>OZ020165.1:13780145-13865145 GCA_963971145.1 Sussaba pulchella
ATGAATGAGGATTTGAGTCGCTTATACTGAGCGTCCCATTTTAATATATAATTTGGGTCTCCACAAAAATTAGATTTCAATTAAAAAATACTTCAAGTAGAGCTTATGAGTTTGGAGGGGGACATAAAAAAAAATATTCCTATAATGCCTATAATATTATAATATTCCTATAATATCCCTATAATATTATAATATTCCTATAATATCCCTATAATATCTCATCCAAAGATTCTTTCTCTGTGCTTAAACTATTTTTCAACTGGACCTTTATTTTTCGTGGAAACCTGAATTATATACTAAAAGCGGCTCCTCTGTACATCAAGCGATCAAATCCTTCGTTCGTGATAACAGATTGTGATAAAAGCTTTCAGACATTTTTTTTTCTTCCCAACGTTTTAAAAAGCTCGGAAATTATTATTTTTTCGACGTACTACACTCATCGGTCTTGTCCGGGGAAAGAGACAAAGCCGTGGGTAAATGTGTAGATTGTCATTCTGTGTAACACTACAGAAGTGCAGACCGAGAGTTTTGGAAGAAAAGTTGAGTTCTCGCACGTGACGTTGCTGCGGCAACTCGCCCTCCCATCGCGACACCGCGACCGTTGCTGCCTCTGTCGGCCCGGTAGCCGCTTAGACTCGCAAACTCCACCCCGGCAGCCGCTTTCCTCGGATACTACAAGCCGCGAGCGGTCTATTTTCGCGACCGTCCGGAAAGCTCCACTTCCTCTTGTACCACGACGAGTCGAATGGCAAATGTCCATCGCGGCTACATCGGTTAATGCCTTATCGTCGTTTCCCCCTTCATTCATCTTCCATCTCAGTACTCAACTGAATTTCGATTTTGATGAGAAATTTTGATTTTCTAGAAAACTGGATGAGCTTTAAAATGAATTTCAGCAGGGTGGAAAAGCCCATGAAAAGCCTATAGTTTCCTGTTGAAAACAAAAAATTGTCTTCGGTGAGGGAGCCATCTTTATATTCCCTCCTTTTTAGGGCCCCGTAAATATGTTGGAACCCTTATGGTTTCGGTCAGTTCCTACGTCCGTCCGTCCGTATGTCGCAGCCCTCCCGTGCTCTCATTTATGTACCAATTGATACAAAATTTGGTACACAGACGTAGATAGAAGACCCAAAAACAGAAATGATAACAAAAAAATGAAAAACAAAATTTTAAATCCTCCTCCCGCAGATTAAAAAGTCAATACGAAATTTATTTTTTACCCGAGCCATCGAGTGAGGTGTCTTTCAATAGGTCTCCTCAAATGCAATTCAAAATATCCTCACACCTTTGCATTTCAACCCTTCAATCCTGAGACATTCGCTTTCAAAGTCGTCATCAGAGTACTCCCCCCCCCCTCCCAACTCGCCCTCTAATTTCTAAACTATCAATTAAAAAATTCGTAAATAATACCAGAATGTAGCTTTTAATCGGTGCATCCAATCAAAATTGTAACGAACACTTTAGCAAAAATAGTTTATGCAAAATTCAGAAATAACTATTTTTCGGATCAAATAGGAATGGCTACGCAACCCTATCGTGCGCCCGCTCAACACCCTCTCGATCATTTCTTTATGATACATGTACGATAACAGCTGTCCCGGAATCATCGCGAACGCAGATGGAAAAGCGTGCCGGAAGGAAGATGCAAGAAAAAGGCATCATGGATGCCTCTACGTCAAAAGCGAGAGTGGCCGTAGCTGCTGATGAGGATAAAAGCGTGCGTTCTATACGTCTTCTCGTGTTCGATCGCTCGCGATCGCAACCCAGCCACCAGTTAAAGTCTCGCGTAACACGATACTGTACCCCGATTCCGATGCACGGTACGGCCTGCTCGAACACTTATCGCTCCGTGCTCGGTAGACATAACTTTCATGAATGGAACCACAGTAACACTTGTTTCGTAAACACAATATCGCTACAGTGTTATTTTCGTATCAATTATTGTACAGCAAAATATGTATTTTTTTTCGTTTTACTGTTGAATGTTCGAGTGGCAGAGAAATAACGCAATAGAGCGTGGGTGCTTAGTTGGAGACTGAAGTTGAACGAATTAGTGGTAGTTTGTGGTTCTGAAAATACTTTGATAAGAATTTAAAGAGGATACATTACTAATAGTTATGTGTGGTTCGGTTAATTATTCGTAATTTGGAAGCATCGAGCGCGTAATTGGAAATTCGATATTATATGAAATCAAGGTATCGGGGGGTTTTTTTTTTATAGAAAGCCCATGGGCTTGTATTTGGTTTTTACATTTTCAAGGTTCTTATTTTGGACTGAAATATTATATAATTTCATGGAATTCTATTTATGTAAAAACCAAAATAATAATGAAAGTAATATCAAAATATATTAATATTATTCAAGCATGAGATGGTTTTTAAAAATAAAAGTGCGTTATCATTTGTTCTCAAATAATGGCCCATGGAAATCTATTTGGAAAACTAAATCCGAATATAGTTTCGGACAATATAGCCCAATGGGTTGGGCCAATATAGGCCCAGAGATTTGGGTGGACCTCTTAACGGATAAACCCATAACGAATTATCACTTGTGAAATTAATTGTTTAATAATAATAATAATCATAATAATATATGATAATAATGCTATATTATTAAAGAATTAATTTCACGAGTGATTGCAAAATAAATAACCATAATATATAATATATATTACGATTTATTACCAGTATTATATAATTACGAACGAGTGTCAATAAAAATCCTATGTTAATCAAATGAGAGAAAGTAGAAGACTTGCAACGTCGTAAATATTGAGATACGGCGAAAAAACGTTGCTAGGATTCCTGGTTAATTATTCGGTAACATTTTAAACATTCTAAAATTTGAAAGTCCCCTAAATAAGCGCCTAATAAGTGCTATGTGTATCATAGCGCTAATAAGCACTATAATACACATAGCTTTATATATCGTGGTTTCTATAGTTTATCAATATTTTTGGCTGCAAAAATGACGAAACTATATTTGATCGGTCGATGAGAGAGATCGAGCATGACGAGAATTTAAATGAACTAAAAAAAGAGAAAAAAATTATTTCCGAGAGACGTACGATCGAACGTGCGATCATTGGGAATGCACGAAGGGCTCTCGGTGCACAAGTTGCATCGCAACGTGTCGCGTGTATTCGTACACACGTCCGTTTCACACAAATGCAGATATGGAACAAGTTGGCGTCGAATAGTTGGTTCGACAACGGGGGCTGTTATTTGTCGGATGAATATACATAAAATCTAAACGTGTGTGCATCGATATGTGTGAGGATTGATACGTGACGGCCGGAACGATTGCAGAAGCGAACAGAGAGTGACTTGTGCGAGACCGAGAGCGATAGAACGCGATACTACGACGCGTCGTCCCCGCGGCTCGGCCGTCGGCGAATCACCCGGAGGACAGAATTCACACCACGGGTTGCACGGACGGCAATGAACGATCCGCAAATCGTTGCGCATACGGCACATTTTGCGCCGAATCTACGTGCCCGCCACCGTTACATTCGCTGAAAAAATTGTGCTTTTTTCGTCTTTTTTCGCTAAGTGCGATAGAGAAGGATGCGATAAATTAATTGTGTACATTTCAATATTGGTAGACATTTTAATTTGGTGCGACAGTAAATTATTCTAACTGCCAATTTGACACTGAGGGGCGCGGTTGATTGTTTCAGAGATTTCTCAATTTTTGTGAAAACAAATAGGTTTGAATTTTACGGCTTATTTGTGTTTTTTCGTTGTTATTATTATAATTATTATTATTATCATCATTATGATTATTTTATTGTTGTTATTATTATTATTATTATTTAGGTTATTATTATTATTATCATCATTATGATTATTTTATTGTTGTTGTAACTATTATCAATATTATTATTATTATTATTTTTAATATTTGAAACTATTCTCCAATTATAATTCGACAAGTATCCGAAGTAAATCTATGATAATAATTGAATTAATCGGAAAAAAATGTAATTTTTTCATCGAGAAATTTGCCGTGTAAATTTAAAAAAAATCGATTACGGTCCTTGCTATCAAGTACAAAGTCCTGAAAATTACCAAAGATTATTTAAAATACCGAAAAATATATGTATTTTATTTCTTTTATTTATTGCCATTAATTCTTGACACAGTTAAAGTCAAAAGAGGGAATAAATTTATGTGAGATTCAAAAACCAGGCCGATCTAGCGTGAAATGCACCATATACGAATAACCCAGTGGCGATCGTAGTGCCATAACGCTTGATTCATCGACAAACTCAGTGTGAAGGCATTTTCCTCTGTGGCGAATTCCGAGGTCCATCCCCCGATGACGAACGGAAATCCCATAAAAATGCAAAATAAGCGAGGGTGTTATATCGACGGATATGTATAAAATTAAAATAGAAAAGCGAACAAGCCAGAAAAACGGCACGAATACCCGAACGAGGAACGAAAAAACAAACAACGAACGAAAAAAAAAAAACACAATGCAATCAATGAAACGAAATGGAAGGAAAAATTGATGAATTGTAAAATTGTAAAACAGATAAAGCGCCAGAGTGAAAAATTTATTCGATTGGAATCAACGCTTCTACGTCCTCGTTGATACTCAATTGACGTTTTTTTTTTCTCGCCTTCTCCATTGGTATTAAACGTTTTTACGAGTTGCAATAAAAATTTAAACGTGAATAAAACGAATCATTGCGATTCTGGTGAAAGGAGTTGTATTACTTCACGCGAGTGTTTGTATTGTACGTAGCTGCGTTGGTCAATAGTTTGGCAAGGATTTCACGAGACGACGGCGACGGTGAAGAGGACGGCGACGGTGAAGAGGACGACGACGGCGACGACGAAGATGACGACGACGACGACGGCGTGTCTGGTGTCCTCTCGCTATTCAGCTTTCGAGCTGTAACCTACTTTTGCCGAAATGCCAGAACGCTCGGAAATTGGCTTCGTCTTCTTTCTGGCATTGGCATTGAGGCGGGGAGGGACGAAGGGCAGGGGGGGGGGCTGCAAAGAGCCACAAGGGCTGTATAAAACTGTGCCATAAGCTACCACATTACCGGACTAAATCGGATTAATTCACTGCGTCATCGAGACGCAGAATGAGTCACGAGGAATGGCGAAAGGTAGTCTAGATGAGAACCCGAAATGTAATATGGATCCATGATTCACGGGTCGCGTTGGTTTCGTATCGAGTTGTTGAAAGAAAAAAAAATAATCGGTTCAAAATCAACGGAGGGTATCGGACCATGGTTTTGATAATTGAGGTCTTGCTGGATGGATCGTCGGGCGAAAAGTTAGTTCAAAATGGGTCAATCGTGGATTTGCAAGTATAGATAATATCGTACATGTTTGGCTTACGGATAGCTAAACTAATAATAAATTAACACTTAGAAATGTCTATTTATGTTTCAACTGTTTTGGGCGATACTCCTCATCACTTTAATTAATTTTTCGACAATTACTAAGTCGATTAATTTGAAACTGAGCATAATCAATCTGTCGATCCTAAATGTAAATGCTATAATTTTTTCAGAATTTATGGCGATTTAGTTCCATTCCTTTCGCAACCATTAACGTCTGCAGAAGCTCTTTTTTCATAAGCGACCGTGTCAAATTCATAAATTTATAACTACTAAATTATGTAGTGGAAAATTCTAAAGTAATTAATGTATTATTATTCTATCAAGAACTATCGTCCCTCAAATTTTCATGAATCCTGCCGATTTTTTTATATCCATCCAGTAAGACCTTAATGTCTAGCAATCTATGATACCTACGACTTTCGCTATATTTTTCTCTAAACTCCAAGTAAGGCGTTACATTCCCTGATTTTCTTGTCAATCTTAGATTCAGCAGTTCCGGAAACAAAGCAGAGGAGGCGCAATACTCTCATCCGCATATTTTTCCAGATATCATTTTAAATACCCCTCTCGAAATTAGAAAAAAAATATTCTTGTATTCGCCATCCCAAGCCCTTTCAAATAATACCCCACATGATACCAAAAAATTCAAAGAAAAAAAATATCCAGTATCTAATTTACTCCCCCCTCAATTCTTCCATAAATATTTTCGACTGTTAACCAGCGCAAAAATACGTGGGTCGATAATATATATTTCTCTGCCATATCTCAACTCTCTACCCCGCCTAGTTTCCGAGAAAATCATCTCTGACAGACGAAAATACGGACAGACTCACTCCCCGATCTTACAGGGGTTTTTCTTCGCGATACGAAACCCGAAAAACGTCGAAACGGAGAAATGAGATCGAGCCAGAGTTTCGACACTCGGAACCAACCCTTATCGTCGTCGTCCTCCTCTACTCGGCCGGTGAAATCGTCAGGTCTGTTCGGTTGTTCGAGACACACTCGAAGCCACTCGAGAAAAGAAGGAAGCAACGCCAAAGTGGAAGCACGCGACCACGGCACGTGAACGTTCGACAGACTCTCTAAACTTTTGTGCTTTATCCTCTCCTTCGCCTCTCATCCTTCGTCTCTTTATCCATTAATATGTACTCGACTTGTCCGGAGCATCTTTCACGACGACGCCGAGTGAAGAGTCGTCGAGTGTGTGTGTACACCATGCGGGGTTGCCCATACCCGACGAGAGATTTAGTTTTTATCTTGGGCTAATCGTTTTTTTTTCTTCTCGTTTTTTTTATCCCTGACGTGAGGACAAACGCGGATATGAATGACCCTTCTTTGGTAGAAAAAAATGATTTATATGAGATAAGTAGAGCTTTTTTATTTATCTTCGATGGAACGTAATTAAGCGAACGTATTTTTTTCAACCCGCCAATGGGATTTATTTTTATTTATTTTGGTTTCCAAATTTTTATCCGGTAATTGTTAAAAAAAATGGACAGATAATATTCTCATGAGCGAATTCTCTGAGGAATGTATATTACATTCTAGTTTTATCGAAGCTACGGCCATTGAAACATCAAAAAATTTCGAAAGTACATTTTTCCAATATTTTGTATAAAAAAAATGGTTTACAAACTATTATTCATGCCCGACCGCCAGTATTCAGCCGTCATGAGGTTGAACTCTCAATTTAACATAATATTATACGCCAACTGATAACAACGTAAAAAATGCGAAACAGTTGTTATCGCGAAAAAAATGAAGCCTCGGGCCACGGAAGATAGAGAATAATATTTCTCCAGCTGAAAATCGATCAGCAACCTGGCGTTTAATTTTTTTTTTCTCACGAGTCCGCACACTACGTCCACATCTCGGTTCTACATCGGAATCGTTGTCGAGCAGTCACCTGCACAAGTAGTCTGGCGCAGGTGCACATCGTCTCTCGCAGTCATGACGTCGTGCTCGGTGTCCCATACACCTGCGACGCAACGCAATCTCCCATACGAACGACTCTCGCTGTTTAGTCGCTCTCACGTCGCTCGTTGCATGACGATTGCCATCGTCTTCTTCGCGGTAAATCCCGTCGTCGCTCGGTAAATATCGATTCGTGAATCGACTGGCGAATGCACGAAGATTTCGACGTTCGGGACTGTTTCAGACACACCTAACGCAACGGACGCTGCTAAGTGCGTCGTAAAAAAATGTGAAGAAACCGCGATGTCGTCGAATCAGCGATCTTGAGATTATTTGCACAGCGGATTTGCTGAGTATTATAAACATTGAATATGTATTTGAATAAAGTCGAAAGAAATATTGAATATCTAATATTGATGGAATTAATGATTAGGATAATATGAATGATGTTTTATGTGTTTGATTTTATATTTATATTATCGTTTAAATATTGAAATATTGAGAAATATGTATTTTGAAGTTTTCGGCCCAAAGAAAGATAAGATTGGTAAATTCGTCCGACCTTTCGGTTTTTCTAATTTATTAACCGGGCGAACAAAACCGTCACGAATGAATTATAAAAATGGGAATATATAAATGAAGTATGTTTCGTCGTAATTCGTAGGATTGAAATCCTTTCGTCCCCCAATGTGGTCGATAATACTTTTTAACATCTTTTGGATCCTAAGATCTCGCTTATTTTTTTAAAGATTTTTAAACTTTTTAGCCCACCCCCTTTAATTATCAAGAGGTAACTGCTATTTCCACGATTTCCAATTGGATACAATATTTTCCCAGATACGTTATCGAAATTGAGGAACTTTTTTCATGAAATTGAAGGTGGCAACACGTGTCCAGTATTTTATGTTTCAGTTTTGAAAAAACTCGAGTCTTTCCGGAATTTCAACATATGATAATGGTTTCTTATCTAAAAACGGAATAATGAAAACTTCCTCGCAAAAAATCGTTTTTTCGGTTATTTCCAATAGAAAATTGATGTTTTATTTTTTTTTAATGAACGATAATAGAAAATAATCATCGATTTTCGATCGAAAAAAATTGAAACATCGACTTTTTCGCAAGATGGATTTTGTCTTTTTTTTTTTACATAGGAAACCATCATCATATATTGACATTTCGGAAAAACTCGAATGTTTTCAAAATAACAAAAATATTAGGATCATTCTGCCGACTCCAATTTTATGAACAAAGTTTCTTAATTTCAACAAGCTATCTGAAAAAAATGTTCAACCAATTAAAAAGGGTGAAACAGCAGTTACGTCTTGATAAAAAAATGGGGTATAGCGAGTGGAAGAGGAAGTCTAAAAAATTTAAAACAAAAAAATGAGTGAGGTCGTAGGTTCCAAAATGACAAAAAATCGTCCGCCCCATCGGGCTATAAAATGATTTTCATCCCGGTGATTCGGAACGTGACTCCCATCGACAATAAAAACATGTGATCAATTAAATCGTTTATTCCCAAAGCCGGAAATTTTATTTTCATCACAAATTGACTCGTACCAAGCGATTGTTCACCGGCACGTTGTACACGTGTAATTCCATTAATGGTCGAGTCAATACTTGTGCGCGATGGAATTTCTCGTAATCAGTGGTAAACGCGAGGGTGGAACGAGGGAGATATCACAACCGAAGGATACAGACAAAGCGAACTAGAGAGAAAAAGAAAGAGAGAGAAAGAGGAAGAGAGGAATAGAAAAAGAGCGAACAAACGCAACGCACGATAACGAAGGAAATTCCGTGGCTCATAAGCCTGTTTGTGACGAGGGGCGATGGGGCCGATCGAGATTCCACGCACGATATCGCGTCTAACGCGTAGGCGTTTTCGTTCCGGATTCTTCCTCCATCGTTTCTAACCTCCTTATATCTTTGTTTCTGCGCGTTTTCTCCGTGTTCCCTCGTCAACCGAGCGCTGCCTCCGGCATCTTTGCTCCGCTTCGATCGGTACTCCTCTACGCTACGATGCCCACTCTTCTTTTTATCATTTCGCTTCTTCTTCGTCTTCTTCCTCTTCGTATCCTCGTGCATTGTCCCAACCGCGAAGGTTCGCGTATAGCCTAGCTGGAAATCGCGTGCCTTCGCGAGATCGTCACGCTCGACCCTGAAAAGCTCTCCCACCACACTTCGAAAGAGGGTTGGTCCACGATCGAGACGGCCAAATGAAACCGCCGTCGACGATCTTCGTTACCGGAGCACGTATTCGTCTACAAGCTAAATACACACACGCGCGTTTGCAAACGCAACCCGGTATATACGCACAACCCGGAGTAGCGCGACACATAGAAACGGGTCAATATTTATAATCGTTCGGACGTCGCGGAATTATAAACGGAGAGTACTCGAGCAACAATCGCGGACCATAGTCGCGTATAATCAACGCCCGTCGGATATCGATCTTACGCGTGCATGTACCGGCATGCGAAATGCGACGCGGCGTGGCCGACGAGACGGGCGTTACGTTTCTGATTCGAATATGTAAATAAATAAAGTTACGAACGACGATGAAGAAGCATGGTTCGACGATGAAGAAGGGAAAGAGCAAATGCGTGTATAACCGAGACGCAGGAACCGATGATGTAAGTGTCGCGGAATGTTTCGCAGTGATTGATTCACGATGGGACACGATTGAGACACGGACTGTAGGGTACTCGAACGGAATACGATCATGCGATTATTATTATTATTGTTATTATTATTATTAATATTATTATTACAATTATTGTTATTATCATTATCATTATTTTTAATATTATAACTATTATTATTATTATTGGTATTACTATTATTATTATTATTTTCCAGATGCAAATTTGTATCTTAAGTTCGACAATCGTAATTATTCTTTCAGATGTAAGATAAATGCAACCAATACGAGAGAAAAGAATCAGTAATATTTTGAAGAAACAACCTTTTTCTATTGAGAACGAGAGCGACTTTGAGTGATTGAAATTTTTAACAATAAATTGGAGAAAGTCTTTTTTTCAACCTTCAATCGGTAGAAAATTAATTCAACCCTACTGTCCTACAATAATTTTACTCGATAATAATCAATAAATCAATTAAGTAATATATAAGTAATATAGAAATAATAATAATAATAATAATAATAATAATAATAATAATAATAATAATAATAATAATAATAATAATAATAATAATAATAATAATAATAATAATAATAATAATAATAATAATAATAATAATAATAATAATAATAATAATAATAATAATAATAATAATAATAATAATAATAATAATAATAATAATAATAATAATAATAATAATAATAATAATAATAAAAATAAAAAAATAATAATAATAATAAAAACAATAATAAAAATAATAAATGGACCATCGATTCCCAGCCTGCATTAAATGCAAAGGAATAACGCGCGCCGTAATACCGAGTGTCGAAGTGGTAAAGAGAAACCAAGCAATACGCACATATACATACGTACGTCGTATACATATACGAATACACGCGCACAAGTTTGACCACAGGCTGAGAGTCCAAGCTCGCATTGTGCGGACGTGGCCATATACGGCGTGAGTATGCTGAAAGGCTCGTGGAAGAGAGCGACAGCCCGATGGCCGATTATCACGGGAGAAACAGCGAGAAAATGTCAGCAGCGGCCGCATAAGCAGCAGCAAGCGTCGTCGGCAAGCGTTGCGAGCGGGAGCCGCAACCGCGCGGTTCGTCTTCGCTCTTCTCGCGGTGGCCGTTCTTCCCGTGGACCGCCACCGGGGCACAGCGAGAAGAGAGGAACGAACCCACCGGCACCAGCCGCTCGTTCCGAACCGTCTCCTCCCTCTCGCGATCGTCTTGCCGACGTTACATTGCAGCCCCGACCGAGGATCCGAACAGCGCCGAGCTTCCTCGCGAAGGTTTAATCCGCGAAACTCGCGGAGATGGACTCGCTTGGAACCGGGGCCGGAACGATCTCGCAAAGTTTTTCCCACTCTCACCTGCGTGCCCCGAACAAACCTCACGTGCCTTTCGCTCTTCAACCTCCTTCCGCTTGTTCCTCCCAGTCCTGCTGCAACGATGTAGGAATGAGGCATTCCACGACGTATCGGACGGTGAAAAACATGAATTCTGCCGATTCGGGTGGTTCTTTTTTTTTTTTGGGTTTTATTTGATCCCAGAAACATGACTGGTTGTTTTTTAGTTTTCGGTTCCGTTGACAACCCTTGAACAAACGGAAAACTACCCGAAAATGAGGAAAAGGTTACTTCGATGTAATTGAAGATTTTGATTCTTTTGTAATTCCAGTTGGTCAAAAGATTAAGCTTGCCAACTTTTTATGGCTGGATCTTCATTGCAAGTTCTTTTTTTTCTTCGAAATAAATAATATCAATTATTCAAACCCGTAGCAAAAGAAAGAATAAAAGAAAAAAAAAGATTTTAAAAAATTCATGTTTTTTATGTAAAAAATAAAGTAAATAAAAAATACAATGAAACCAGTTGGTACAAAGATCCCACTTCAAACCATCATTGTTTGACCTACTGAAATCACACGAAAAATCCAAGCTTTCAACTATGTCGAAGTATGCTTTTCCCTATTTGGGGTTAGTTTTCAATCCTTCAAAGGGTGGTGGAGGGATCCGCAGGGGAAGAAAATATCAGGGGGTGTTATTGGGGTCAAGGGAAAACCGATAAAAATCATGAACTCAATCATCAACGGTCAAGGTCTTGACCGTCCGATTTGCCGCAAAATATCTCAGTCAATCTATCCTATGTAATTTTGCCGCAGCTTTTTTTTTTTGCCACAAATTCTTCTTTAAATTCTTCCGAATTTTATATTTCCTCAACTTACTGTCACTGCTTTTTGAATTAATCCCCGGCGACGTGCAGTTGCATTTTTCCCTTCTCGTTGCATCGTTTCACCTACATTTTCTCGAGCATTCGGAGGGTCTGGAAAATCGTGCCGAGTACCGCGAAGCGCATGATATAACGTGCCAGCTTTTCGACTATACTATAGAGTCGAGAAACGTTGCGACATCTGCTTTGTCATATGTATGCGGAAAAAGATTTCGTTCAATTTTATTCTACGATATATATCTACATGTAATATAGAACACGCCGGGATAAAATGGCCCAGTTGGATGCAACTCTGAAGCAAACCGACGCAACCGAAAAATGTGAAAAAAATGCATAGCTTCCGTACTCGTGGGCTGTCCATTCCTCTGCAATGGATCTGGGTTAACCATACACCGAACTTCATTCCACTCTTCCGACAGGTGCGACTGGACGGATAGCCAATCATCGCACGAAGACGTTTCCAAGATAAAAACGTATCAAAGACGTGTCGCAATTCCTCAAATTTTCAAACGCGATCGCAATTTTTTCATCGACCCAACAAATGGTCCATTGTGCTCCCGATTATTAAATTCATTCATCACTTCCTTGGACGTCCCGTAAAATCGTTAAAAATGTGATTCTCGACCGACAGGCGCCATAACCACGCGTTTGGTGGCGATCTAAAAAGACCTTTTCCACTCACTTGTACCATTTTGCCCCACGCTTCCCACAGTATATACATGCATTTGTCGGAGCAATGTTTCCCCGAGCTTCACGTCAATGCGGAAGCTCTCGCGGTCTCATTTTTATATCGTATTCATACACACATATTTTTACACGTACCTACCCAACCCATGTGGATATACGTAGGTGGCGGGTAACATGAAAGCACATCCATATCATCCCCCTACCATCCCCGGTGACTCTTTTAACGGATGCGGTGACGCAACGGGGAAAGAAAAAGCTTACGAATGACAAAAGCCACGCGGCGAGGACGTACCGAAAAGCATTTCCACGCTTCTACGCGGTACAAACGTCAGAACAAAAAACAAACAAACAAACGACCCCAGAGTGGGGCACCCTTGAGCTAACTAAAAGCTATTACTCCGGGGATACACTTGGGGTAGGCGTCACGGGGGCGTATGTACCTACCGGGAGCATTGGCTTTTTTTTATTGTGTATTCTGTCGTATCGTATTGGCGCGAAAGACGGGGAAAAAATGGTGCTTGATAGATATAAATATTTTTCATGAAGTGAATAATGAAAGAAAAATGTCCGGAGGGAGACATTTTTTTTTTTTTAAGGGCTTGAGAAATGGTGTGGGGCACTTGTAGCACTTTTTTTATTGGCTCGAGTGATCACAGCTGAGATGATAGATGTAGTGAAAGCAAGGAGGAATGAGAGTGTGACAGTGTTATGATAAATTTGCTCTTCGTGCTGAATTTTTGTGATAAGAGGCCCACTTTAGTACAGACGCATGTGTGCGTATATTGGGATTTTGTTTTTTTTAATGGAAGCCCATGGGCCTTTATTTCGGGACGAGAATAATTCTTCGAAAACTAGGATTGCACTTCGAATTGATTCTGAATGACAATTAAAAATGTATATAATTGGCGAACGATCAATTTTCTTCTTTGTTTATTATTTACGTGCTTTATTTATTAATTTTGAATATGCTAGCCTTTTGCGATAAGAGGTCCAGCCGAATGCAGGCCCCTCTGGGCCTATGTTAGGATTGTAAGTTCCAAATAGAAATCCATCAGTACCTAATTATTTGGGGGGGGGGTAACAACAATTCTTCTAAAACTAACTCGGATTGCTCTTCCGATTGATTTTCAATGAAAATTGCTGATATAAATAATCCCTCTTGCAATTATTATTTCTCTTTTATTTGTCGGATATATTTACTATTTTTTAAGATAATGAAAATCATTATTTATTCGATACTGTTCTATATTTTCGATATTTCGAATAGAAATAACCACTTATTAATTAAACAAATTTTATTTCAAAATAAATATGGTTCCGTTAAAAAGCTCATGGATTGCGTGTCCAACACGAAAACCTTAAAAACGCAAAAACGAATTACAAGCCTACCCGTTTCTTATCCTAAAAACCTGCTGCATAAAGTGTCAACATTTTAGAGGATTGGAGAAGCAGCAGCGTTCGAAGCAAAAACCCGAAAACCTGTAATTTTGCCGAAGGTGGAATTTACTTCTGGAAATTTCAAAAATGCTGAACCAATGACGAACTATGCACGTGAACGCAAGCCAGAAGGAAGCGACAATTGTATGAAAAGTACGCTCGCAAGTACCATCAACCTTAACGACGCAAGTAACTGACAATGAGTTTTAAAATGATGTCTTGTACGCGTAATATCTTTCTTGCGAATCGCAGCGGAAATATCTGACCAAGTGCGTTTTCGAGTCGTTAATCGTCCAGAAGTGCGTACACGTGTATAGCTGGCGAACCGTGTAAATACCGTATAATCGTTGTGTTGTAATTATACCGCCTTCTTTTTTAAATACCGGTATTTGAACCGACGGCGGTATAAATTATGCGGGTCAGAATCATGACGTGAATTCCGTCAGCGTTCCGCATGGTGTCACGGGATATTAAGATGTAACTGTTGATTAATGAGCTGCTTTAAATACCGCGAAAACTAGGCTTATAATCATCGATGATTCGTCCACAAAAGTCCATTTCGTACAAACAAATCTTATTAAAAAATCGGTTTCGAATAACAAAATTAAAAAAAAAATACTCTGACGCATTATAAAATCGGTATTTGAAGCAAATTTGTGCGGTATTAACGGTACCAGATTACGGTATTCGAAGGAAACGATAAAAAAAAATCAGTTTCGAATAACAAAATCAAAAACGAATACTCTGACGCATTATAAAATCGGTATTCGAAGCAAATTCGTGCAATACAGACGCCACCAAGTTGCGGTATTCGAAGAAAACGATTAATTCTCACCCATAGCGCTCACCGCGTATCGTTACATGCAAATCGTAAACGGTATTCGCTGTACGATTGCTCATAGGTTGATAATTTTACCGTCAGCGGCGCGCGAATACCGTGAAAGTCATTTCGTACGGTATTAATACCGCGCAGGGACTGCCGGTGCCGATAGACACTTCCTTTCGATTTCGTCCAGTGGCGTGAAGCGTGAAAAATTAAGGTCAATAGCCTATTATAAGGTAAACCGGCGGCATCCTCATTGGCACACTCAGCGCAGTGCGATAATCGATTATATCTCTTCGAGGCTATGTTGTCGCTTGTACACGAGTACATTCGCACGTACTCGTGTACCAATGCGCGGGTAATTTCCACTTCGAAACAATCGCCAATTGAAAACATTTAACTCGCGCTGCTGTTCAAGATCGTGTACCGTTACGTCGTTAGTATCACGACCACCGAAACGCGAAGAGCACTTTGCTGCAGCTGCAACTGCAACAGCGTGAGTTAAGGGTGAGGGTCGAGGGGAGGGAAGGGTGCTGTAATGGTATTCTGAATTTCCGTCCCGTAAACATAAATTGCGCGACAATTCATTTATAGATATTTGATACAATCTTGTGAAGGTTTTTGTAGAAAAAATTTGAAAAAAAATATGTAGTGGAGAATTGTTAAGATGTTTAGATTTGGCGGAAGTGAATTGAATAGAGGGAAAATACTTTGGAGCGCTCCTACTTGGACAATAAAGCGGGAAACTGTCGGAGTCCTTTTGTTGAAACTGTAGTGAGAAAATGATCCTACTATCGAGTTTTTCTGATAATAGACCCACTGAAATTGGGCCTGTATAGGCCTATACTTAGATTTTTATTCCGAAATGGAAGCCTATAGGCTTTTATTTGGGGACAACAATTCTTCAAAAATTAAATTGGATTGCTTCTGAATGAAGATAACTGATATAAATAATTTTCGCCTTGCAGTCATTATGTGTCCCATATTTTTATTTTTTTCAGATATGCAGAATTATTTTTTATTTTATACTGTTCTACTGTTCTAATATTTAAAATAAAAAACCTCCAATTAGTCAAACAATTATAATTTCAAAATAAATTTGTCCCCGTTAAGAAGCCTATGGGCTTCTATTTCGACACATCATGAGAATCTCAAATATCCAAAAACTAATAACAAGCCCATGGGCTTTTTATCAAACAACCTCGATAGTTTACCGATACTCAATAATATTATCTCGTGAAATTTCAAATGATAGCAAATGCTTAGGTTATTCTGCCAGTCCACGCAACCTCAACCTCATAATTCTTCATTTCATCATAAACCCGATTAGTGTATCGTCGGGTCAATTTGGCCCAGCCCAAAATTTTGAAGTTCCCGCAGTTCATTCGCTTATTATTATTTACACAATGAATCATTCCGGAAACTTCATACATCAAAATTTCATCGTAAAGTAGAAACCCTGAGCTTCATTCATGAATTTTTCCAGATTTTCAGAATGACATTTTCCATATTTCAAACCTTAAATCAATTTCACCCCACGATACACTTTCAGGGTGCGATAAAGAACGATACACTAATCGAGTAAAATTTCATTTATTTATTCACTAAAAAAATCCCACCCACGCTACAACGTAAGAAGCGATATAGCATTGCACCACGGAACGGAAGTCGATCATTCGCTCGAGACAAACGCCACCGGTCGCTCGGTACACTCTACATCACTATTTTTAAGACCGGTTGCGCGCGCGCGAAGCCTTTCGGGCTCGACCAACACACGGCGTTCAATTTATAAAACGCTTCTCCCGGTGCGTTACACCTTGTCGAAAAAGCGGGGCTCAACCGGCTCTCCGAAACAACGTCAGCGTTCTCGCCCGGTCGCGCGACAACGACCGGGGCGATGACGACGACGTTTCGCCCGGATTAGTTTCGACTATTTTTATTTTGTCGTGTCCAGCTTTAGCTCCGACGGGCTTTCTCAAGACGTTCCCGGATAATAATAATCTTCCAGATTTAATTTTCATTCGCATTCCTTCGTAAATATGTTTCTATTAGGTTTCGAATAATTCGCATCGGCCTAACGAATTGACAATTAATTATTGATCGTTAATCAACCCTTTATCGTCACACTGGACGGAATCTATGTTTTCATCTGATTATGAATTTTTTTTAACACGTCGCCATTTTGGTTTTTATAAATAAACTTTTCGTACATGGTCTGGAATGTTGAAAGCATGTTGTGTGATTTTTTTAACCACTTTGAACGGATAGTTTGCTCACAATCGTTTTTTGAAACCTGACTGGGTGGAATCCACCCAGTGTGATGGTGAAGAGTTAATCGATTATCATTTTGATTGGATAAGATCTTCAGATTTTAAGCTGATACGATCAATCATCGGCGCGTGGCACGATTGTGAATCAATGTTTTAATTAAAGTCGACGAAACTTACCTCTCAAAGCGACTGCCGTCGTAGCCAATAGACCTTGCAGACTCCTACTGTGATGATGTATAAGATTGTGAAAATCCGCTCTCGCCTGGTAACGCAGCCGATCTTCGGTTTCCCGATTGCAACATGGACCTCCGCACGTATCTATAACGGAACGAAAACAACAACGAAAAAATGAAATTGTGAAAAATTACAGTATTGGGAACAGAGAAACAAGATCATGATGTTGTTGGTACATAATATAGGGAGGGACGTCCCAAATCACCAGATTGAAACCCTTCTATTCCCCGGTGTGGTGGATGATTTTTTTTAGTATCGTTTGGATCCTACGAACTCACTATTTTTTTTAATACATTTTTTCGACCCACCCCCTGGCCCTCGACGCCTCTTTTTTATCAAGAGGTAACTACTATTTTCACTATTGTAAATTGGATGGCATTTTTTCCCAGATACTTTATCGAACCTGGGGAACTTTTTTCATAAAATTCGAGTGGGCGCCATGTTTCTAATATTTTTTTCCAATAGATGATAATCGTTTCCTCTTTGAAGAAAAAAAAATGAAATCAATCTCGCAAAAGAATGATAGTTTGATAATTTTCTATTATTTTTTATGAAAAAAAATTTTTTAAATCGATTTTCTATCGAAAATATTTATATATTTATCAATATTATTTTATTTTTTATCTTTCAAAGATAGGAAACAATTCACGATGGTGGAAATATCAGTTATCTCTTGAATAATCAAAGAGGCGGTGGGTGAGGTAAAAGCGGGGTCTAAAAAATCGTTAAAAAAATAAGTGAGTTCCTAGGATCCAAAAAAAACTACAAAAAAAATTCATCGACCACATCGGAGGACAGAAGGTTTTCATTCGAGTGGTTTGGAACAGTCCTCCCTGTATATATATCGCTAGATTGTTATTTGTCCCTTAATAACAGAAACTGGGTCATTGATGTTCCTTGTTCCGAAAATTTATCTCCCGATTTTCCTTCACTCGCCAAGCTTTTCCAGCCGTTAGGAACAGCCATTGCCCATTTCTTCCGCTTCTTTATCGGTCTCTCTTCCGAGCGCCATACCCCCACCAGCGCCCGAGCGGAGTGGGGAGCCTCGGAATACCTGCTAGCGCCAATAGGCCGCGCGCTAGCACCCGCGATGCAACAAAGAATGCCGAAGAGACCCCGGAGAATATAAAACGAACGATCGACCGTCCCATTGAAGCCCTCAACGGCAAATTTCCATGCAGTGCAATCCTCACTCCTATCCTCATAAACAGTTTCGCCGCCATCCAGATTTCCCACAAAAGTCTATTCGCATTTTTCCAAAAGCCAACTTTTCAAAAGCTTCTCGCGGATTTCCTCAAAATCCTTCTCTAACCGCCCGAACCACCCGACCGTACACATATATATCCATCTTTCCACTTATTCGATGTCGCATCGATGGCAACTCGGGTAATCCAATTCTCGGATATTCCCGCAAATCTTTTCTCCATTCGCCTACGGAAAAACTTTCATCCGACCAACGGAATAAGTTATATCGAAAAAAAAAAAAAAAAAAAAAAAACGTTATCGATGTTGACACGAGTGACAAATTGATCGTGACGAAACCCGACCGATCAATCCGTCGTGTTTGCTATAAAAGCAGATATCGCGACAATCCTCCTTCCACGAAGTCACATAGATTTTATTTGTCTTCGATGTTTCAACGTTTAATTGCGTGTATAATTAACGCGTGAAAATTTTGCTCGTAGATGCGGCGGTATGCGAGAAGAACGTGAAACGACGATTCGAGAAACGAGAGAGGGTTCCCGGTCGGGCAAGAGACGCCCCGGGGAATAATAATGACGAGGACCGTGCAGTAAAGCTATACATATATGCAGATATATAGATGTATTGTGGGGTAGGGCATTGGCGTGAGTGTTCGAGACTCGTATTGCCGTCTCACCTTCGCCGTTGTGCACCGTTGCTGGCGCACTATAGCAGCGCCACTCGTACGTGCACGAAATACATACATATACGTATATACATACACATATATGCATATACGTATGCGATTTGCATGGAAATCCGCGATTGTGCAGCAGTCTGTGCTGGCGTATAATGGAAACGCGAGAGCGAGAGCTGAGAGGAACCAGCGTGATCGAATTCGGCGTTCATCGGACAGTTGGTACGGCATATAAGCCAACAATGTACAGGTATAGATGTCGCATCGCGATATTGCTACGGCAAAAATTCACGTCCTTTGAACTGATTCGCCGTGAAAATAAATGAAAATGAAAGTAATTGACATACGCGGTAAACTCGACGATGAAATATGGTTTGGGAAATTAATTTGTTCGTGCGAACTGAGCGTTTATTGACCGTCCGAAATTGTTTACTTTGGATGAATGATTAGACGTTGTCGCCAACGAATTTAAGGGCATGTATTGCAGTTCCTGTGGCAACGAGTTTTTGTGTGCTTTTTGTCGTATCGCTGAAGAATGGTGATTGTTTGAAGGTCGCGAGAAGATTGACGGCAATTTTGTTGCATCGATCGATCGAGGATTATTGGAAGCGACGCCATTTTATTGTCCGGAGGAGGCTGATCGCGACGCGTAATAACAAAGTTGCAAGCGTGGGGGAAAAACATGGCTCGTGTATTATTTATACGTGCATACCCGCTGCACGAGGGGAGGGGGAGGTGCTCACGTTAGGATATTTATCGTTAAAAACGAGAAGCGAAAGAAACTCGAAGGGGAGATAGAGAGAATCAATGAATAAACGTCTCATTTTTATTAGACTTCCGTAAACATTGAGGAACCCTTATGGTTTCGGTCAGTCCGGTCGTCTGTTCACAGTCCTCCTATCCTTTCTCATTTATGTACCAATTAACCCGATTAGTGTGTCGTGGGGTCGATTTGACCCAGGCAAAAATTTCAAAGTTTCCGCATTTTCCCGCAGGTAATTTGTTCATTGTTATTTTTATAATGAATAAATTCCGAAAACGTCATATTTCAAAATTTTATGGTATAATAGAAACCCTGATCTTAGATCATAAGTTTTTCCAGATTTTGAGGGTGAAATTTTCTATTTTTTCAAAGCCTTGGGTCGATTTAACCCCACGATGCAGTTTAAGGATGCGAAAAAGAACGATACACTAATCAAATTAACAGTATTCCTGGCAAGAAAATGTAAAAACAAGGAGGAAATACAAGGAAATACGAGTAAGAACATGATCTAAAATTCGCCACGAGTCTACCCCCCCCCCCCCCCCGCCCTCTTGTGCCGCCACCCCGAGAAAGAGAGAGCGAGGTTAAGAAATAAACGATGTATGTACGCCGGAGGGTCTCAGCGTTCTGCTACATATGCTATACATAGCTCGTCGCGATACAACGTTTAAATCATGCAAATCGTTAAACCGTGTAAGCGTCGCAGATGACAGCTGCGTCGACGATAATGCATCGCAGATTGTCATGTCCGAACGATGACTCACCGTTCGAGCGTCAAAATACCCGATTGTATCCAAAATCGTAAACAATACGCGAGAAAAACTCGAACGATTGCAGTTTCCGACCGAGATAACTTTGACACAACTGTCACAATCCATCTTGTCAACCGCGCGCGTGAACACCGCGCACCGCGCACCAGCTGCACGGTGGTTTTGAAAATAACAAATCTCTTCGTCATTTTGAGGGGTGGGGATCGAAGTTTTGACTGATCAAAGTTTCGACAGGTTCGGTGATGTAATTGAAACGGTTCCGAATCGACGTCGCTACGAATGACAATAGCTCGATAATTCAAAATCTCGGCAACGTATTTATAGGTATGTAGGTATGTACGCCAATATACAAGGTGTCGTATTTTAATATATAATTCAGGTTTTCACGAAAAATAAGGGTCCAATCCAAAAATAGTTCAGATAAAGTTTGTGAGGTTTGAAGGGGGACATCAGAAAAAAAAAATTAATCTCAAAATGACGGCGCTATAGTGAAAAACGTGTTTTTTCGTTTTTAATGGAAACTATAATTTTCAAGAATCTTAATCTTAAAGAAGGATTCAATTCCGTTGATATTTTGTGTGATACAAGTACTTAAATTCCGATATTATCAACACACATATTGCATAAAGGGTTTGGAGTCTTTAAACACTGCGGAAGTGATCAGCCGCAGAGACCTGATCTTTCGGTACTTAACACACACACGCAGACACACGATGATATTAACCAACTCGTTGTTTTGATAACTGAGCTAAATATCGGAATTTAAATCCTTAAGTACTTGAATTTCTCTTGTGTGTGGGACATAATATCCATAGAATTTGAAAAAAATGTTATGCAAAAGTTATTAATATTGATGAGAACTTTTTTCTAAGATTCCCTGAAAATATGGTTTCCATTTAAAAAAAAAAACATATTGTCCACCATACCACCGCCATTTAGGAATTCAAAAAAAAATTCCTATTTTCCGGATGTCCTCCTTCAAACCCTACCAACTCTATTTGAACTATTTTCCCACGGGACCCTTATTTCTCATGGAAACATAAATTATATACTAAAACGGGACACCCGGTATACGTTGTCAAGATTCCGATCCCTCGAGATATTGTCATTCGGGGTCTACGTCCATTCGGTAAATTCTTCCTATCACTCCAATTCGATTTATCGACCTGTCGAAGCTTCAATCAGTCGGAATTTCGCTCCCCACCCCCTATTTCGCGCTCCTTCGCTGCGGTTTTCGCGATTCGAAGAAAAATCATCGGTAACCGAATCCGCCCCGAAACAACCGACACGCGTACGCCGGTTGAATAATTCGCGAGATACAGTGTAACAACCGCGAGGATCGGGGATTACGGAACGGTAGACCGAGCCTAGCGCACTCGGGTTATCCAATTAGACCCGCAAGCCAACATCCAAACGCTTGTGCCGTTGCTGTCGTTGCTACTCGGGTTATACTCAATTAGATGCGCGACTATACACATAAATCTATGCGTAAACACACACACACACACCCCCACATGTACACGCAACTTATTGTCGTCGCCGACTCTCCATCGCGGTCGTCTACATCATCGTGCAAAATCGATCGTACGAGATCCCCGTCTCTCGCTCCAAAAGCTATAGCTCGGACTGTACGTTATAAGACACACACACACCGCCCGCCACACCGTCGTCGTCGTCGTCTACGTCGTCTACGTCGTCTTTCAACCTTGAAAATCGCCAACACTCCGTTCTCGACCCTCAATACCCAATTTTACTATCTTGATCTTTCGATAAAACGGCTACTTCACAATACCTACCATCCTCAAAATTTCAAAATCATCGAGAAAACGAGATTCGCTTTATTTTATTCCGTCGATCGTTTTTTTTTTTTTAAATTTTCTTTTCGTTGTTTTATCAACCGGTTTTGACGGTTGACCGATGTTAAGAAGATAAAGAGACAAAAAAAACGTTTTGTCGAGAGTAGAGAAATATTGAGGAGGAATGGAGGCGCGAGAGAGTTGGAAAAACGATGGAGGAAGGACAGAAACGGAGAGGGGGGGGGGGGGGATTATGGTTGTTCTCGCGACGCCAAAGGCGAATAGTCGAAAGGGTCCGAAGGTCGTTTTCTTCGGCAACGAGACTGTCCGAACGCCCCCTCAACTTCTTTACGATGCGTCAGGCACGGTTGGGGAATAATAATGATTCTCTCGGTTTTACCTCGTCCCTCATCTTTCTTCGGTTTCTCGCCGGCTCATCCTTCGCGCCTGTCCGGCTACGTCACTCTCGGCCACGAATTCACCCACACGAGCCGATAGTCACATTTTTCCCGGTAACGTGAGCGAAGAGCGAACCGAGGCGTATGCCGTATCCATCGGCAATTTCGTTTTGAGAATTCGTCGTTTGTTCGTTGCCAATACCGGAAGTGGGAAAGACAATGGACGATCGGATGTTGCGAGGCGAGTTGCGGGCGCGATGCAAGATCGATGGGAAATTCGCACGGAGGGTGTGGGATCGCGAAATTCAATCGTTTTGGATGTTTTTTTCTTACTTTTATTTTGTTAGATTTGTGGGGAATACGTATTTTAGGGTGTTACGGTTTTAAAAAATTCGCGGGTGGAAGAACGACGGAAAATTTGCACAGAGCGAAATGGAAGATCGCGAAATTCAATGGTTTTGAATTTTTTGTCTTAATTTTATTTCATTAGATTCGTAGAGTATTTTAGTACGTATTCGTAGATTCGTACGCAGTTTAAGGTGTTTCGCATGAAAAAAAATCACGCGATGCAAGACCGACGAAGAGTTTGCGCAGGGGGGGATGTAGGATCGCAAGATTAATTAGTTTTGAATGTTTTTTCACTTTTATTTTGTTAAAAATGTAGTGATAAATTTTAGGAAAAAGTGAATCCTCTACAAGAAAGATTTTATAGTGAAAATAGCTTAAATCTAATAACTCACAATTCCCAGCTCCTGGAAGTTTATTTTATGAATAGGCGAAAAGTATTTTTTTTTTTATGAAATAAATTTCCAGGAGCTGTGTATATTTGTTGGAGTTACGTGAGTTATTACGAAGATCCCAATGTGATTTGAACATAAGTTATCTAAACTTTTCTTAGCTGTCCAAAAAAAAATATAATTTTTTTTTTAAATCCGCATTGGCCGAAAAATCGACTTTTATCTTTCAAATACGATTCTAAGTCATTTTTTATGCTCAACAAAAGTTTTTGTATTTTTTTTTCGACAAGCTTAACCTCTTTTACATTGAAAACTTGGTCGAGACTAATTTTTTTTCTTATCAAAACCCATTGAAAAATTAATGAAAAAAAAACATAAAAAATTCACAGAATGACCCATACAATTACAGCAAAAATAACCACGGATAAAATCTGAAAAAAATCAAAAATTCATTCCCTGATAGGTACTTTCATATCTCAAAGTTGCAGAAAGATCGCCGATAGTGAAGCTCAAAGTCGGTACTGAATTTGGCAAGCCACCCATATATTATATACATATATATTTCAACCATCGCTCATTAAACTTTCAACAGGACCATTACCGTCAATTATTCATGTAAAACATAATTCGACTAAAAAAGATGATTAATAATCAAACAGAAAATATAATCATCAAAAAAATGGCTCATCATACATTTTTCCACCCTTTTAATTATCGTTAGGGCGTTATCGGTCTATATTCGTGGAAATTGGGTCACTGAATAGCCGATGGGAAATGAATCATTAGTCGTATCGATTATTTCGTTCAAGACAAAATGGACTCTTCACGATCCACACGGCGATTAGATCCGGTTTATAAGATGATCTACTCGCCACCATAATACTCGGGCGGTCTACGCTCGTCCGAGTCTAGCAGCAGGCAAGCAGGCGATGAGGCGCGCGACCGGCTTCCCAGATATTCACACGGGTACTCCTGGCCCGTCCATCTACGCGTGTGTTACGGTATAAGATACTCTTCGGCACGCTTCCGGCGCGTGCCCCGAGAGAACACTCCTCCTCTTTCCCCTCGCCGTCGACACGGCTGTTCCCGACAGGTCGCGAGGTTAATAATATTCTCTACCGCGAAAAATTTTATTCCACGTATTTTTCATCATTTCTTCGCCCCTCGATTTAAGGGCTCGCATAACCCTGGGCGCGCTCATAAGCGAGTAAATGAAAAAAATTATTATAAAGGTTGTATGGTGGAAAAGAAAATTAAATTGGTAATTTTACATGTTTAATTAACTTTTCAACTTTAGGCATTTTTTTTTTAAATATTGACATTTTATTTTACGGGTAGTAATTGACTATTGCTGAAAACTATGGGTGGCACGATAACTTCACCAGAAATTTGTCCGATCTTCAACAATAAAACAGAATCTAGTGAAATGATGTAATAATTATATTCCGACAGAAGGAATTTTATTTTAAATAAAGAAATCACGCCATTTTATACCTTTGCATGCAATGAAAAGGAAAAAATATTCTGTTGCATAATTTATAAAAGAATAGTCCAACTGAAAAATTAAAAAACCTCTCGTCAGACTATGGAGAACGTAATTATCAAGATTTGAAATAAAACGTTGAAAAATATTAAAAATTGATCGAATTATCGTGCGAACCATTGGGGAAAACATAGAAAAATAATGTTAATATTTAAAGAAAAAAAATATTTTTTTCTTGTAGTTGAAACGCTACTGAAAGATGTGAAATGAACAATTTTATCTTCTTTCGACCATATAACCTTTATAATAATTTTTCAAATTTTGCTAGGTTTTCAGCGCGCGCAGAAATATGTGAACCGTTAACTCGAAATATTTAACACCCGAGGAATTAATTTATTTCGCCACAGTTTTATCCAGCGGACTTGACGATCAAATTATTTATTTATAATTACAGCAAGAAAAATATTTTTACGATATCTCTTCGCTTTCAAGGAGTCCCGGTAAATGCGATTAATTAAGTCCCAATCAAGGCAATCAAGGCAGCTACAATCTCAACAACGATAATAATAATAATAACAATAATACGTAAAAAAAAAACCGGTTAGACTTGCCAAGTCAGATTCTTTCTCTCCATCTGCATAACAAAATTAATAATAAATAACCAACTTATTCATCATTACGCGAATAAAAAATCGTCATTAACAAATTATTACTTTACTGCTTCGTTTTTTTTTTCAGCTGATCTCCATCTGCCATCACAAACGTTGAGTTTCGACCATGAATAAAATATCGAAGAAGCTCGCACGTGCGATGTTGGCCGTAATTCCACCAATTCCGTAACGCGTTGAAATAAAAGGGAATGTCGATTAAAATGGAACACCAGAGCGACGAGAGAAAATGCAACCTGGTGCAAGTATATAACCTTATCAGGAATAAGGAGAAGAGTTTTCTGTTCTTTTTTTTTCTTTTTTTTTTAGATTTCATTTCGCTCCTTCTAACTCGCGAAGAACTCGATATCGAGTCTCTGACCCGGCTTGGTAGAACCGTGGTGGTACAGTCGCGCGGCTAAAGGCTAATCGGCCAATCGGGCCGATACACACCGAGTCGCTCGTTTCGTTCTGCTGGTGGCTGTTGCCGTTGCTGCAACGAACTGCATGTGGCAGTCAGTGCACCAAAGAGAGTCGCGAGACCGCCGGTCGGAATACAACGTTCGACCGGCGGACAGAACCCATTTTAAATTCCGCCATTGGAATGTCACCTGCCGATATATATATATCTATATACAGCATATCAAGGTGGTTTTTATTCCGAATATTTTCGAACTTTGATCGCGCCGAGGACTCGATCGATTTTGAAGATGAACGGAAAAAATGTTTGAGACCTGTTGGATTTTTTTTGGGACGGATTTTACTATGCGCCGATACGGAGGAAAGTTTCGTCGTTGGAGGGATTTTTTAAGGGCGGTTTTTCAATTTTTTTGGGGATTGGATTGACGGGGTGATTAATTATTCCAGGGAAAATGCAATACTGTGTAGAATTTTTTGGTGTTTTTGCTGTATGGGTTTTAACGATACTTTTACCATGAAAATGGACGTATATGGGTCATTCCGTGCTACGTTTATACCGTTCGTGAATTGCGCGATTGTCGTTGGGGGAACGGTGTAAACGGGGAATGAGATAACCCATTTATGGACATTTTTTTTCGTATATCTAGGGTCCACGCCCGTTATAATTTCATATGATACTGGATTTTTCCAGGAATAATTAGTCGCCCGCGAATATAATTACCGAAAAATGAAAAATTGCATTTATTTCAAACGGAAGACTTCGCCTTCTAATTAGGTCTAATTAGACTTAACATTTTTTTTCGGAATCGATTGAAGCCCCCCTAACGTCCCCCAAATCCTGCATTCAGTCCTCAAGAAATAATAAACAGAAAAAAATAAAATAAAATTCCATTCATCGTACGTCCATGGACCCACGAAATAAGTTCCCGCCGTGAAAAAACAACGAATTCCCGCGGGAAAAAAAAGAAAACAACGGCGAAAGAACAAACGAAAAAAACCATTCAACATTCTTCGCCTCAACTATCACAACAATTCGCTAAAAAAACTACGTTACTCCCATCTCATACTCACTTTCAGCCGTGCCGGTGGCAGCGGCGTACGTAAGCGTTCCAAAATTCACGCTGACGTTCTTGTTTTCGAAGAAAGCTTTAACAGCGTCGCAACGTCCTCCGTGAGTTCCGTTCTCCCGGCTATCCGCGGATCTCGCCGATCTCGACAATGCCCCGTCGATAAATAGACACGAAAATATAACAGCCACGGTGTAAAGACCGGTAAAACCGATCGTTTTATTCTTCAAACACCCCATTTTTTGTTTATCTAAATTAATATTTCTATTTATTATTAATTACTCTATCACGTTGATCGATATCAACGTCGCGATAAATATAATTCTTCTTAACTTCCGCCTACGAAGTCGAAAACCGGTCGACGATCCAATTTTCGCGATTTTTTTAAATATATTCAAGACTCGGTGATTAAAAATCGGCCTTTAATTATATTTGCCAATTTTTCCTTGTCCCAATTTTCCTCGCAAGCTTCAACCTCCTCCCCTTCTGCAGACACTTTGCCCGACCAACAAAAAAAAAATCTCTCAATCTCCACCCTCGTCTCAATCAAAAACGCACTTTTTATTTTATTTTTCTCCTTCGGTTTTTGTCAAATTAAATTTTTTCAAAATTCTCATTTAACAGTTACAACTTCGATTGTCAACACACACACGCACCGCTGTAGCACCCACAGTTTTGCACGTTCTCGTGAAATATATTTGCACGACACGACGAAGACGAAGATGATGAAGAGGTCCGCGCGTATTTCTCATGAAAGGCGGGATCGTAACCGCTTGATGGATCGTAAGCGACTGGCCGGCTGCCGCTCTTGGTGCAGATCGCCGGAGACCGCCGGCGCGCGACTGTGACCGCAGATTCTACGATTCTACCCGGTTCTACCGTTTCCGAGCCGCCGCGGCGCCTCCACGGTCTACTCTCGCACCCACCGACGGAATCGAGGGAGGAGAGAATCATCGTCGTCCCGCCACTTGCCGCCCTTGCCCGCCACCGCCGCCGTTGCGATTCGCCAATCCTCGGCCGTACTCGTCGACGTCTTCGACATTCGCGATCGTGGCCGCGCCGAGCGACGAATTCGACCCGCGGGAACCCGCGAATTTACGAAATTATTCATTCGTCCGAACGGATTATCATCGTTTGAGGTTTTTGATCGGAAATTAAGGATAAATTACTCGCGAAGGATTGAATTGGGATGGTTTCGGTCTGCCCTGCGACAGTTTGACTCGAGACGGTTGGACTCAGCGAGTTCGACAGATGAGAGTCACTCTCACTCTTTCGTTGACACCTGCCACTCTCCCTGATTTTGACAGAGAGCGATTGTAAGGCTTATCTGTCAAACTCGCGGAATCGAACTGTGCAGAGTTCAACTGTGGCGAGGATTAGAGACTGGGGGATGGTTTCAGTATGCCTCGCCACAGTTCGACCCAGTACAGTTTGACTCCGCGAATTTGACAGATGAGTCACTCTTTGTCAAGTTCAGAGAGTGTCAAATGTCAAAGAGAGAGAGAGCGACTTTTATCTGTCAAACTCGCGGAGTCATACTGTGCTGGTCCAGACTGCGCCGAGTCAAACTGTGGCAAAGATACCAGACTGGAGGATGGTTTCAGTATGCCTCGCTACAGTTTGACTCCGCGAATTCGACAGATGAGTCACTCTTTCTCTATCAAACTCGGAGAAAGTGTCAAATGTCAAAGAGAGAGGGACTTTCATCTGTCAAACTCGCGGAGTCAAACTGTGGCGAGGCATACTGAAACCATCCCGGCAGACTGAAACTTCGTCGAAAGGGCGATTGCGGACGTAATTGGTCGATGATTATTGAGAGAGTGACAATGAGGGAAGGATTACGAAGAAATTAGAACGATTATTATTATTATTCTTTTATTTTTATTTTTTACAAAAACATTATAAAATACGGCAAATAGCCGAACAATCGGACAAGGTACAAAACAATCAGATCTAATTAAACGCAACTGATCAATCGGTAGACTTTATATGAATTCATATGAAAGTCAATTGAGTTCTTGCTTGATTGACCTGCCATACGTTGAGTTCCTCGTACTCTTCTATGCAATCGTTAACTTGATCGGGTTTGAATCCTTTGCTCACGCATCTTTCGAGAATTTCCGAAACTTTTACGGTCTTTGCGTCACCCTTGAGCTCGCCGATCAGTTGGAATATCTTATTAGTCGGATTCTGGGGTTTCCCAGCGACTTGCATCTCCGAATAATTGATAGAAAATTTCGACATCTCCACAAGACGATTGGCTTCAATCACGTCTTCCTTCTCCACCAAATTCGACAATCTCAAACGCGCCAAAGCCGTGGCAAGACGCAAAACGGCCAATAAATTTCTCGCTGAAGTGAAAGTTTTGTCACGACTGTTTCTCGATTCTCGTCGAAGTTCAACGTAAGTTTCGACGATGTAATCGATCAAATCTTCCGGCACCGTTGGATTTTTCGTTTTGCAAAGAGTTATGTAACGTCTCATGAGATTCATGTCCAAAGCTTCGATCTTGGTGGGCGGTTGAGCGCTGTTTCGGTGAACGTAAGTTATGTGTTGGGCAAGACGAAGATCGTTTTCGCGATCGGCGCGATCTTGAATGAGCCAGAGAAGATCGAAACGCGACAATAAAGCCGGTGGCAATTGAATGTTTTGTTCGATCGTACGTTTGGGATTGTAACGACCGTACGCGGGATTGGCAGCTGCCAAGATGGAAACACGAGCGTTCAATCGCGTCATTATTCCAGCTTTGGCGATGGAAATTGTTTGTTGTTCCATGACTTCGTGAATCGCTGTTCTATCGGCTTCCGCCATTTTATCGAACTCGTCGATGCAACAGACTCCCTGATCGGCGAGAACCAAAGCACCGCCTTCGAGCATCATCTCGCCGGTCAGAGGATCTTTGAGGACGGCTGCTGTCAAACCCACACCGGAAGAACCACGTCCGGTTGTGTATTGCGAACGTGGCGCCAAACGCGTTATAAAACCTAACAATTGCGATTTCGCCACTCCGGGATCTCCCATCAAGCAAATATTTATGTTACCGCGAATTTTTATGTCTCCGCGTTTTCGATCGGTTCCACCGACGAGCAGTAGCAACAATGCTTTTTTCACATCCTCGAGACCGTAGATTTCCGGGGCCAGGGAAATGGCGAGTTTCGTGTAAAAATCGTCTTCGTTGACCAAATTGTTGAGCTCTTCGGCGGTTAATTGCTCGTCCTCGTTGATGGTTTCCATGTTCGTGAGGGTTGCGATTCGCTGGAATTTTTTTTTTTTTTTATTGATTCGTGAGAATTGTTGGACTGTTGCGCGGCGATTTGGTGGACTTTGCACGCTTTTGAGGAGTCTTTGATTCGTTTGATTGACGGTTTGGGAGTAATTTAATTTTTGAGGCCCACAAAACGGTTCAATTTTTTTTTTTTTTTTAATTTCTTTCCACATTTCTGAAAGATGCATTTGTTGAGGAATGAAACGATTCGAAGCGAGCGACGCGTTTTTCTCGAAACTACTTTTTTCAACCTGGTTGACGACATATTTAAAAAACTATACGTTCAATTTGCATGAGCGAGGTCTTAAATTGATCGAAAAGCCAGTCTCTACGTTGTGACGTAGCGATTTTCTTATCTGGTTTCTGATTTTTTTTTGTTGTATAAACAATAAAAAATCTTCTTTAAGTTTGAAAAAAGAACAAAATCGCTGGTCCGTAATTTTTTTTTTCTTTTTTCTTTTTGTGATATTGATTTTTCTCTACGTGGTGGAAGGAGGATTGAAACTTCCGTCGATAATTTTGTTTTTCCGTAAAAAAATATCGACGGAAGTTGCAATCGTATTTCAAAGGTCTGCATGTCATTCTAAGCGGTTTGTAAAGAGCTTTTAAATCGAAATTACGGGATCGACGTAGCTATAAAATTTGCGGAGCTATGATTTTTTGGATGGAAACCTCATGTTCTTCCTATGTTAATCAAATGGGAAAAATTAAAAAATCCTGAACGACCCCTAAAAATGGTCCGATCAGGTTCATCTTTGGGCAGAATTCTACGGATGCAAGATACTTTGTAGTGAATGCTCACCATTTGAAATCAGAAAAAAAAAGTTTTTTCAAGCCACCCAATGTATATATTGTATATAGTGTATATATTGACCACGAGAATTAATAAAAAAAATTTCAATTTATAGTTTGCTTGAAAAAAATTACGAGAAATACACCCTCGTCCCGCGCTCGAACCGTGATATGGGGCGTTAAGTCTCTCAGCTTCGAAAAAATAACGATTCAATCGAGTATTAAATTCAAACTTTGGGTTAACGTTCATTCTAACGAAGAAATGATTACTCACGTGAGCGTCGATGTAAGTCTCGCTGAGAAGTCCACCTCCGGCATTCGGATTGAATCCGGCCTTCATCATCGGCAAAAATATTCCCGTTACGATAACGTGATCGCCCGGAAGACATTGTCGGGTTGTTTCTCCTCGACAGTAGATCGTCAGTGATCTGGGAATGTGGCCGACCGGTACTTGATCGCTCTGAATCACGAAACAATGATTTTATAAATATCCCAATTCGTTCAAATTTGAAAAAAAAAAAGAAATAAATGTATAAATCGAATGATCGAAGGCTTATAATCGACTCACGTGTTCTTGCAATTTGAGTTCTTGGAACTTGGTGAATTTGGAACCTTTCGTTTGCATGTGCAATCTTCCTCCGGACTTGTTGACTCGACAATCGTCGCTGGGGCAAGTTTGCGGAGGCATGAAACTCATCGACTGGACGGGCTGGTAAGTCTCTGCTCCGCACTGATCGCAAGTGTAAGTCGCGACTAGGATCAGAGGCATGACTTCCGTAGATCTTGTGATGATACCTCTCACCGTGACCAATTTTCCTATCTTTTCGGCTTTTATATCTCGCACCGAATAGGCTTTTGCATTGTCCAAGTCTCGGAAGTATACTTCGCTGTGAAAAATTGAAAGTTGATGGTTCGGAGCTACATCATTTTTTTTTCTATCCGTTGTGCTTTCTCTTGTTTGTTTGGTTTGGAACAGATCTTAAGGTCTTACTGGATGAAGATTAAAAAATCACCAAAAATCTTGAAAATTGGAGAAATGATAGTTTTTAATACAATAATAATAAATGAATTATTTTAGAATTTTTTGTTGCATAGTTTAGTAGTTATAAATTTATGAATATGACACAATCGCTTATTGGAAATAAACTTCTGGTTGCAAAAAGTATTTTAAACATTAATGGTTGCAAAATAAATGGAACTGAATCCCCGTAAATACTAAAAAAATTATATTATCAAGATTTGGGATCAACAGATTGATTATATCAAGTTTTAAAGGAATGAATTGAGTAATTGTCACAAAATTAATTGAAATAATGAAGTAATAAAAAAATATTGTTGAATTTGATCTCAATTCTTAATAAAAGTAATTAATTAACATTTCCAAGGGTTAATTTATGATTAGTTCAGCTATTTGTGAAGCTAAATATGTACAACATGATCCAGACTTGTAAATCCACGATTCACCCATTTTTGACTAACTTTTTGCCCAACAGTAAGACCCTAGATAAATCAAAGTGGATAAAAAAAACAATATTTAAAATTAAATCTTACAATCTTCGCATGAGTTCCGGCGCGTATTTGTTTCTAGGATCTCTCTGCTCTCCCGGATGGATATTTCTCGATTCCATGAGTAATCTGTGCTCAATGTAAATATCAAGCGCATCTTTAGCCGCGACCGTGCGTTCCTTGAAGTCCGGAAGAATCTCTTGCACAAGCTGCAAAAAAAAAAAATTACAATATTGCCTCACTTGAACAATGCATTTGGTACGATTGCTCGACTCAAGAGGTTTACTTCTAGAACAATATTCGTGTATCTCCTGGTGTTATCGATGATGGCTGCGGTGAGATCGTCGTCGAACTCGTACAGATCGTCAAGGTCGATGTTGAAAGCCACCTGCTCCCTGTGAGCGATTTTCGTCAACTGCTCCCGATATTTAAAAGTTTTCTCACCGGATTTATCGTCCATCTTCACATACTCAGTGAAGAATGTTTTCAATTGTTCTGCAACGCAAGAATATCCAAAAATCAATCGCAAATTCCAAAAGTATCAACGATTCGGGGTTAGGAAATATTTGAAAAAAGCAAAAAGAAGAAAAAACAATTTTATAGTTGACGAATGGAAAAAAATGTTAACCTTTGTCTTTTGCATAATCTCTCGATCCTTTGGGTGCCATCCTGACGTCTTATTATAGTTGAAAATACGTAAAATATCGAATGAAAACAACGAGAGGAACTCCGAATCGGTCAATAGAACGCCTTTCGCGGTTCTACAGCCATTCGTCGGTGAAGCAGCGAAGCACTTTTGGCGCCAATAATTCGCGCAGGCGCAGTGAATATCGCCGATAGATCGCGCCACTGTTCCGCGAAACTTAACCTCTCCGCGTTCGCGGTGAAAATCAGTTCAGGTTAGTTTTTGACGTTCACACGTGTTCGATTGTCGGCACACCGACGATTGTTAACAACAATGGGAAAAGCGAAGAAGATAAAGGTTTCGAAGGGCGAGATGCCAGCAACGAAGATCGGCCTTGCCGAACAGATCGAGGATGGGAAATTGGCGAAATCGAAGCAACGCAAAAAAGTCAGGATTCGCAAGGATGAGGATGACGAGGTTAGAATATTTTTCTTCATTAATAAATAACCTGCACTCTCAAATATTCATTGATGAGATTATTTTCTGGTATTTAGTTCGTTTTTTGGGATTTCCATTTTGTGATTGCGTTTTTTTAGTTTGTGGATTCGAGTTTGTCGCTGAAGATTCTGTCCCAAGCGAAGAAACAACAGCTGGAGATGGAGGAGGAAGATGAGTTTGGTATCTCGTCTTCATCTTCCGCGCCGTCGAAGAGAAAACCTGTGACAAAGCTCGGTCAAGATACTGGCGATATGTCCAGCGAGGACGAGGCCGAGGGTGACGTGGACGGCAACGAGCACTACGAAAACATAGAGATAGACGAAGAGGACGAAAGGGCTTTGCAAATGTTCATGAACAGAGACGCGGCTCCGGGCAGAACACTGGCCGATATCATAATGGAAAAATTGGCGGAGAAGAAGACGGAAATAGACACTCAGTACTCGGATGCGGGTACGTTGCAGGTTCAAGTGTTGGACGCCAGAGTAAAAGCGATGTACGAAGGTGTGCGAGACGTTCTCGCTAAGTATCGAAGCGGCAAACTTCCCAAAGCCTTCAAGATCGTGCCCAGTCTCAGGAATTGGGAGCAAATACTTTACATCACCGATCCGCCCAAATGGTCCGCAGGTGCGATGTATCAAGCGACTAGAATATTCGCCTCTAATCTCAAAGAAAAAATGGCACAGAGATTTTACAATCTCGTACTGTTGCCACGCATAAGAGACGATCTTGCGGAATACAAGAGATTGAATTTCCATCTCTACCAAGCGTTGAGAAAATCTCTGTTCAAACCCGGCGCGTTTATGAAGGGAATCTTGCTACCTCTTCTCGAGTCCGGCACTTGTACGCTCAGGGAAGCAGTTATTGTTGGTTCCGTGGTTGCAAAAAATTCCATACCGATGCTTCACTCGTCCGCGGCGATACTCAAAATTGCAGAGATGGAATATACCGGCGCCAACAGCATATTTTTGAGATTATTCTTGGACAAGAAGTACGCGTTGCCTTACAGAGTCGTCGACGGCGTTGTGTTTCATTTTCTCAGGTAGGTAACGAGAATCTTGGGAGGAAATGTATAAGTAGACAGTGGAAAAATAGGAGAATTTTAGAAAGCATTATCTTGAAACCTGTTCGATTTTATCCAGGCTTGTTTTGTTTGGAAGCATTCGGTTGATCTGACATAAAAATTTTGAAAAGATTCTCAAAATGTAATGTACGATGCCCTTCGCAACAGAGAATTTTTTAAAAAAACATTTTTCTAACGAAATAGCGGCCGATTGAACTTTACATGCATTTTCCAAACTGAACTTCCGACCTTTCTGGGTTGATAAAAAATAATAATCAAGTAAAAAAGAAATCCTACGTTGTGAAGGACATCAAACATTACATTTTAAGTCTTTTAGAAATTTTTGTTTCATATCAACCGACTGCATATAATCTTGGTGACCACAGACCCCGCGAGTGCGGGACATTCTGTACGCCGACCGTTCCCAGTCGATATATGTTTATAAAAAAATTTCTCAGCATACCTAGACATGTATACTTCCGAATAAAACAAACCTGGATAAAATCGGACAAACAGTTTTTGAGAAAATAATTCCCAAAATTCATCTGTTATTTCTCCTGTCTACTTGGATGTTTCCCCTTAAACGATAGAGCTCACAATCGTCCGTAAAATTTCTCTAAATTTCAACTCTTTCATTTACAGATTCGAGCGAGAGACCAGAGTACTACCGGTTCTGTGGCACCAATCGTTTCTCACCTTCGTACAAAGATACAAAAGCGACATAAGTACGGAACAGAAGGAAGCGCTCTTGGAATTGCTCAAGAAGCAATCTCATCACACGATAACCCCTGAAATTCGCAGAGAACTTCAACACGCAAAGTGCAGAGACGGTCAAGTGGACGAGCCCGTCGACGAACCCATGGCTTCTTGAATAATTACCATCGCAATATATATATCGACCCATCACGCGCAACCGTGATCCCATTCAAACGTTTAACAACGAGAAATGATAAATAAACTCTTTGTACATAATTTTTATTAATAAATTTATTGCAAACTACTCGATATTGTCCTGTAATTGACGAAGAAACCAGTACGGAAATCTAAAATTTTCCGTTGGCGCTTGAAAACAAAAATTACCGTTTATAGGACGATGCGTTAATATCGTCGTTGGTACATCAAATTTGCCATCGTATTCGTTTTCCGTTTCGAGTTTATGGTGCACAAAAAAAGGCGCATATTAGAATAGTACTTTGGTAGAGAACTGAGAAGTACTCGCAGAACCTTCGGCTGTGTGCTAGGCGATCTATTCGGGCATTCCCGGCGCTCTTCGGACTGTTTCGGTCTATTCGACATTCATACATCAACCTTGTTATCGCATTAGTTTTTCGTTGCAAAAAAAGTATTAGATAGTACTTCGGTAGAGAACTGAGAAATACACGGAATCTTCGACTGAGTGCTAGGCGATCTATTCGGACATGCTCGGCGCCCTTCGGACTGTTTTGAACTATACGACATTCATAGATCAAATTTGCTATCGTATTAGTTTCCCGTGTCGAGTTTTTCGTTGCAAAAAATTACGTAATTAGATGGTACTTCGGTAGAGAACTGAGAACTACACGGAATCTTCCGCTGTGTTTAGGGTGCTAGGCGATCTATTCGGGCATGCTCGACGCCCTTCGGACTGTTTCGGACTATTCGAAACGAAGCTGCAAGGCGCGGCTGACATGTTGCATTTTATGTTAACAAATAAAAAATGTCTTTGCGCCTTGATTAACGTCGATCGTCGAGCCAAGTCGAATTCCAGATAACAAAAACATTTTCTCATGCGAAAATAAAGTTTCGTTTTATTTCATACAAACGGATGAGACATCGATTTCATAATGACAACTCAAACGCTACTCACAAATATATTTATGGATACTTAACATTTGTTCACTCTTTTTTTTTCTCCATCTTTTAGTAATTTCGGGAGAAAGAATAAAAAATAATCTTTATTCTGAGGACATTCATTGACTGCACGAACTTCCTTGAACCTCCAGGGCTCTGATAGATGACGAAAAATATATCTTCTTTTTAAATATGCTCTCATGATTCTCAACAATTCAAACTAGTCAGTCTTCAGAGACTATAAACAAGTTTCTCTATGTATATTTTTAAATATGCTCTTATGATTCTCAACAATTTAAACTAGTCAGTCTTCAGAGACTATAAACAAGTTTCTCTATATATTTTTTAAAATATGCTCTTATGATTCTCAACAATTTGAACTAGTCAGTCTTCAGAGACTATAAACAAGTTTCTCTATATATTTTTTTAAATATGCTCTTACGATTCTCAACAATTTAAACTAGTCAGTCTTCAGAGACTTTAAACAAGGTTCTCTATATATTTTTTTAAATATGCTCTTATGATTCTCAACAATTTAAACTAGTCAGTCTTCAGAGACTATAAACAACGTTCTCTATATTTTTTTTTGAACATGCTCTCATGATTCCAAACAATTCAAACTAGTCAATCTTCAGAGACTATAAACGAGTTTCTCTGTATATTTTTTTCGCTTAACGTAACATCACAAATTCGATAGTTTGACTTAAAATCGTGTTATGGAAGTTCGGAAAGTATCACAGCCGTAGATTCCCAAATTGTACGTCCAGACAAGCTTTTCGCAGACAAGATTTCGCGTATTGCCACAAGCATAGAGCTCCTATTTCAGGTACGTTCCACGATCTCGCGACCCCGTTTTGCGGTATTTCGACGCACAAATCCATGAGCGGAACCAGATTCGCTGGTATTCCGTGTTTCTCGTTTCTGCAGAAGAGAAAAAAAAACTCATTATCCGCCTCGTATCTTTGAACTCGAAGCTCCAACTTACCCCAGCACGAGAATCGTCTTCTTCGGAAATTCCGTTTCGCACAGATTCTTGCTATCCGCCGTCTGCTCCGCACCGACCAATTTCCATCCCCGGAAAGCCATCTCGAGCAAATATTCTCCCAAAAGATGCGGCTTGACCTGCGGGGAAAAATTGCAGGGTTAAAATAGCAACGCTCGTCGTTCGTAATAAATAATCCCAGTATTTCAATGTTGAAGATGACGAACCTCTGTTATATTCATGAACTTCTCGGCGAACTCGCTTTGTTTTTTAAACTCGCGATTCTTGACGTCTCGTTTATCAGCGATTATCAAATCCTTTACTCCCATAATCTCGCAGGTTCTCGCGAGTTCGCCGAGAATCGTTGGTCGATCGATCAGCGAAGCCACGACGATGATTCTCTCGTTTTGGGTCGGCCATTGTCGTTTCCGGCGTTTTGCTTTCAAGATTTTCGAACGATCGAAGTGAAACGGAGCCAACGTCTCCCAGGCAACTGCGTTTGAACCGTAGACAACGGACTCAACGGTGGATTCGGTCGGATTGCCTGTAAATCACGCGTTTAGGGAGACACCCGTGCTGCTATTCGTTGTTTAGATTTCGTACATTTTCTTAAGCCTGCGAGCACGCAACTCTTCGAAGTCTGCGGTACGCAAGAGAATAGACCTTGCACACCGCCGACAAAGGGATAAAAAGACGTAATACAGGGTAGGGCAATAACTATTAGCACCTCAGATATCTTCGAAACCATAAGGCTCACAGAAATATTTGCTGAAACAAAATTGCTCAGTACGAAGGGGGTCGTCCGATAGCGATAATAGTTTTTTTTTGCAGTCGGAGGTACTGGACATTAGACGGTCGAATCTATTTCTTCAAATGAATCGTACTGTGCAATTTTATTTCAGCAAATATTTCTGTGAACCTTATAGTTTCGAAGATATCTAAGGTGCTAATAGTTATTTCCCCGACCTGTATACCAGTAAAAATACCCAAAGGATTATTTCTAACAATATACGCTGTAATTAAACTCAAATTGCGGGGAAATAAGGAGGTGGAGAACGTTAAATGAAATTTGAAGACGTTCCAAGACTTTTGAAAGTCAAGCGAAATTGAAGGACAGTTGAGGAACTTCAAGGACTTCAAAGACCACCGGTAACATCATTCAAGCACTTCAAGGATTTTGACACCATGCTAAGATCGTCATAACGAACGATGGAAACAACTTACCGGTTGGTTTCAAAGATTGCGTTAAGGGTTCCGCCGTTTGAATTTCGTTGCGACTACACCACCGCATGAATAGCCCAACTCCCCACATTGTATGGAAACTTTCACGCGGGATCAATTCATTGACGGGCACGTTCGTCAACCACGGTAAATCGTGATAAATAGTCTGCGAAAGAAAAAAAAAAAAAAATCATTCCAAATCCATCCGAGATACGCGAATTCTTTCCGCCGAACGGTATTCAAATGAAAATTACAGTTCTGGGACAGGATAATGTGGAGGTTTGACGGTTGTGTAACGTGAAAATGATGTTCTAAGCAACAGAAAAAAATATATATTGAACGACTGTCGCCGAGAAAGCGTGAACTGAGGATGTTGCGTTCATGTACGGGATTTTACCTCAAGGTTGTAGTCCTGGATAGGATCGAAGGTATCGAAGTAAAAATTGTCGAGTAATTGTTTGGCAATTTCCGTTTCATGTTTTTCAAAATGGCTGTTCTTCATTTGAGCACTCAGATCGTCCCGGACTTTTATCGCTTGCTCGGTATCGCTCGGCAGCATTTTGAATATTGCGTTGACAATCGCCTGGACGAAATAACAAAATCAATCGGAGTAATTTCTCTGTTAGTCGTCGCATTTTCTACTTATTTCAAGGGTATTCATTACGTAGCTGTTCAAAAATAAATAATAAAATACAAAGAGGTACAAAAGAGGCTATCAACATCGGGTCTTATGGGAAATCGATGTTTCTCTGCAAATATCTTTGATTGCGGAAAGAACGACTGAACGAACGTTCATTTTACCGGTTTTCGGTTAAAGAGAAAAATTCAACAGTTTGCAATAATTTTTAAGAGAAATTGCTTTTTTCGCTGAAATTTTGAGTAAACACGTAAATTGGGTTTCCGCAAAAACCCATTTTCGGATTCGACGAATAGCGGAATATTTTTCAAACGCGAAAGTTTTTTCGCCGTCCGGTAAAATCTTGTTTTTCCGGGCCGCGCCTTTTGTACCTAAAGCCCTTGAGCAGCGTTCTTACTTACCTGACTGTACAGACGGACTTTGGATTGTTGATTGCTGCAGTGCGGCAAGAGTCGTGGTATCGCGTTCGCGATGAAATCGATGCGCTTTGTGCCGGAATATTGTTTGGCCAGATGAAAAACTATTGTGGCGAGGGAAACGATGGATCTTGGCCGCTCTTCAGCCGCCTATAGCGTAAACGCGAGGTTGAACGATGATATGAAAGAAAAAAAAGTTTAATAACAATTTTTTTTACCTTTCGGAAGAGCGTCAATAAAGTCGTTGTCAAAAAATCGTTCGACAAGCACAATCTCATTACTAGCCACTCGTGCATCATGCGAACACTCGTTGGATTGCTTCCCGCGAAGAGAAGATTGCATAAAGCATCGTAAAGCCTTTGCGACTGGCACTGCGTTATTGGGAAAACAACAAACAATCGATTAGTTATGAAATGTTGTTTACATTTTGTGTATTAGGTTGTGCAATAAATTCCCGCCATTTTTGTTGTTTTATTGCCGCAATCTCGTAATTTGTGAATCACAGTTTCTTGCGTCTGTAGAATCGTTCTAAACGATGAGCTCGATCGGACTGTATTAAGGCTTGCCGCCGGAATTTCATAGTTTTTACGGTTGAAACTTTCAAAAATCGACGCCTCCCCTAAAAAACGTTCGATCGGGCTCATCTTTCATCACAATTATACGGAAGAAAGATACTTCGAAATAGCCGACGACCGCGCAAATCGGATTTCTTTCCGATTTTTCTTCTATATATGGACGATTCTTTTTCAACTGGGCCACTTGTTTTTTTCAACCCCCAATTTTTTTCATAATCTGCCAGTTTGAAATATTAGTCAAAAGAAACGTCTTCGGGTTTTTAAAGATTTTTCTAGGCCTTCGTTCAGTATTTTCAATTTTCCATTACGAACACTGTACCCCAAAAAATATTCATCGAACAAAAAAAAAACATCAGGATAAAAACTTTTTTATTTTTTTCGCTTCATCGAAAAAAATCAAAATGATAATTTTTTTGGATTGAGAAAATAAAAATTTGGCAAAAAAATTAGAAAAACATTTTTTTAACCAAATAACACACCTTCGATTTCGGTACAAATTTTACAGGATGTCTGTCATTCGGTAAATTGTATGTGTGCATTTTTCCAGAATGGTATCTGCAATGGTTACGATGAAAAAAAAATAAAAACCCTGCGAAATCTCAGATCTCATACATCATAAATCATTTCGCAGGGGTTTTTTTTTTTTTTTTTTTTTTTTTATCGTAACCATTGCAGGTACCATTCTGGAAAAATTCACGCACGCACTTTACCAAATGACAGACATCCTGTAAAATTTGTACCGAAATCGAAGGTGTGTTATTTGGTTAGAAAAAATGTTTTTCTCATTTATTTGCAAAATTTTAATTTTCTCGATCCAAAAAAATGATCATTTTGATTTTTTTCGATAAAGCGGAAAAAATAAAAAATTTTTAATCCTTATATTTTTTTTTGTTCGATGAATATTTTTTGAGGTAAAGTGTTCGTAATGAAAAATTGAAAATCCTGAACGGACGCCTAAAAAAATCTAAAAAAAATCAAAGACGTTCCTTTTGACCAATATTTCAAACTGGCAGATTATGAAAAAATTGGGGGTTGAAAAAAAAAGTAGCCTAGTTGAAAAAGAATCGTCCATCTATGTTTAAAGAATTTACATATCAATCTCGATTTTTTTATTTTTTAATCGAAAAATATCGGAAAATAAATTCGATTCCCGTGGCCGTCGGCTATTTTGTAGTATCTTGCTTCCGTAGAATTGTGGAGAAAGATGATCCCGAACGGACGATTTTTCGGAGGGCCGCTGATTTTTTAAAGTTGCAGCCGTGAAAAATTTGAAAATGCGGCGTCACCCCTAAATATGGTCCGATCGAGGCCACTGTTTGCGCACGCACTATTGAATTGTGCCATACGCAAATTTGGAAACCGCGAAGCTCTCTCGACGCCTTGGTCGTCAACAACTTTTTTTTTGTGCTTCGACTCGAGCTCCGTAACGGCAGTATTAGCCAAATCGTGCGAGCAACCAGTCGTAACCACCGTGCTGGTCTTGTATCCATCTCTAATTTCTTTATTAAACGTTATTGAACTATTATCGCTTTCTTTATAAATTCGTGTACTGAGAATTAATTATTCACTCAATATCCCGCCTTATCCCCACTTCCGTCGCGAACTAAATTCTCGACATTTTGTTCACCCACCTTTTGGCACGATTCTGAGGATGTAAAACACTTTGACCCTGATAGGCCCTGTGGAAATCGGCGAAAATGTTTATTAAGCCGGTCACTCTAATGTACGGGCTTTACCTTCCAAATCACGAAATGGGGAAAAAGATAGAATAAAACACGAAATCTGGCGGGAATTTATTACACAACCTGCTCATCTTATGATGTTTTTTTGAGCTCACACTGTCAAGACTAGACGATATCGTAAGCAGAGCTTGCATGACTCGATTCTTCAACATATGCAGTTCGGAATTGACGAAATATTTTTCATTTTTATTTTTTTCGAGTATTTCCAGGAGCTCGTTCAGTAAAGACTCGCGAATTTGCGTGGATTCTGGCTGAAGTATCATGCGCACTAAATAGACAACCGTGAGTCCTCGAACGGTTTCGTGGAGTTCCCAATCTCTGTGTCCAAAAGAATACAACGCTTAGTAACGAAATAATGCGCAAACTTCGAGTAAAAATCGTGTAGGACAGTTAGTAATTACGTTGTGTCGATGAAAATTCTTTTATAGAACGTCGTCGCAAGCACTATTTTATCATCCCGTTGCGGTGTAACATCGTAGATAAGCAATGATGTAAATTCTTTGTAAAAGATAAATTGGTTTTTGGGATTCAAGCGCTCCATAGCCTCCAGAAGTGTTCGTTTGCCCGATATTTCACGTTCGTAAGGCTTCTCCTCGTCTTCCTTTTCCTGTACAATCAGCTCAACACACTGGAAAAAAAAAAAATCATATTTTCCATCTTCTACCGGAACTACGGGAAATTATAGCGGAATATTAAACAAATCGGTTGCAAATTATCATCACAAAAGATTCTGATATGAAGAAAATTTCTTATCCGAACGATTTGCAAGTTTTAACGATTTTCATTATGCAGCTAAATTTTAAATCGACAGTTATCAACGAGATTGTATTAAAATATGGATTCAATGATACGGAATACTTTTTATCAAGAAATTTTGAGGACAGTTTGAAGATCAACTCACTTCCAGTGCGTATTCCATCGCTCCGTCCAATTCTAAAAATTTATCGTTGACCATAACTTTGATAATTGGTGACAAGTTCGAAGAAAAGCGTGATGTCTTCTTCAACCGAAGAACGGTGCGCCACGACGTTTTTATCATAACGTTGATAGCTTCGAGTTCTTGGCTGGTCAAAGAGGTCTTTCCTTTGAGTAAATGGCAAAAAATTTTTGATACGTGCAGGATAACTCGATCGTCGTCGACTTCAACAAGGGCTGTAAGGGCTCGAAACCAGAGTTTGCTGGAGCATCTCATATTGTACCAATCCAGGAATCGGCGCAAGAGACTAGCAATGGCTTCTGAGCAATCTCCGATGAATTTGACTCTTTCGTTTTCGTCTTGTCGAGCAATATCGTCTATTCGCTCATTGCCCACCACTTCGTTTAAGAAATACTTTATCATTAGAGGGAAATAGGTTTTTGCGGTTTGCTGAAGCGAAAACCTATCTGTATCGTCGTTTCCTGGCCAATCATCTCCCTTGTCACCCCACTTCCTCCCACTTTTTGCAAAGATATCCCACATTTTAACGGCGTACAGCCAATGGGTCGGACCAAACTCGTAAGGATTTGCTATTACACGAATGAACTTTGGCTGAAATTCGTTCAGCTCTTTAACGAGACCGTTCACGATAGGCTCGTCCCGCGATTCGATGACGCAATCTATTGCAAATAAATACTCGTTGTACACCTGATTCGTGTTTGCCAGGAAACTATTGCCCACAATTTTTATTATTTCGTAACAAAAGGGGAATACCACTTGGTTCAGCTCTCCGTTCGCTTCACCTGGGAAACTGTTGCAAATCCACCGAATCAGGTGACTTACCAGCTCGAGAACTTTCAAAAAGAGATTTTTGTCTGCACAGGGTCTGACATGCACGTCCACCAAGTTCATGAACAAATCACGGAGGGGTTTGATGGTAGGGCACGTTTCCGTGACCATAATCATCTTTTCTTCAGCCATAGTTGCGATAAAAAACGCTAACGATTCCAGACTTTGATCCATCGTCGATATTTTCTTGCATATACAGGTAATGTATTCCTGCACATCCCTGGGTATAAGGAGCTCGCCCCAATTTAAGAACATCTGCGCGTCTTCTGCCACGTTGGGCAACCAGTGTTTCTTACTGGTGAACATGGACATCAGATCGAACATGCAATCGAAATTAGATGGATCGGCCCCACTGTCGGTATACTGATTGAAATGCACCATCATCATTGTCCGCAAATAGATTCTCATTGGGAGCGGATGGGTGCTTATGCTGCGTCGAATCATTTTTCGAAGACTCTGCAACTCCTCGAAATCCCATGTATTATCTGCCAACGAGTAATCGACTTCAAAGTTGCGGAGCCCTATAAAGACCCAGTGAATTGGAACAGGTCTCCACAATACCTCGGCGAGCCCACGAACAAACTTGTTGATGAGAGTGCTTCCGCTGCGATCCCATTTCAACAAACAATCCTCCAATTGAAGAATGATGTTTGGTTCTGCTTCGTTGTTATTGATTTCGAAATGAGAATCATTGTTGAGAGCGTTTATTACGCAGAGTAGAAACTCTTTGTCTTCAAAAAGCTCCGGCTCGTATCTAAAAACTTCCAGTAGTCCGAGCAACTTGATAGAATCGTCGTTGTACAGCAAAATTCTTGTCAGTACGCATCGTTGCCAAAAAGGATTGGCACAATAACCACAGGACGCGTGACTGTTGATAATTGATCGCAGACTGGAAAGTTGGGACAGGGCCGGCAGAATGAGATCACTCTGTTTACATTCCAGCGCCTCTATTATCATGAAAAAGGTTTTATTCATCTCTTCCGGGGTATGTTCTGCATTTGGCGTTATGCCGCACAAAAAAGGCATTGATTGTTTGTTCAACGTTTCTCTCGTTTGAGATTCACACGAATCGACGAACTCATTCGCTTTTTTCATCAGATAGAGGGCTTGCTTTCTTTGCTGCGGAATTGAAGACAAGATGCCCTGACCCAGTATGTACCAAAAAGTAATCTCCAGACATTGTTCATAGTGAAAATTTTGAATAATTTCTGGCCTGGTCGGGAAGCAGACGCCTGCCATAACACACAGTAGATTGAGCTTTTCGGCGAGATAGACGGATTCGTAGCATTTTTGACCACCGAAGCAGAATAAACCGTGCGGATCGTCCATCGCCAGATCCCAGAGAGGGGGAATAATATCCTCGGGGCTGAACACCAAGACTAATTTGGGTAAAAGGGAGGCTAATAGTTTCCAGTCGAGGTCTTCAACTTCATTCATCCATCGCTCAATGATCGTCAGGATCTGACCGCTTTGTTCTTTGAGCTCCGCCGCTAAATTCATGGTCAAACCGTGCAGATTACTGTGCAATACCAGAGAATCTACGAAGCATCCGGAGACTCTCATAGACAAGTCTAGCATCGCTGGTGACACAGATAAATCTGGATGGTCACAAAACTCCTTAAACGACTTCATCAGCAATTCTTGGTTCGAATACAGAATCGCTTGCAAGATCACAATGTCGTTGAGTAAAAAAAAATGTTCTTTAGCCGGACGGTTATTGTTCGTGATAAAAATGTTTTTGAAAGGCACGTTAAAACGTCCGTTGCATTTCACGCATGTATGAACTTCGGTCGAATTTATCAATAAGTTATATTCGTAGCACAAAATAGTGCGAAACGTCTCGAGTGTTTCGAGATCGTAAATATTTTCGGAGATTTTTTCATTGTACGTAAGTACGAAATCAGGAACGATCGATGATTCTTTATCGCGATTGTCCGTCACTCTCTGAGGGACATCGCTTTCGGTAATCGCCAATTTCATAAATCGATCGTGTAACTCCATTTTGATAGATTTTAATCATCACCGCGTGCTTCACTACCGAGTTTCAACGACTGACGATTTTCTTTGTTGCATTGTTCGAGAAGAGTTTCGTTGGCGGTTGCCGGTTTGGCGGGAAGAATCCGCGAACACGTGGTGGCAACGACAAAGAATAACAGACAGTGCTGCCAAATTTAGAGTAAGCGAAATGCCCGAGATGAGATTTCATCTTTGTTTATCTTTTCATTTCTGTCCCCCACCTTACGTTACCAAGCGTTTTGATTGGGGCTCGTTTTGGATCAAGTTAATAATGATTAATCTACATTAATTCAATATGAATAGTGTTGGCTAATTCCGAACGTAGCAATATTTTAGCGTGCAATCCGCGAACGCCGGGTAGAACTCTTTACCCGACTATTCAAAAAAGTACAGTTAAAAAAATGAAAAAATGTTTCTTCTGCTAGCTTCGGGGTCAAATTTTGATCTAGCTAACACAAATAAAACGACATCTACCAAACTCTAAAGAACGAATAACGAACGATTGGGAGAAACAAACCGAAAACTTGAAAAACTAACATATATCTTGACGGGATTTACATTAAAAAAAAAAAAAACAGCGTTATTCTAAAATTTATCTTGTCCTAACTTACTACAGTTCAAGATGGCGCGTCATCTTACCGCCGCTGTGAAACTAGTCACCGTGGATAATTAAAAAACTGTGGAATATCACGTATCTTCCAAACAGTAAAGGGACAACTAGTGCCGGCATCTTCCTGCCCTTGTCAAGAAAATTGGTATAAGCTACTCGTGCGGGCAGCTGGAATCGCCTTTTTTCGCACTCGTTGCTTAATATACTATCATGACGAAGCAAAATATCTCCGCGCCTTGAGTAACGTCGATCGTCAAGCCAAGTCGAATTCCAGATTACAAGAATATTTTCTCATGTGAAAATAAATTTTTGTTTTATTTTATACAAACGGATAAGCCATCCATCTCATAATGTCAACTTAAACGCTACTTTAAATATATACTTATGCATAATCAACATTTGTTCACTCTTTTTTTCCTCCATGTTTTAGTAATTTGGGGAGGAACAATAAAAAATAATCTTTATTCCGAGAACATTCATTGACTGCACGAACTTCCTTGAACCTCCAGGGCTCTCATAGATGATAAAAAATATATCTTCTTTTCAAACTCTTGCCTTTTCAAAGACTTTTTAAAGACTTTTTTCTTTTTATTTGTCTTATGACTTTCGACAATTTGAACTAGTCAGTCTTCAGAGACTATAAACGAGTTTTTCTCCATATATTTATTTTAAATATGCTCTTATGACTCTCAACAGTTTAAACTACCCAGTCTTCAGAGACTATAAACAAGTTTCTCTATATATTTTTTTTTTCGTTTAACGTAACATCACAGCTTCGATAGTTTGGCTATGAAATCGTATTATCGACGTTTGAAAAGCATCACAACAACGAAGGTTCCCAAATTGTTAGTCCAGGCAAGCCTTTTTTGTATTGGCACAAACACAGAGCGCCCGTTTCGGAACCGTTCCACGATCTCGCGACGCCGTCTTGCGGTATTTCGACGCACAGATCCATGAGCGGAATCAGATTCGCTGGTATTCCGTGTTTCTCGTTTCTGCAGAAGAGAAAAAAAAACCCATTATCCGCCTCGCATCTTCGAACTCGAAGCTCAAACTTACCCTAGCACGAGAATCGTCTTCCTCGGAAATTCCGTTTCGCACAGATTCTTGCTATCCGCCGTCTTCTCCACCCCGACCAATTTCCATCCCCGGAAAGCCTTCTGTAGCAAATATTCTCCCAAAAGATGCGGCTTGACCTGCGGGGAAAAATTGCAGGGTCAAAATAGCAACGCTCGTCGTTCGTAATAAATAATCCCAGTGTTTCAATGTTGAAGATGACGAACCTCCGTTATATTCATGAACTTCTCGGCGAACTCGCTTTGTTTTTTAAACTCGCGATTCTTGACGTCTCGTTTATCAGCGATTATCAAATCCTTTACTCCCATAATCTCGCAGGTTCTCGCGAGTTCGCCGAGAATCGTTGGTCGATCGATCAGCGAAGCCACGACGATGATTCTCTCGTTTGGGGTCGGCCATTGTCGTTTACGGCGTTTCGCTTTCAAGATTTTCGAACGATCGGGGTGAAACGGAGCCAACGTCTCCCAGGGAACTGCGTTTGAACCGTAGACGACGGACTCGGACGGAACGATGGATGGGGTCGGATCGTCTGAAATCCACGGGTTTAAGGTCTTACTGGACGGATCGTCGGGCAAAAAGTTAGTCCAAAATGGGTGAATCGTGGATTGACAATTCTAGATCGTGCCGTACATGTTCGGTCTTACAAATAGCTTGAGTAACATTAAATTAACACTTAGAAATATTATTTATCCACTTTTAATAAGAATTGAAGTCAAATTCGACGATATTGGAGTGTGGTTGACTGACGTTTCGTCAGTGACTGTACAATTGTTTTAACTGTTTCAGGCGATATTCTTCATTACTTTAATTAATTTCTCGACAATTACTCAGTCGATTAATTTGAAACCAAGCATAATCGATCTGTCGATCCTAAATCTTGATGATATAGAAAGTAAAGTGAGAGTTTTACTTGCACACCTTTATTTAGGTTTTTACAAGGTATTCTCCGACTTTCCCCCTTTTTCGTGTTCTCCGCTATCTCCCGTGCGTCTGCAGACGACTTGACATATCGCTGTACCGCATTTGCCGTGGACACGGGGAAACTGCAGAAAACCCGTGCCGGTACAGTCGACCCTATGTTTCTATGGTTCTCCGGTGATGCATGTAGGAGCACATAGTTCTCCACCTCGAATGCACCACCGGGGCCCCAAAGGCACTGGTCTCCCGCTCCACAATTGATGCGCCAGCCGGTGAACGACTAGGCGGTCACCCATCCAAGTACTGGCCGGCGAATTTGCTGCTTAACTCGTGGGACCGCCGGAGTCGCACTCCGACCGCACACCTATTGGTGTCGGTTCATCTTGATGATATAATATTTTCAGAATTTTTTAGTCATTTAGTTCCATTCGTTTTGCAGCCTTTAAACGTCTGCAGAAGCTGTTCTCCCATAAGACACCGTGTTAAATTCACAAATTTATAACTACTAAACCATTCGGTGAAAAAATCTGAAATAATTAATGTATTATTATTCAATCAAAAACTATTATTCTTTAAATTTTCAAGAGTTTCTGACATTTATTAACATCTATCCAGTAAAACCTTAAGAAGATGACACGACATCATATTGCGTTGGCAACTAAGTCATTGCGGATTTTATCGATGGGTGATCTTAGCATATTCATTCGTTTTGTCAACGTCGTCAAAGCATCGAATCTATATTATTTTCTTGTTGTTCGTACTTCCACCTTCAATTTAGTAGAAAAATTGTATCGATTAGTTATTTAGTTTCGTTCTTATCCCGATTTAAAAATGGAAGAACAAGACGCGGATTTCAGACATATTTTATTGTATTATTTCCAAAAAGGCAGGAACGCATCGCAGGCACAAAAAATGTTACTTGCCGTATATGGGAATAAAGCCTTCAAAGAAAGGCAGTGTCAAAATTCGTTAGCCAAATTTATTTCTGGTGATTTTTCACTGAAAAATCCGCGTCTTGTTCTTCCATTTCCGAATTGGGATAAAAACGAATCCAAACAACTAATCGATACAATTTTTCTACTAAATTAAAGCCGGAAGTCCGAACAACAAGAAAACAATATAGATTAGGTGATTTGGCCACGTTGACAAAACGAAAAAATGTGCTAAGATCACCCATTGATTAAATCCGCAATGACTCAGTTGCCAACCCAATGTAACAGTAAAAAATACCCATAAGATTTTTTCCAACAATCTACGTTTTGGAACAAACTCAAATTGAGGGGAAATGATTGGTTTAAAGACGTTGAATGAATTTTGAGGATGTTCCAGGACTTTTGAAAAACGAACAAAATTCAAGGACAGTTCCGGAAATTCAAGGACTTCAAGGATCTTACCACCATTTTAAGATCGTCATAATGAACGATGAAAACAACTTACCGGGTTGTACGAAAGATTGTCCCAAGGCTTTCTCGTGGCGAATTTCGATGCGACTAATCGTATCCGGATCGTCTCTCCGATCTTTCGACATCAATGTATTGAAAATGACCCGCGGGATCAATTCGTTCACGTGCACGTTCGTCAAACGCGGTAAATCGTAATAAATAGTCTGCAAACGAAAAGAAGAAAAAAAAATCATTCCAAATACATCCGAGATACGCGAATTTTTTCCCGCCGAACGGTAATCAAATGAAAATTACAGTTCTGGGATAGGATAATGTGAAGTTTTGACGGTTGTTTAACGTGAAAATTATGTTCTAGGCAACAAAAAAAAATATATATTGATCGAATATTGCAGAGAAAGCGTGAACTGAGGATGTTGCGTTCATGTGCGAGATTTTACCTCGGGTTTGTAGTCCAGGATAGGATCGAAGGTATCGAAATAAAAATTGTCGAGTAGTTGTTTGGCAATTTCCGTTTCATGTTTTTCAAAATGGCTGTTCTTCATTTGAGCACTCAGATCGTCCCGGACTTTTATCGCTTGCTCGGTATCGCTCGGCAGCATTTCGAATATTGCGTTGACAATCGCCTGGACGAAATAATAAAACCAATCATAGTCATTTTTCTGGTAGTCCGAAATATTTAAGGGCTTTGAAATCTTGTTTCACGTGGGACCACGCCTTTTTTACCCGAATCCCTTGAGCAGTGTATTTACTTACATGACTAAACAGACGTACTTCGGATTGTTGATTGCTGCAGTGCGGCAAGAGTCGTGGTATCGCGTTCGCGATTAAATCGATTCGCTTTGGGCCGGAAAATTGTTTGGCCAGATGAAAAACTATTGTGGCGAGGGAAACGATGGATCCTGGCCGCTCTTCAGCCGCCTATAGCGTAAACGCGAAGTTAAACAATGATATGAAAGAAAAAAAAGTTTAATAACAATTTTTTTTACGTTTCGGAAGAGCGTCGATAAAGTCGTTGTCAAAAAATCGTTCGCCAAGCACAATCTTATGATAAGCCACTCGTGCATCATGCGAACACTCGTTGGATTGCGTCCCGCGAAAAGAAGATCGCACAAAGCATTGTAAAGCCTTTGCGACTGGGACTGCAATATTGGAAAACAACGAAAGATCGATTAGTTATGAAATGTTGTCAACATTTTGTGTATTAGGTTGCGCAATTAATTCTCGCCATTTTTCGCTGTTTTTTTGCCGCAATCTCGTGATTTGTGAGTCACAGTTTTTTGCGTCTGTAGAATCGTGCTACCGTATAAAGTACCTTAAAGTAAGAGTGGACCCTGTAAAGTTTACGCGGTTGAAACTTTCAAAATAAGCGCCTCCCTTAATAATCGTCCGATCGGGCTCATCTTTCTACACAATTCTACGGAAGAAAGATACTTCGAAATAGCCGACGACCTCGCAAATCGGATTTCTCTCCGATTTATCTTCTTTATATATGTTTAAAGAATTCATACATCAAATCTCTGTCGATTTATTTTTTTATTTTTTAAACGACAAATATCGGCAAATAAATTGGATTTTCGTGGCCGTCGGTTATTTTAAAGGATCTTGCTTCAGTAGAATTGTGGAGGAAAATGAGCCCGATGGGACGATTTGTAGGGGTGTCGCTGATTTTTGAAAGTGTCAACAGTGAAAACTATGAAATTCCGGCGGCAAGCCCTTAATGCGGTTCGATCGGGCTCACCTTTTAGCACGATTCTACGGATGTAAAATGCTTTCATCCTGAAGGGTCCCCGTGGAAATCGGCGAAAATGTTTATTTGGCCGGTCAACCTAATATATGGGTTTTACCTTCCAAATCAAGAAATAGAGAAAAAAAATAGAATAAAATACAAAATCTGGCGAAAATTTCTTACACAACCTGCTAATCTTATGAAGTTTTTTCAAGCTCACACTGTCAAGACTAGACGATATCGTGAGCAAAGCTTGCATGACTCGATTCTTCAACATGTGCAGTTCCGAATTGTCCGAACATTTTTCATTTGTATTTTTTTCGAGTATTTCCAGGAGCTCGTTCAGTAAAGAATCGCGAATTTTCGTGGATTCGGGCAGACGTATTATGTCCGATAAATAATCAACCGCCAATCCTCGAACAGTGTAGTAGCGTTCACAATCTCTGTGTCCAAAAAAGTACAACGTTTGATAATGAATGTATGCGCAAGCTACGAGTAAAAATCGTGTAGGACAATTAATTGGTAATTACATTTGGTCATCGAAAGACGCGACGTGGTACATCGTCGCAAACATTATTTTATCATCCCGTTGCGGTGTAACATCGTAGATAAGCAATGATGTCAATACTTCGTAAAAGAGAAATTGGTTTTTGGGATTCAAACGCTTCATAGCCTCCAGAAGTGTTCGTTTGCCCGAGATTTCGCGTTCGAAAGGCTTCTCTTCGTCATCCTTTTCCTGTACAATCAGCTCGACACACTGGAAAAAAAAAAAATAATCATATTTTCCATCTTCTACCGGAACTACGGAAAATAATGACGGAATATTAAACAAATCGATTGCAATTTATTGAAACGAATGAGTCGGATGTGAAGAAAATTTCCCATTTTAACGATTCGCAAGTTACAACGGTTTTCATCATGTCAGCTGAATTTAAACTCGAAATTTACAAACAAGATTGTATCGAAATAAGAAATTACTGATAGGGAATACTTTTTGTCCAGAAATTTTAGGGTTGGTTTGAAGATCGACTTACTTCCTTTGCGTACTCCATTGCTCCGTCCAGTTCTAAAAATTCGTCGTTGACAATCACCTTGATAATTGGCGACAAATTCGACGAAAATGGTGATGACTTCTTTAACCGAAGAACTGTTCGCCACGATTTTTTTATCGTCACGTCGATAGCTTTTAGATCCTGGTTGGTCAACGAGGTCTTTGCTTCGAGTAAATGGCAAAAAATTTTTGATACGTGCCGGATAATTCGCTCGTCGTCGACTTCAACAACGGCCACAAGTGTTCGAAACCAGAGGTTGTTGGGGCATCTCATATCGTACCTATCAGGGAATCGGCACAAGAGACTAGCAATCGTTGTTGAGCAATCTCCGACAAATTTGACTCTTTCGTTTTCGTCTTGTCGAGCAGAATCGTCTATTCGCTCATTGCCCACCACTTCGTTCAAGAAATACTTTATCATTAGAGGGAAATAGGTTTTTGCGGTTTGCCGGAGCGAAAACTTATCCGTATCGTCGTTTCCGTTCCGATTTGCCGCTGGATCGGCGACTTCCATGTCTGCATCCTTTCTCCCACTTTTGGCAAAGATATCCCACATTTTAATGGCGTACAGCCAATGGGTCGGGCCGAACTCGTAAGGATTTGCTATTACGCGAATGAATTTTTGCTGAAATTCGTTTAGCTCTCTCACGAGACCGTTCACGATAGGGATATCCCGCGATTCGATGACGCAATCTATTGCGAATAAATACTCCTTGTACGGCTGATTCGTGTTTTCCAGGAAACTATTGCCCACAATTTTGATTATTTCGTAACGACAGGGTAATACCACTTCGTTAAGCTTTGCATTCTCTGCGCTACTGTTGTAAACGCAGCAAATCAGGTGACTAACCAGCTCGAGGACTTTTAAAAAGAGATCTTTGTCCGCGCAGGGTCTGAAATGCGCGTCTGCCAAGTTCACGAACAAATCTCGGAGGGCTTCGATGGTAGGGCACGCTTCCGTGACCATAATCATCTTTGCCTCAGTCATAGTATCGATGAAGATTGCTAACGATTCCATAGTTTGGTCAATCGTCGATATTTTTTTGCATATACCGGTAATGTAGTCCTGCACATCCCTGGGTATAAGGAGCTCGTCCCAACACAGGTAAGCCTTCGCCGCTTTTGTCAAGTCGAGCAACCAGCATTTCCTACTGGTGAACAAGGACATCAGATCGAACATGCAATCAAAATTAGATGGCTCGGCCTCAATGTAGGTATACAGATTCAGATACAGAAGTATCATTGTGCGCGAATAGGTTTCCATTGGAAATGGATGGGTGCTTATGCTCCGTCGAATCAACTTTCGAAGACTCTGCAACTCTTCGAAATCCCATGTATTCGCTTCCAACAAGTGTTCGACTCCAAAGTTGTGGAGCGATATTAAGACCCAGTAAATCGGAATAGGTCTCCACGATACCTTGAAGAGCCCACGAACAAACTTGTTGATGAGAGTGCTTCCGCTGTCCGCCCATTTCATCAAACAATTTTCAAATTGAGAAATAATGATTGGTTCTGTTTCGTTGTTATTGATTTCAAAATGAGAATCATGGTTGAGAGCGTTTATCACGCAGAGTAGAAATTCTTCGTCTTGGAAAAGCTCCGGCTCGTACCTAAAAACATCCAGTAGTCCGAGCAACTTGACGGTATCGTGATCGTACTGCAAAATTCTTGTCAGTAAGCATCGTTGCCAAACATGATTGGAACACCTGGTATCGGGCGCGTCACTGTTGATGAAGAACCCTCGCATGACAAATCGGGCCAGAGCCGGCCGGATAAGATCCTTCTGTTTACTTTCCAGCGCTTCAAATATCGTGAAAGAAGTTTCCTTCATCGTTTTTGAGATATGTTTTGCATCTCGCGTTATGCCACACCAAAAAGGCATCGCTCGTTCGTCCAATGTTAGTCTCATTTGAGTTTCGCACGAATTGATAAACTCGTCAGCTCTTTTCGTCAAGTAAAGGGCTTGCTTTCGTTGCTGCGGAAGTGAGGACAAGAGGCCCTGACGAAGCATGTGCCAAAAATTAAGCTTAAGGCATTGTTTGTAGTGAAATCTTTGAATACTGTGTGTTTCAGATGGGAAGCAGATGTCAGCCATAACGCACAGGACATTGAGTGTCGCATCAAGACAGACGGATTCGTTGAATTTCTTGCCACCCAGGCAAAATATATTGTTTGCAGCGCTCATCACCTGATTCCGGAGATGAGAAATAACGTCCTCGTCGTTGAACATCGAGAACAATTTTGGTAAAAGAAAAGCTAATAGCTTCCAGTCGCGGTCTTCGATTCGATTCATCCATCGCCGAATGATCTTCAGGATCCAACCGATTGCTTCTTCGAAATTCGTTTCCGGATTCACAGATTCGTAGTGAACACTGTGGATTATCACAGAATCTACGAAGCATCCAGAGACTCTCATAGCCAAATCCAGCGTCTCCGGTGATGCCAATAAATTCGGATGTTTGCAAAACTCTTTAAACGACTTAATTATCAATTCTTCGTTCGAATACAAAATCGATTGCAAAATCACAATGTCGTTGAGTAAAAAAAAATGTTCTTCGGCCGGACGAATTTTGTTCGTGATAAAAATGTTTTTGAAAGGCACGGAAAAACATCCTTCGCATCTCACGGGTCCATAAACTTCGGTCAAATTTATCAATAATTGATATTCATACAGCAAATTATTGCAAAACGTCTCGCATGTAAAGAGATCGTACATATCTTCGGAGATTTTTTCATTGTACGTTTCCACGAAATCAGGAACGATCGATGATTCTATATCGCGATTAACCTTCACTCGTTCAGGGACATCGATTTCGATAATTTCAAGTTTCTTATTTCGATCGTGCACCTCCATTTTGAACGATTTTAATCATCACCTCGTGCTTAACCAACGAGTTTCAACCAGTTTCAACAGTTGACGAGTTGCTTTGTTGCATTGTTCGAGAAGAATTTCGTTCGCGGTTGCCGGTTGCCGGTTTGGCGGGAAGGATCGACGGTCACGTGGTGATAAAGACAAAGAATAACCCATAACCGACAGTGCTGCCAGATTGAAAGGAAGCAAAGAAGAAAGATTTACATCTGTGAATTTCTCTTCTTTCAAAGAAGCGACATTTCCGGTATGAGAAGATTTCGTCTTTGTTTATTTTCTCATTTCTGCCCCCAAAAAGTTTAACAAGTTAAATCTGATGAGCCGTCGATCACGTGACCGTCGAGATAGTGCGAGCGGTCAAGATAAACCGTCATCTTGAACTACGGTAAGTTGGAACGAGGTAAGTTTTAGTTGTGGTAATCCGAACTAAAACCTCAGAGTTAAGGTGATGGGCTACATCGGGCAGTGCGAGAGAGACAGCGCCATTGACTGCGAAGTGACAGAGAAAAAGAGCGTGTTTGTAGCCCATCGTCTTAAGCGAGTCGTAATCTGCCACCATTTCTCTAACTTCACGGAGAGATTTTTCATCCCCGGGCTTTCATCAGTACAGACCTCCCGCGGCTTTTACGGAAGTTATCCAAGCTTGGAATTAAATCCCCTCCAGATTGACAGCCGGTAGCGCGACATCCATCATAAAATTTCCGTGCAGACTTCTGTTCATTCGTCCAAAACTATTCGCCACAGTCGTCAATGTCCGCCATATTGGATGAGTCGTCAAGGGCCATGGGCGTTCCTTTTGTCGTCTGCAATGTGTCAAAAGACTCGGTACTCCGCGAAAACGTCACCCCTCATCCCACATTCGACAAAGACAACTATCTGAAGAAATGAAAAAACACATTTACGAACAACCTTGAGCGATCGTGGCAACTTGTAACCCCTAAAATAATGAATAAACAAAAAAATTAAAACGTTCGAGCAACAGTGAGTCACGGGATTACACGAAAGCGTCATTGGAAACTGTAACAAAGTACATTCCGAAGTGTTTTGTTCGTATCGAAGAAAATAATGTTCGTCGTTGTTGAAACGATGAAACATCGATGAAGATCTTGTCGAAGAGGCCACGAAAAATTCGACATTTACGTAACGTTGTTTCGTGAGGTAAACAAATTGTTTTGCGTTGGTGGAACGATCGTGTAGGTTAGGTCGAACGTCATACGCTCAACCATGGCTGAAAGCGGCTTAGCGGGCAACGATTCATCCTTTGTCTCCGAAGTCTCGTGATTAATCATGAAAACATTCTGGAAGTACGATTGGTAACGACGAGTCCAACGGTGTGCCACTTTCTATACGCAGCTGGGGCATTTCTTCGTGGCCAATGAAATCTTGAGTATCCGCGATATCTTTTTTTTTTTTTTTTAAATATACTCAACACCGTCATTTGCAGTGTCCGATTGAAATAATTAGTAAAAACCGTGACTTAATCGATTATTCTAAAAATATTGTGATGATTGAATAGATGATACAGTACAAGAATATGGTTCAACATAATCATCGTAACAAAAGCCTAAACAAATGACGAAACTTGTCGTATATTTGAGGATCGATTATTTTTGAATAATTTGCAAGAGGTTGGGAGCGAATATATAAATCGATCGATAGAATAGCTCGAAAGAATGTCGGGAAGCAATTCTACGATGGCAGGAACGCCCAGAAGCGGTAATCCGCCGAACAGGAATTCGCAGCGCTCGACGCTGTTGAAAGTTGTGATACTGGGCGACGGAGGAGTAGGCAAATCGTGCCTAATGAACAGATTTGTGTCTAATCACTTTGACGAGCACAGTTTTCACACGATCGGAGTGGAATTTTTGAATAAGGACATAGAAATAAATGGAGAGGCTTATACGCTTCAAATATGGGACACGGCGGGCCAGGAGCGATTCAAAACGCTGCGCACACCTTTTTACCGCGGCTCGGACATTTGTCTGTTGACGTATGCCATCGACGACAGAACGAGCTTCAGAAATTTGGCTCTCTGGAGATCGGAGTTTCTGTACTACGCCGATGTTCAGGAAGGATCGACGTTTCCATTCATCGTAGTCGGTAACAAAGTATGTATCAAAGCTGAAGACTAAAAAGAGCGTAATGGGTTTTTTTGGATAAGAGGCACCACTGAATACAGGCCTACATTCCAATTTTGCTTCCTGAATGAAAGCTGATGGGCCTCTATTTGAGGGTAACAACAACTCTTATAATGACAACTTATACAACAACTTATAATGAAGATTATAAATATCAATAATTCTTGCCCTGCAAATATAATTTTTCTTGTTTGGCTCTTATATTTATAATATTTTAAGATAATAAAAATCATTTTTCATTTTATACGGGTTTATTGTCGGAACATTGAAAATAAAAATAGCTTCCCATTAATCAAATCAATATTGTTTCAAAATAAAACTGTTTGAGTTAAAGGATTCCTTCAAATTGTTCGTGGAAAATCAAGGGTTTTTTAATTATTTTTTTTAGGCATGTCAACAAAATTTTATTAAAATACTTAACACGGTGTCGATAACAATATATATTAAGGTACTTTTATGAATTTTTTCATGAACGAATTTTCAATTTTGGCGAAACTATTGCCGTTGTCTGAAAATACTTTTTTTAAAAGTTCTCTTGGGGTTTTTCTCTGAAACCGCTCATTTGAAATAAAGTAACCGAGAAGATTTCATCAGTCTACTATTGAAGGAAGCTGGGAAACGATGGAATAAAAAAAATTTAGATTTTTTAACTAATTTCGATTTTTCTGAAAAGTTCGGTCATTGAGATTTCAAAAATTTGTTTTTTGACGCAAAAATTATTTTCAAATCTTAACTCCGTCATTCATCTAGAGAGAAATAATCCCTCAAGAGGCTTATAATTTTCAAGACACAAAATAAAAACCCAAAAAATGCTTCAAAAAAAAATACAAACGTGTGTTTCTCATCGAAAAAACTCGATAACAGAAGAAGAAAAAAGATTCTCGTATGGATCGAGATTGGGATAAAAAGATAAATTTAAAAAAAAAAAAAAATTTTCCCACAGGTGGACGTGCCAGAACCGCAGAAACAGATAACGACGGAGGAGGCACGTGCCTGGTGCGCGGAAAACGGCGCTCCTCCGTTGGTCGAAACTTCAGCGAAAAACGCGACGAACGTTGAAGCGGCTTTCGGTGCGGCGGTAGCCGCATGGGCTCGTCTGGAAGCTAGATTGGAACGACCGTCGGTCGAAGACACCGTGGATCTATCCAAGCAACAATCGCCGCATCGCTCGAGCTGCTGCATGCCGATCTCCGGGACTGAGTAGGTTCTCCTTGCCAGTCGATATCTCGATAACAATTTTATTCATAATTACAACAAAAAAAAAACAATAATTTTTACCGCGAATATTTGAAATCGCATGCATGGAAAGCGAAAAAAAAAAAAGAAAACAAAAAGAAGAGAAAAGAAAGAAGAAACGTATTTTTTAAGATCGTCGGTCGCGCGTGAGATGATAGCGAGCTCAGATGGGTTGTGAGAGAATGATATTTGCGAGAAAACACTGCTTGTCAGTGAAGAACCAAAGTTTTTGGACCGAAATTGTCTTTCAACATATATTTAAAAAAGCTTGTTGTCAAATTTTTAAGTACAGCAGCAACGAATGATCAATCGAATTAATTTTCTTGCCGTAAAATCTTTGATCTAGAAGCAAGTTTTTGTTCGTCAATTATTTTTTTTTCATTCACGCTTGCGATCTTATCGATTTTTCGGGTGATGGAAATTTATTCCATCTTCGTGGCGTTCGATGGGACGAACGTATTGACTGATAAGCGTTCGTCATAAATTAAGATTGTCGATCGCGCGTAGCTAGCGCGAGTTCGTTCCACGATAAAATTCGCAATTTAATACGCAGCCTACGTATTAGGTTTTGTTATAAATTCCCGCCTTTTTTGTATTCTATTTATTTCCCGCAATTTTGTGATTCGTTGGGTAAAGTATTGATATGCATTCGCAAGTTCTTTTCTTGCTCTATAATTCTATCTGCTTCGATTTTCGGATTAATTTATTTTGATCAATTTTCAGGCTTTTGAAATGAAAGTTTCGTAAGGCAAAAAAATTCATTTGAAATTCGAACTTGGCATCTACTCCATACATGTTACAAATGTCACGAGCTGCTTCCGTAGCTTTTTAACCACGACGAAAGGCAAAATAGAGCAGATGTCGAGAATAAATCTTTTTCCCTCTCGAAACTTCCATTTTAAAAGCCCGAAAATTGATTAAAATCAATAAATCCAAAAAATTAAGCCAGATAGAAATTCATAGAGCGAAAAAAAAACTTGCGAATCCATATAAAATACTTTACCCAACGAATCCCAAAATTGCGGGAAAAATAAAATACAAAAAAAAAACGCGGAAATTTATGACCCAACCTAATATTTTCTTCTTCTAGGTCTAACAGAATGATTTGATGGAATGAGAAATATTCTACCGACCTACGCAACGATTGTTCGGTACGGATAATTCGTAACTCGACCATGTCCGTCGCGACCTGACCCCCGGCCTCTCCCCTCCCCCTTTCCTCCCTCGTTCAAAAGATACAAACCCCATCGACTATTTTATAATAATTGTATGAAACAACTTTATGGCACAAAGCAACCTCTGTGCCATAAAATTTACCACCGATGACGAAATCCAACGACAAAATCATCCGCCATTCGTACATTGAGAAAATTCAGCGATGCTGCGACGTTCTAAATGCGTACGAAAAAAAAGAAACACGCATATTCATAATTCAAACAAAAAAAAATTTGCAGCTAAATTGCTTTAAAATTAAATTTTGACTCGTGCGCGATTCGATGCAAATGACGAAAAATTCTGTATCGAAGAACGTAAAAAAAAAAAAAAGAACGTACGATATAAATAGTGTGTGTTATTATGCTTGACGCAAATCCCGAAGTGTCGACAGTATTATAAAAATTTAAAAAAAAAATTAAATTAACCGGCACATCGTTGGCTTGTGATAAAATAGTTATGAAACGCGATTCGCTTAATTAAGGAAAGTAAACGTGGATAGTCCGCGTTCGATAGGTAAATAGCTTCGTCACGTTTAAAATAGCTTTATTCCTCGCGAAATGTGAGGCTGATAGTGATGGCGTTAATTATTCTTTGCAGTCTTTCGTAATATTTAGCGTCCGTCCCTTGTTGCCGTAACACGGATACGAAATCCGTGAGAATAATTGAATGTAATGATAATTATATTGTTATGAAAAGCCCGGGTGTAATCCCGACGCTGCTCTCAGTTGAGGGCTCACATAACCCTGGGCGCGCTAAAGCGGGGGGAATTAAAAAAAATTATTAGAACGGTTGTGCGGTGTAAAAGAGAATTAAATTGTTGATTTTAGATTTTCTTAATTGATTTTTCAACTGAGAGACAATATATATTTTTTTCAATATTAAGATTGTTTTCCACGAGGGGGTAATGGACTACTAATGAAAATTATGGTTGGCATGATAACTTCACCAATAATTATCCGATCTCGAAAAATAAAAATAAAATCTATTACAATTATGTAGTAGTCTGACGGAGAGAATTTTTTTTTCCAAAAACAAAAAAATTATAAAATTTTAAACCTTCGTACTCAAGAAAAAATAAATAAATTTCTGTTTAATTATTTATCAAAAATTATCCAAACAAAAAAATTAAAAAATTCGTCAGACCATAGAAAACATAATTATCAAGATTTTTTATTAACAAGATAAAAAAATATTAAAAATTGACTGAGTTATCGTACCGACCATGACTAAAAACAGTTTTAGAAACATAGAGAAATCATGTGAACGCAAAACAAAAATTGAAACATTTTTTTCACAGTTAAAAAGTTAATGAAAAGAATTAAAATTAACAATTCAGATTATTTCTCACGATATAACCTTCACAATAATTTTCCAAATTTCATTCGTTTTACAGCGCGCGCAAGGATATTTGAGCTCTTAAGACGGGCGTTGAAAAAAAAAAATATCGCAATGTTTAATTACAACAGCGTTCCTGGAGAACCGCAAATACATCGAAGTAATAATCCCCTTCGAATTAAAAACGAAGGAAAAAAAAACCACTCCGTTACTTACGTAGCTTCGTGTATCTTCAGTGATGTGCCTCGATCGAGAGCGATCTACCGTCGAAACGTTTCGCATTACAATTCGCGTCGACAGCCCGACGTGATTGTAATTTATCGATTATTATCGAAGAAGATAAGGAAGAAAATAACAAAACAAAGACTTCGGTTCAATCGAGTTCCGCCAATTTCAATTGATTCAGGAAACAACACTTCAATGGTGCTTTTTGTATAACTACGTGTAGGCCATATGGATTTTAATAGAAATTGAATAATTCGCATACGCCCTAATAATACAAAGTAAAGCGCGAAGGAACTAAAATCATCATATCAAAGCGATCATCGTCGCTCATTCATCCCCATTTCAAACGCAAACTGCGTTCGTCAGTAAAAAAAAATTAATAATTAAAAAACAACAACATTATAATATATTTTGCAACCTTGGAAGAATTAATTAGTCGACGTTTCACAGAACGACAAATTTTTTTCAATTATCCAATGGACCCTTAAATTTCGTCTAAATCCTCGTCGTACTGCGATACTCACCTTCGGGTTGAGCCGGAATGAAACTTTTTACGAAATGTCACATAAGCCATAACGATCTGTCTACGTATGCCTTAAGGATTTTATATAATAACAATTGGTCGTCGAATTTTTGGGAGAAAAATAATAAAAAAAATAACAACAGCGCTTTCGACGCAAAAAAAAAAATTAATAAGGATTTCTTTATATTACCAAGTTTCATCACGTGACCGTGGAATAATTTTTATAATTATATTACACACGTCTCTCTCTCACCCTCGAGCGTTTACGTCTCGTTCCACAGACTCCCGCATTTTTTTTCTTGGCAACAATAATTTATCGACTTATCGCGTAAATACATAAAATCTACAGCGAGTTTACGTAACTAACTTTTTACAACTTTAACTTACATTAAAAGAGCACCTTTTCCGAGTTTTGCGTTGATGTAAAAAAAAAATAAGAGCGAGCAGATCACTGACTCGTACGGTAGAAGCTTTAAAAAAAAACGCAACATTTTGCGTACTGGTGTATATATAAAAAAAAAAAGTGAGAGAAAAAAATGTTAATTCGTAATTCCTACATTCGTGGTTCGATAACCGATTTAGATAAAAAAAAAACAATATTTACAGGTTGAATTTGTTACAATGTTTTGATCGGACTCTCCGAAAATATTCGAGTCTTTAATCCTCCGCGATTTTTGGAACGATCTCCATCAAATTCGCTTTGTATTCCTTTTTTTTCGCCGCGATTAAAAAGATCTTACGTAAAATTTGTTGCTTCGAAGTAATACCGCGAGACAAAGGATAAATCTTGCAGTCGCGAGTGTTCCTCTCGTTTGAAAAAAAAAAAAAAAAAATTTCCCGCCAATAACTGCACGGAACGCGTGATCGAATGGTTTCAGTCTGCCCCGTCACAGTTTGACCCGGCACGGATTAACTCGGCACAGTTTTACTCCGCGAGTTTGACAAATGAAAGTCACTCTCTCTCTCTCTCTTTGACATTTCACATTCTTTCTGAGTTTGGCAGAGAAAAAAATTAACTTTCATCCGTCAAACTCGCGAAGTCAAACTGAGACGGGTCAAACTGAAACCATTCCCGCATGATCGATTATAAAAACTTCGTTGCAATCCACCAGCGCACCAGACGGTTATTTACATCATTGTTGTCACGTCCAGTTATCCGATTACGTATTTTTTTAGCCGTTTAGTCGTGGGCCCGATCGAATCGGTGTTTTTTTTTTTTTTTTTCATTATTTTTTCGATATAATTTTTTCTTTCTTCAAATCTTTTTTTTTTTTTTTTTCTGCCTCACGCAAATCGGACTAAACGTTTTCAATAGTTTCAATCGTTACGTTGGAAGTCATTAAGTTTACTGCCAGCAGTGTGCCGAGTTGAAAAATATCTTTCACATCTTCAGCTAATAATAGTAACAATTTTTTGTTTGTTTTGTTTTGTTTTTGTTTTTTTTTTTTTTTTATAAACAAGATTTGTTTTTTCCTTCGATGATTAGTGAAAATTCACTAGTGGCAATGTTCCGTGACGTCGACGATAACCGATTTTTTCCAACCGAACAGGAAGTAACCGATGGACGCGCCGAGAACGACGGCAACGCACAGCCACACGTTGTACGTCATGAAGATCAGCATGAGGAAGTAGGATAATACGATTTGCACGATGTGCAAAAATGTTTGGAAGGAATGCATCCAAGAGAGCATCGTTGGCCTGAGAAAAAAAAACGAGGATATAGATAGAAACGTTTATTAATTTTATGGAATGAAGTTTGTGAATGATTGGTGTTGCTCGTGATATTCTACCGAGTCGCGAAGTGCATCGGAAAATTAATTATGCAACTACCGAAACGAAACATCGTAGATTAAGGTCTTGCTGGATGGATCGTCGGGGGAAAAGTTAGTCCAAAATGGATGAATCGTGGATTTACAAGTCTAGATCATGTCGTACATGTTTGACCTCGCAAATAGCTGAACTAATAACGAATTGACACTTGGAAATGTTAATTTATCACTTTTAATAATAATTGAAGCCAAATTCGACGATGTTGGCGTGTGGTTGACTGACGTTTCGTCAGTGACTGTACAACTGTTTCAACTGTTTCAGGCAATACTCCTCATTACTTTAATTAATTTCTCGACAATTACTCAGTCGATTCATTTGAAACTAAGCATAATCAATCTGTTGATCTTAAATCTTAATGATATATTTTTTTCAGAATTTACGGCGATTTAGTTCCATTCGTTTTGCAACCATTAACGTCTGCAGAAGTTGTTTTCCTATAAGCGACTTTTTTAAATTCATAAATTTATAACTACTAATTTATGTAGTGGAAAATTCTGAATTAATTCATGTATAATTCTATCAAGCCCTATAATTCCTCAAATTTTCAAGAGTTCCGGCGATATTACAATATCCATCCAGTAAGATCTCAACATAGAAAAAAGATATTACTGCCATTTTTAAACTATATATTCATGCCGCCAACGTAAGTAAACTATCTCAACAAAGTAAACAATTCGCACCGTCGATCTAACATAAAAAAAAAGCACGAATAAATAATAAATATCGGGACATCGCGCGACATGCATCGCGCTAAAGTCACGAAGGACGGCACAGAACAGCTACTAAAAAGAGAAGAACGAAATTAAAAGAACCAAAGAAAAAAAAATTAAAGAAAAAAGAAGTAAAATTTTGCAAAACAGGCTGCCTCTACTTACGGCTGCTTGTGGATAACTTCGCCAACCATACTAAAAGATCAAAATAACATCCGGCTATTAATCTAACAACTCTGAAGACAATCATTGTAGCTTTCTCTCCTTCTTTTAGCATAATTTTTCTTCGGCTTTTGCCGGCAATGTTTGACGAACGAACGATCCGAGGACGACGCAACAATGATTATACTTACTGAACGACACGATTGTCATCGGCCACGACGTTTTTTTCCGCGGGCATCGACACGCTTCTGTATTGAAGAGCGTTGTACGTTTTCCAGAACAGATATTCGCGGTAGTACTTGAGACCTTCGTAAAGAGCGGCCATTATCATTATACCGATCATGGAACCCACCAGGCCGCCGATCGACGATATTTTCCACTGTTCGAACAGAATCGTTTCGCAAAATCCACCGTGAAAAGCCATCTAAAAACACGGAGATTGAATTTTAGAAACGTGGAAGGGGGAAAAATAAAGGTGACTAGTAATAATTTTTATAGAGAAGAAAAAACGACTTTAAAATCTTGCTTACATGTACGAATTTGAACCAAACAGTTAGGAATAATATTTTTTATGGAGAAATTGCTGTGGCTGGGTTAATCTTACTTATTGGAAGCTTTGACGATGGTTAGACCTAATTTATGTGACAGCCACCGTTTTTTTCGGACATCTATTTTCAACTCTATTCTATTCTATTCTATTCTATTCTCTATTTTATTCTATTCTCAATTCTATTTTTTTATGGTTCGAGATTGAGAGAAAGCCCTACACTACCGATGTTATTGGATGGTAACTTTCTATATTTTATTTGTTGTGGGAAATAATAATTATTGTTGATTTTACTTCGTAATAATATTTTTTATTATTTAAGAGAAAAGAGCTTTGAAGGATAATAGAGAAAATAATTGATACTCAAATATTTGTGCAATGTCTTGTGAGTTATTTTTCAGTTATCAGTTTTCCTTCGTGTGTTTTTCTGTTGTCTTCGGTGCCTTGGCTTGAACCGAATTCAAAGTAGTTAAAGTTAGTACATGTATGCAAAGTTTTGAAGTCGGTTTTTTTTTGTAAAAATTATGACTTGTTTTTAACTTCTTGGTTCAAATTTGTACGTATAGGAAAAGTTTTAAAGTCGGTTTTTATTTTTTTCTTAGAGAAATAACGTTTCTTTTCTAGAATTTTTCTTCATAATTGTGAACATTTATTTTATGTTCATTGGAACTACATCTATGTGCCAAGCGGAAACAATAATAATGATAATCACAATAATGATAAATAGGAAGTGGCTGCAATTCTATAAACGGGATTCATCTCTTAATTTTCCACCCTCGGAGGTGGAATATTTCCTTCAAATTCAATTCAAATAAATGTGACTACCCTCGAGATATCGCCTATTTAATAAAAAGGAAGAATCATTGAAATCGTGTCCTGCGCTCTCTAGCTCGAGCAATTTCCAAGGTATCGGACTAAAATTTCGTACAAAGTTGCACCATTATCAAAAGATGTTTCGTATCGAATTTGGGCAAAATCCATCCAGACTTTCAGATTCAATGCGATTTTCAATTCTTAGATTCGACATGGAATTCGTTATATATTAATTACGGACTAGATAGATTTACGAGCGGATTTTATATAAAAACAAGGGTGCAAAGTCGAACCTTGCGCATTGCTTTTTTATAATTTTACACATTTGTCGAAGCTTTCTCTATGAGGAAGCCAAAATTGATCGACACATAGTTTTTTATTCCTAGAGGAAGCTCTGGAAAATGTGTAAAATTATGAGGAAACAAAGTGCAAGGTTCGACTTTTCACCCTTGTTTTCAAGTCGGTTGATAAAATAAAGGTTTCGTCTTCGCTGCAGCGACGAAGAGCGATGCGATACGGAGTACGTCCGAATCGACACGGGTCGACAATTCTCCCCGTGTCAGTCTCATTATCTCGCGTTATCGCATCGCCCTTGCAAAAATTCCGAGCATGAATTCCCTACCGACATCCCGTGTCCCATGTGGCCGCTACCGGCGCATGCATCGACCGCCCCGGCAGCCGCGGCTCCGTGGCCACTGTGGTCCATGCCGGGATGATCCCCGCTAATGCCACCGCGGTCCATGTGATGGTTCATGCTCGCGTGGTCCATACCCTGATGCATCGAGTGGTCCATACCCGGATGCATCGTGTGATCGGGGTGCGAAGAGTGGTCCCCCGACATGTTCATCATGTGCGCCATGTGATCGTGATCCATCTGAACAAACGATAGAGAAAATATTTTCATTACGTTATCTTTGATTTATTCATTTATATATTAATTTATTAATTTATTAATTTATTAATTTATTAATTTATTAATTTATTAATTTATTAATTTATTAATTTATTAATTTATTAATTTATTAATTTATTAATTTATTAATTTATTAATTTATTAATTTATTAATTTATTAATTTATTAATTTATTCATTCATTCATTTATCTATCTATTTATTTATTTTTTTAATTATTTATTTATTTATTCCCATGATCAACAGGCTAAAGAAGTTTGCTATTTTTGTGTGCATTCGAGCAAAAATATGGGATATAGGTTGGTTCAACGACGAACATATAGCAATTCTACATCGATTTCCAGAGATTCGTCGTTTCTTGCAGCTGCTCTTGCGTGAAGTGCTGCAAACGTGTTTTCCTAATTTGACGCGGTTGGCAGTGAGAACGTCGATGTATATACCACTTCACCTTAAGGGGTTATATCTAGTTGTTCGCGAGGAACTTGGGAGATTTTCATGATTTTTTTTAGCTATGTTAACATGTTTTTTTTTTAATGTTACATTAGTATGCAGTATCAGTATGTATCACTTTACATATATTGAGGGACGTATATATATTTTTTCATGAAAAAATGTTCAATTTTGGGGGAACTATTGCCGTTGTCCTAAACAATTTTTTTTTAAAGAATAAGTTGCGGTAAGTATAATATCTATGGAACGGCTCACCTGAAATAAAGAAACCAGGAAAATTTCGTTCGTATAATTTTTAGTCTTTTTATTTCAGATCAGCCTTTCCAGAAATATCGTGCTCACCGCAAGTGATCTCATAAAAAAGATGTCTTGGGACAATGCCAATAGGTCCCACAAAATTGAACATTCTTCCATGAAAAACTGCATATGAGGGATTCCACGTGAAACCGGCCACTTCTAACCCGACTGGTGTTCGATTTGGATGAAATTTTTTTTCCTTAAAGTACATGATGACGACAACATTTGACAATTTTTTTAGATTTTTGCCGGTATTATTTATTTAGTTATGAATTTTTTAAAATGTCGTCAACCGATTTTTCGAATGCAAATATCTCCAAGGCAAAATATCCGAATTCAATCGCTCGCCCGTCAAAATATGCGGAATGAGGTCATCTTTTAGAAAAAAATATTAACAATTTTTTTCACTGTTATATATATTACTTTTTTTATATCTAAATTACTAAAATCGACTTTCTGAAAAAACACCATCGTTTTTTTTTTCGAAATTTTTTGTCTAGATTCCTTGTCCGATTGTCGAAATTTTGAGCCCTGAGTGAGAGTGGCAAATTCATATTTACTATTTTTTCACGAATTTCAAAGTTTGTTGAAATTAGAAAGCTACAAACTTCAATGAATATTCCACGAGTGTAGATAAAAACTAAAGTCAAAATCATTCATTTTCGAGTCAAGCAATTCGATCAATCCATTTATTCAGGTTTAAATGATCTTAAAAAATTTCGATTCGGCAGAAGATGAATAATTTTTTACGTGAACTCTTTTGTTCGGTTCTGGAATTATGTGATGTATTCTCTGTGTTTCTGGTATCCGTTTGGCCGCTTTAAAATGTGATTTGAGTTGTTTGCCAGCTGCTTCATAATCCGCTTGAGGTGAAAATTTTACCTCTATATTTGGCAATGTGATTGATCTTGAAGCCCATTCGAAAAACTCGTGCGGGGTAGTTATTTGTTGATTCGATGGTAATTGCAGACTTGCTCGGGCTGCCAATCTTTTTACCCTTCCTCCCACACCTCCACACGGCCCTTTACCTTGAGTGGTAGTGAAAAAATGCCACTACCCTTGAATCCTGAAATCTTCTTCATGGTGATATAAGTTGACGAAGTTAGTATAATTTTAAAATTGCTGCGGTGCACCATCCGAAAAATAATAACCTCTAGTCGGCGTCGATAGTGTCTTAGCAAAGTTTATAATAATTTTACAGTATACGTGGACAGCTATTGCATTATGATGGCTGCAGTCCGATAATATTACCAAGCTCCGGGGATTGAGCATTCCGTCTCGAGTAAATCACGACCGGAAATATCGTTGCTTAGTTATTATTCCAGTGAAATCCTGGTGCGGTATCCTGGACGACACACGCGTCATTTTCCGCGAAATCGCAAACAACTAAATATCCATGTACATTTAAGGATTAAAGAGTTCCCGTAAAAGATTATTCATCTTCTGCCGAATCGAAATCTTTTACGATCATTTAAACCTGAATAAATTGATTAATCGAATTGCTTGACCCGCAAATGAATGATTTTGACTTTAATTGTTATCTACACTCGTGGAATATTCATTGAAGTTTGTAGTTTTCCAATTTCAATAAACTTTGGAATTCGTGAAAAAATAGTAAATATGAATTTGCCACTTTCACTCAGGGCTCAAAATTTCGACAATCGGACAAGGAATCTAGACAAAAAATTTCGAAAAAAAAAACGATGGTGTTTTTTCAGAAAGTCGATTTTAGTAATTTAGATATAAAAAAAGTAATATATATAACAGTGAAAAAAATTTTTAATGTTTTTTTCTAGAAGATGACCTCATTCCGCATATTTTGACGTGCGAGCCATTAAATTTGGATATCTTGCCTTGGAGATATTTGCAGTTGAAAAATCGACTGACGACATTTTCAAGAATTCATTACTAAATAAATAATGCCGGCAAAAATCTAAAAAAATTGTCAAATGTTGTCGTCATCATGTACTTTGAGGAAAAAAAATTTCATCCAAATCGAACACCGGTCGGGTCAGAAGTGGCCGGTTTCACGGGGAATCTCTCATATATATTGTAATTTATACTGTATACGTGTATACTGTATTCTAATAAAATTATATTAACATGTCTTTGAAAAATCATAAAAATCCTTTAACTTCGCCGCAAATAACTAGATACAACAACTGCATAAAATTTCAATCAAATTTCAATTACAATTCATGATTTTCAAAATTTCCCGTGCCTTCGAATATTCATAAAGTCGCATAATCGCTATCAAATTCTACAATACACTCTTCAAAAAATATCCTAAGAAATAATCCTCAAACTCTCATCCTCACAAATAATCTCAGAATAATAATTACAATATCCTAGAAATATCCTATCCCATCCTATCAAAAACAGAAAAAAATATCAGAACTTTTTTCTTTCAACATTGTACGTAAAAAATATTTTTTCCACCACTTTCCAACGTTGACTACCCACTTTTGAGCACTGTAAGATGTTTATTCGGAAGACAGACGGCAAACTGTTGAAACGTCGAATCGTGAGAGGACAAATAACGAGCGTTTTACGAGCGTGAGCTCCCTTCTTCCGGACTTTGTCGGACACGTGAAAGTTCGCGTAATGACTGGAAGGAATGTTCCAACGCGAAGGAACTGCGGTGAATAGTGCGGGCGATTGAGAAACTCGTGGCCCGACCGCGGCAAGCCCTATTGCACTGCTACGAGAGGCCAATAAAATACTGGAGGCTGTCGCTATTCGAATTCCTTTTTATACATGGCCCAGCCTAGATGACGCGAGTCACGTTCCATTTTTCTCGGATATGTGAGGTTCCACCATGGGCGAAATGAGAGCGAGAAAGGCACAGAGAGCTCAGGGTTACGTATCGCCTTCATTATCCAGCGTAATGAGTTATTTCTCTGGTGATTTCTTTGGATAAATTCTCCCATGGCTCCAGCTAAAATATCGCATGAATGTAATTCATTAATTTTTGCGTTCTCATAGAGGAAGTTGTGTTATGGTGAAGACATTCTTTTTTCGAGATCTTGCTGTCACCATGTTCAGAATGGGCTGAGACGTCGTGAAAACACGTTTGGAGAAAATGTCCGGATGTATGATTGTGTATGTGTATGTGTGTAATGGCTTCCCAAAATTCAAACGTGTATAACTCAAGAACGGTTTAAGCTGCAGCTTCCAAATTTTGCAGACATGTGCAGCTCTATGATCTCTTCATTGAGTATAATTTTCGTCGTGATTGAAGCTGCGGTTCGGATTTTATGTCGTTTTCAAATAGCCAAAAAAAGGACGTTTACACTATAGCCAGCGCAAATTTTGGGATATTCGTCTGAATAGTTCTTCACGAATAGGTTTGTACCCAAGGTTGGTTGGTATAGCATTTTGGCCGAATCCATCGAGACGTTAAGATTTCATAGGATTTTGAATTTTTCGAAAAATTTACGTTTTGTTCTAACTCGCGACAGCTTCGACCAATCGAACTCAAACTCGCTAGATGTATGGAATATCACTTAACTGTGATACGCATAAAATTTGATGAAGATCGGTGGAAAGAATCGAATTTTTTATGAGGAACAACCTGCAGATTGAAACTTGCAAATAGCTTCCTCAGAATTCAAGATATCGTCCGAATCTTCCTCTATGAGGAAACCAGAATTGATATGAATACCTCATTAAGGTGGTTAATTCGTGGAATATCTTGAATTCTGTGGCAGAAGCAATTTGCAAGTTTCAACATGCAGCTCATTTCGTAAATACTTAAAAATGTTGTAGCTGCTGTTTCAATATTGTTGAAAATTTTGTCCTCGTTGAAGTCTTTGCTTTCAACCCCAGATTGGTCGACATATATGCGACCTAACGACTTTGGTCACCTCATGAGGGAACTACCGCAATGCTTTCCCGGGCGGCAGCGTTGCCATGTCGCTCGACAACTATATCGCTCTCGGAGAAACTCTCCAAAAAGTAGAGGAACTCGGCGCGAGTGTGGCAACGTCGCCAGCGAGTAACCACTAACCAGTCTGGTCAACTCGTGAGGGAATCCCCGTATTCCGGAATGTTTTCCATCTAATTATTTCTATACTTCCGTTCTGATTGTTTCATTTGACTCGATGAATTACCATTCATTTATAGAAGTTTTATAGGTCAAATTCTAATTTGAAAAACAAAAATTCCCCCAATCGTTTGCAAGTAAAATAATGACGATGAGCGCCGGGGATTCCCTAATATGGTAACCAATCTAGGGGTAAAAAACGCAAATTGCAAAACATATTTACGTAAGCCGATTGTTGCGGATTATAATTTTATATAACTGTGACATTATTGCCATTAACGACCTAACTACGAATAACTAATTACTTCGCCCATCTGTCAAATGTCTCAAAATGTGAATAACAAGATTCGATTTAACAAAAAAATGTTAAAAAACAAATTAAAAAATTTAGTCGAAAAGCAAAAAGGAAAATCAATATAACTATATAAACAAGCTGCAAGCTGAAACTTGCAATTGGCTTCCCCTGAATTTTCGGTAGTGCACGAAATCCTTCTATGAGGAAGCATCTCTCGATTTCTTTCATTTTATTTTTTTTTATCTTCGGCTTCCTCATAAAGGAAGTTCCGTTCACTACCGAAAATTCAGGGGAAGCCAATTGCAAGTTTCAGCTTGCAGCTTGTTTTATGCAGGATATCCGTAGATCCTTCCCACCGTATAAAAACCGACTCGAACGTATATAAAAATTCAATGTGTCCCAAAATTCGAGCGCGTTGTTTAATTCCTATCTAATCTAGTAACAACTTAAGCTGATGGTTAGTTTGAGCGTGTGTATAAATTAGAGCACGTTCAGTCCAGTGGTTTTGAATTTTCAAGGGTTGGAACTTAGAAATTTCTAATTGCTCTAGAACTCGATCCGTTCGGCCGATCTCGGCCAAATTTGATATGTATTATAGCACAATGACATCCTATACTTGCAGAGAATTATGGTTCGATTGGTTGAAGTTAACGACAAATAGATCAAAAAAGTTGATTTTTTGAAAAATTCAAAAAATCATAAAATCTAAAGTTATCGATGGATTCGGCTCAAATGCAATACCAACCGTCCTTGTACTCAATTCTATATGTCAAAAACTATTTAGCCGAAAATGTCAAAAATTGCGGACGCTAGCGTGGCTACAGACATTTTTTGAAAAATTCAAAACGCTGTCGAAGCCGAACAAGTGCGTCGATAATCGCGAAATTTACAGATTACATAGATATTAGAAGGCATCACATGTGTGCAAAATTTGAGTACGGTAGCTTGAACCGTTCTCGAGTTATGAACGTTTGAATTTTAGAGGGTGGTTACATACATACACACACACACACACACACACACACATACATCCGGACATTTTTTCCAAATGTGTTTTCTGGATGTTTTAGGACATTCTAAGCCTATTGACATCAAAATCTCGAAAAAAAAATTTCGGACCGTCACAAAGCTTCCTTTATGAGGAAGCAAAACGAACTACTTCTATCCCAATAAATGTATAGACACCTCAAGGGCAATAATCTCAAAATATGTAAATACAGTCCAATTGAAACAATAACTATACAATTGAAAAAAAAAAAAATTCGATTTTCCTCGATACGTTGCAATCCTGATAAATCGATAGTCAACTACCGAAGAATTTAAAAGAAACCGTTGATTCCGTTAGCCAGTAGAGTTTTCCCTTTTTTCCAAGTGAAAGATTATACAAAAGAGAACAAATGAACCGTAGGACGAGAGTTAAAGTTCTTTCGGCTAGAACGAGTATATAAAATAGACCATGACTGCGGTTCACAGGGAATTCTACAACAATGCCCGAGGTGAAACAGACCAGCGGGCAAACTTTCTAATTGGAGCTCTCCATAGTCGTTCTTTGCCTGCAAACGCGGTCCTGCTAATCATCCAGCGAACAGATACGCGTTCAGACTGCTGAGCCTGTCTGTAAGATATTCAATGCATTTTGCATCAAATTCGTTGAGCCACTCAGACCCGAAAGATGATAAAGAAAAAATAAAAATAACAACGAAAGCGTGGAAAACGATAAAACGGATGTTTAATGTCCTGTTTGTGAAGAATCGGACCAAAATACCGCAAACGTCGATTAGATTGATGCTATCTGGTTTTAACAAGTTTTGAATTCGACGATAATTTTATTACCCGTTTTCACGTTCTTCCGGGTGGTATGAGTCAACTGTCGCGCGGTCAAACACGGGCACAATCGCGCCACCTGTCTCGTGGCAATTAATATTAACGGGAAAATACATTATACATAGCATCGCTGACGAATCTAGTCGTCGCGGAGCTCCGATCAACTGCGTAAAACATTGATTTGTGAATACTATGAATCAATTTATGGACATAAACAAAGTAAATACATTTTTTAAGGATGTAAATTTATGTGTATATGTTAGGGTATGTTTTTTGGAGAAAAAAACCGATTAGGAGTATCTAATATTAGAAATTTTCCGACGACATCTGAGCGCAAATGGACTATTTGCAGAGTTTCGGCATTCGTTGTATAGATTTTGCATTTAATGTTGCTTTGTATGTTGATTTGTCTTGGTTTATTCGACCAACGAAATAGTTCTGAATGAATTCTTTAGAGTATGAAATGCTGGAGCAAGACGGACCAAGAGGTCTTTGAATATGCTCGCGTGCGCGACTAAATCTACTCAATCTTATATAAATAAGGGCCAGAAGAAAGTCATACCTTCTGAGTGTCTTCCATAAAGTATCTCGATTCAAATTAGTAATAATTAAAAAACTATTATTCAATAACCTTACTGAAATAATTAACACCTGATCAAAATTGTGGAGCTAGTTAAAAACGATTTTCCCGTTAAATATAAATACTCGGAGATTGAGATCGAGTGCAATACATGATATTACGCTAACTTGAAATAAAGAATGATATGATTCCAGGATAACATTTTTTTTCCATCGACTACAATCATCAAAATCTTACGAAAACTGTTTTTAACTCAAAAAAACGATCACGTTATGAATTGATAATTTTTAATTGGATTCAATGCAAGTAGATGAGTAGAAAAAGTGATGAATACATAAGGTATGTAAGATAATTAGGGTGATATTGATATTTATTGACAAAGTTTATCTCAACTGATCAACCAATTTTTTAAATATATATGAAACTTTCGATTATAAACAAGCCCGCAACTCGCACCTGGATATTTTTCGACTCCTGAGTATTGAATTTCCCTACCAAGAACTCCCCACCGTCTGAGAACTCAAGTTATCTATGCTTTGTCGATTTTTTAAGGCACGTGCAGGCGATAAGTCGCTCGATCGCTTTCCAACAATTCCGCCCTCCCCCGCCCCTCCCGCCTCAACTGATGCAGCTACGTAATAACTATTGTATTCTTTGAAACTCCGCTGCCGAGTTTTAACTTACATTTCACTCCTTCGATCCCTTTCCAATGGCGAGAACTGTTATCAGATCGAATTTAAAAATAAGAAGAAAAAAAACAACAACAACATGCACTGACAGATTATGGATTTGGAAAAGAAAAAAAAAAAAAATAACGACTCAATGACGTACTCGTTTAACAACTTGTAATTGATTATGGATGGTGTAGCGATGGAGGAGCGATAGATCCTCGACGAGCTGGTTACGATAAGTGACTAACGTGGCATTCCCTCGTCGATGATTTTCCAGCTTATGCACAATTTTATTTTTTTGCAAAAATGATGACAATAATAAAAATAACAATAATAATCATAAGAATAATAATCGCGTGGATCGACATTCAGACAATCTGGTAAATATTATCCCGAGAGAAGGAAATTCGATATGGATTGTTATTTTTTTTATGATTACGACGCTGAGAGTGTAATTAAAATTGTTGAGACAATCGAAACGCGTCGCGATGCCACCGGGTAACCTGATATTCCGTGAATTTATGTGATACCACCGGTATCCTCTCTCTCCGAACAAACAAGGACACTTTAAAGCGCCGAGGATACTTTAACGGATTGTCGTAACCGGAAGAATCCTCGAGGATGATTCAAGCGAAGGCGACAAACACTTTGGGTTATTTCTCTGAGAAATAACCTAAGGGCTCTTTTGACTCTGCACGGTAATGAAAACTATTAGGGTGTGTAATAAATTCTCGCGTTAATTGTATGCAATTTTATTTTCACGTTTTTTGTATTTAATTTTTTTCTGACAATTTTTTATTTGTCGGGTTAAGCATAAACATTAGGGTGTTGAGTGAAAGAAAGATTATGTTTTTTCCGACAGTCGGCTATTTTAAGAATTAATATCAGAGGAATAACCCTTCAATGTTACACTACCGAATAATATAACGGTCGTCACGCGGAGTGAAAACCACCCCGTCAGTTATCAAAAAATGATTGTGAGGAAGCTATTCGTCCAGAGGGGTTAAAAAAATTACAAAACATGCTTTAACCATTCTAGATGATGTGCGAAAAATTTATTCACGAAAAATAAAATGGCAACGGGTTGAAAAAAATACATGAAGAGATGAAAACGGAAACAAAAACCGCTGGTCGTCGGTTGATCTACGGGTGGATTCCACCCAGTGTGATAATGAAGGGCTAAAGTATCTGGCTTCCATACGATCGTGTAGAAAGATGAGCCCGATCGGACGATTTTTAAGGGTGACGCCGATTTTTTCAATTTGCCAAACGTAAAAAACTTTGAAAAATCAGACAATTTGTTTTTTTTTTGCGGAACACCCTATATGCAATCGCAAAAAAAATTAACGACTGGGTTCGTAAAATATCAAACGCAGTCCGTGAACGGTAAGTTTCGCGAAATTATGATTTTTTTAAAAAATAATGTGGATTTTTCCGAAAAGTTCTATTTATCACATATCGAATTTTTCGGAGCGAAATAATGTCATGGATTTAAAAACTCAAAATTTATCCAAACCCTTCCTCCAGAAACTGCGTTTAATATTGTGGTACCGAAATCTTTTTAGTCTTTTTCTCTCAGATCAGCCGTTCCCGAAGATATCATTTTTACCGCTCTTAAAGTGCTCTTAAAAAATAGTGTTTTAGGACAACGGCGATAGTTCCCCCAAAATTGAACGATCTCCCATAAAAAAAATTCCTACACATACCTCAATATACGTTGCAATCGACACTGCATAGTTCATTCCAAAAAAATCATGTTAAAATGGGTAAAAAAAATCGCGAAAATCCGATATTTTTCCCCGCAAACTAGATATAACCCCTTAACCATAATTGGCGACGATCTCGACGTTATTACCTCGAAAAAAAAATAAAAAAATCAATTAGCCGGGTCGCCGGTGCGTGCATAAAGATCCGGTAAGTTCGAAAAATGGTCGAGTACAACTGCAGCAATAACGCTTGCGAGTATCTCACTGATATAACACCATTAAAACTTTCCACGCCACTGCGGCCTCGAGAATTTCCCGCGCGCCTCTGGAATCCTCTTTATTGAAATTCTCCGGGAATTCCCAGAAGCTGATGATAGCCGATACGACGATCAAAACCTTAAATTGCTTTCGTTTGTCATCCGTTTCACGAAATTGCGATACGTAAAAAATTTTTTTTTACAATACATCAATACTAGTAGAAAAATTGTTCGCAAATCGAAGGTAAATAATAATTGCAGCAAACAGTGATAATTCAATCGATATTGATAAACAGTTGATAATAAAATAAAATGTTTTCTCTTCATTTCTCCCAACCGAAATGCATTGCAACATAATTTTCTCGAAATACGACTCACTAATTAAATATATCTTAATCGCATTATTCCGTACAAAAAAAAAAAAATAATAATAATTGCTCTCAACGTTATTATTTATTTTTTTTCGTTTTATTCAATCTCAAAATAATCTCAGAATGTTTTGAGTTTCGAGCAGAAGTTCGAGCAAATGAATTATTCGAAAGCGATTAAAACTACGTTAACGCGTTGACGACGCCGTTCGTTTTCGATTCTGATTTGCGTGAGGTACCTACGGTTGGGTTCGCTCAATTGGTTTCAATTGGATCAATAATCGTTTATTATTATGAATCAGTACAAATTCCCATACGAGGAGCATTTGCCGAGCGAGGGACCTCCCTCCGGACATTCCTCACCCATCGAGACGATAGAGCGGAGATATTGCAAATTTAATTTTATTATTATTATCATTATTTCTTTTCGAACCAACTCGTAATGATAAAATCTCGTGATTCGGTGAGAGTTTGAATCGCGCTCCGTTCAAGGACCAATATGTTATATCCGGAATGGCCAGTAGGTGGGATTAGGTAGAAAGTAAAACGTTCACTTTTATCGCGACGGAGACATTGCGCGTAACAATTATTGTCGCTCCAGGCATCGTCGTATCTCCCATATAATTGACAACAACGAGAAACTACATTCGTTGGGTCATCACAATTATTTCTATCTTCAAATCCACGTTAAAAAAAATTTTTTTTCAACATTCCTGCACATCAAAATATTCTTTAAACGATCAAAGCCCAGAATTAAATTCTCTCGATTAAAATATCGTAACTAAAACCACGAAAGCGAGAATTTAGATCACGATAAAATCGAGCGATTCGTTCGTCCTTTCGAGGACAACGAGGGTGATGTCACCCGAACCTCCCTGTCGTGATTTACGAGCAAATACGATGGGTCCAAACAGGTCAAATACAGAGAAATAACATCTCGCACGCTCGAGATTCCTCGCGAACTCCGATCAAACGGAAAAAAACATCTGTTACGCTCTCTTCCAACCGGTAAAACCATTGATTTTTCCGCGATAACGTTAATTATGCTGATAAACCGTGTAAATAAACATCTTCAATCCAACATCCGACCCGAGAGAAGGACAAGACTGCATAACCAGGAAGGTCAGTCCGATCAGCCAATGAAGGTTAACAAATGTTGTTTTTTCTTCTTCTTTTTTTTTTCGTTAAATATTATTTATATTTTTGATTTTTTATTTTTCTTTGGCTCACCTTATCAGTTAAATGAGGTTATCGGGCTAGGCTGGTTGTGCGGTTTTGCTGGGTTCTGACGATTATCTTGGTAATCGTTCGACTATCGAGAATTCTTCGACGATTGCGTCCGACACACCGCGAACACGCTTATAGACTACACTTCTATGTCCTGTTCGAGCTCGACGACGGATTACGCACCGAACACGCAACTTACACGGTCTTGCGTCTGTGGCGTACTACAGTGTACTACCGTGCACTACCGTGTACTTGCTTGTACTACGTTTCTCGCCCGCGCAGTCGTCGAATTAGACGGAGATCCGGAGACTCGGCTCGTTTTATATCGACGACACGTGATTGCCGTGCGCTTTCGGGGCGGCGTTGAGATGCAGATGGCGCCACGGGACAATTTTGTGTGGAACTCACACAGCCTTCTGCCGCGTCCACACGAGGCGCACGACAAAGCGGAACTCGCGCTTTGTCCACCGTCGTCCAATGAGCGCGTCTTCCGGTTCGCATCGCCACTGTTTAGCGTAGCGTGCTCATCAGTCTTACCTTGTTTCTCCGCGGCGTCAAACGGACGACATTTTGGCTTTGTTAACTATTCGAAAGTTTAATAAATATATCTTCTTATGATTACTCGCGTCGAACCGTTATTTCCCCTCTAGGGACCTCGAACCGCTACATTTGTAATATCGACGTATAGATGTGGACCGCTGATGTCGCGAGGAAAATAATAATTGCCATTGAGGTGGAAGAGACCGTACGGACCGATAATGCTGCGAGAGAAAGTGTGATTGCAATGAAAAGAGAGGAGAGGATGGATGGTTCTAAGGTAAGCCTTTTGCTTTCGACTTGAAGCTGATTGGGGGAAATCATCGGGATATGGACAATTTATACCAATCAGGTTTAACGAGAAAGAGAGGCCAAGAACCACCTATAGTCAGCTCTCTTCCTATAGCGGTTACACTTTTTCTCGATCCATGTATTTTTTTCGATGGTTCTGAGCCCTTTTCTGCCTGCAGTTGAAGGTGATTGGTCGAAATTAGGTATCTGTTGAAGTTTTCAATCAATCGACTTTAATTGCGGGCGAGGTAGGTCAAGAGCCACTCTAGTATTTTCTCTCTCTCTCGCTCACTTTTTATTAATTTGATTTATTTCATGGGTTTATAGACTTATTTATTATATTTATATTTGAAATTTTTCATCACTTACTCTCTAAACTCTCCATCGCTTGGGCTTCTTTATTACTTTTTTTTTTTTTTTACGACAACGGCACCGAAACAAATTGAAACTGTAGGGAACGTGATTTTGTAAAAACATTATACGCACTCGATGTATTTTCGAATGCTCGGAGCTTAAGGGGACTTTTCCCGAAGCGGAAAATAAATATCGCTTTCTGTCTCTCTCTCTCTCTCTTTCTCTCCTCCCTCCCTCTGTTTCTCCTCTCTATCTCTCTCTCCGTCTCTGCTCTCTCTCTCTCTCTTCATTGCTATTTTACTTTTGCTCGCAGCATTTGCAGTCCATATGACAAAGTTTCATATCCGATGTCTAAACAAACGTCGAGCGTTATTTATCGGCGCGCGTCGATGTGATTCGTTTATTACATTTCACATGATACTCGTTGGAGGTTTATGCTCGCGTGTGGAGCAACATTTTTCTGCAATCTCAAAGTAGGATTATTGACATTCGATATAACAGACCACGTCGACCACGAGCGATCAGGCTTTGTATCGCGCGCCACCATTTTTTTATTTTTCGCATTGAGATAATGTGCGAACGCTCAGTCGGTAAAAGGAACTGTGTAGGATAGATCTTGGTCGCGATAGTTCTGCCTTGATGAGAGATGAAAAAGGTTGACCTTATCTCGGAATTCTACAGTTACATAATTATACATATCACACATTAGGATGGTTGTTATTCGGGTCATGTTCGAATTTTGATTTGGCCAATCGATTTAAAAAAAAAATGTCAAGCCTATTTTGAATCTTCTAGTCCAATTAAAACCGTTGCCCGAACCAGGTTAAGTCTCCTATTCAATAGAAATGCAATTTGATAATAATTGTGTTGGCGGGAGGTCTAATCGTTGTTGAAAAAATCCAATACTATATAAAATTAACGGGCATAAACCTTAATTTAACGAAAAAATATAGACATATATGGGTCATTCGCACGCCACATTTACACCGCTCTCAGAGAATTATCAACTAATTTGAAAAAATAATTTCGAAATAACTAGAACCCACATAGATAACGCCCCACATAGATTGCGGTTTTTTGAGAAGATTTTGCAGAGTATTTAGCGTCAAATTAGAGGCGAAGGCATCAGATATTCTCGTCATTCTAGGATTATTTGAATAGATTGGAGTATAATCGTCAGAGAAACGGTTTAAACGCGGCATGCGATGTCCCATATGTGCGTATGTTTTGTTTTTTGTTGAAGTTAGGGTCCATATCCGTGAATTTAATATATTAGATTTTTTTCTGCAATAATTCTTAATAATTCATCGAATAATGCCATAACAAACAATAATTAGTCGTCCCACCAACATAATTACCGAAAAAAATAAAAATTCATGTATTTTTAAGGAAAAACTTCACCTGGTCAGGGATGTTGGTTGTAGTTGGAATAGAAGGTTCAAAATAACCTTAATATATATTTTTTTAATCCCGTCGAATTTAAAATTCGAACATGACGGAAATAACAACAACCCTACATAAATATATCGTTTGTCGGGATCTACCATTTTCGACACGATTCCGTGGCGCCATCTTGTACAAACCTGATTACGTTCTCGCGCTTCCGATACTCAAGCACGCATGCGCACTCATCTCGATATTTACGTTTCGGAGTTTTCAATTGTTTTCCATATGATCTCAGTTTAAAAATTCAGTGATTCAAAGTTAACAAAAAAACGTATAAACATAATTATCACGATGCCGATAATGCCGATGTGGCCGAATCTGCAGCCAAGAGCGACGGATCCGTTGTGGTTCAACGCCGACAGGCCGTGCGACGACGAATCCGAAGTGGTGGCTCTCGAAGCCGAGCACGAAGCCTGGGTGAGAATTTCATTTCTTCTCCTCATTCGAACGTAAACAATAATCTAGCGACGTTACAGCCTCCGTAACTTCTCCACGTATCGTTGCAGAAGGAACAAATGCGCGGCGTCGGTTGCGAACAAATTCCGATAGGAAAATCCGCCAGTGACGTAAGCTAACCTCACTTTTTCTTTAACAACGACGACGAACCCGCTCGACTCGTTTGCGAGTCGGGTAGTCTAAATTCAGGCGCGTCGTTTTCTCCTTATTTCCATTATTCGAATTAACAACAAAGTGAAATTCCCCACAGTTCCGTGGATCCGAGGAGGAGGAAGAGGAAGAAGAGGAGGAGGAGGGCGAAGGCGAGGAGGAAGAAGAATCCGACACGCACGAGGAGGAAGAGGAAGAGTTCGACGATATCGACATGGAAGTAAGCTATTCGCATCAGCAGCAAAGATCCAGTCCGACGGACACCGTCACAGATCCGGTGTCCATAAGGATGGTCAGCGCTCATGCTACGCGTTATACCTGATCGCTCGTCGACTTTGCATTATAATTCGACGACGCAATGATTTCTCATTCGTCTTGTACATTAATCGACAAAATTATTTATTCGACTGTGATTTCTCGATCAGGACATTTGACCAAAGCTCGACGTGACATCAATGGTTAAGGCGGCATCGGCAATTCTTTTCGTAGGCTATATTTAAAAAAGAAAACTTAAAAATATAAAATAACAAAAAAAAAAATAAATAAATGAAAATAAATTAAAAAAAGAATAATTAATAAACGTAAGACTGATTAGAACTAACGATTTCTATGTCTATTAAATCGCACAATCGATCAAGTGTTGATTTTCCCCCTTTCTTTCCCAGTTTCGTCAAGAATTTGTCTTTAAATTAGCCCAATTTTCGATGATACGACATCACCCGAATACATTTGCCTGATTATTTAATCCAAATACTTATTTTTCATCAAATGAGTTACCAAACCTCGTCCCCGCTAACCTCTGCACCCCAATGAAACCAAAACCCCAATTCTTCTTGAGCCAACTCTATCCCGTACAGGGATGAGCATTCATTAAATGAAAATGCATTCGAAATACTTTCATTAACCAATTATCATCGATTATAATTGCTGTGAAATGCTGTGAATCAATTGTAAAACAATAATTTATCCAAATTATTCGTTTTTATAGCAGACTTGTAAAATTTTTAATTGTTTTATGATAATCAATCATAATTATTTGTTCGAAAAAGTATTTCAAATGAATTTTCATTAAATTAACGCCCATCCCTGATCCCATAGAATCAACGACCCCCCCCCCCCGAACACAACAAAAAAAACGCCAAAGAAACAAAAAAAAACCCGTGTATAATACGAGTGCGTTTCGTCTCCAATTCCACGACGTTCTCCTTCATTTTCGTCCACGGTCAGCGTTTTCCTCTAAAAAAAAAAAAAAAACGCAGTCGAACGCGGTTGGGTCAAGAACCCGATCGTTATTTCGACGACTGGCGATTCGCTAGCACAACGACGAAAACTCGGCGGCTACGCGATATTCGTCCGATCTTTTTGAAATAACTAGAATATTTAGGCCCCACATAGATTGCGATTTTTTGAGAAGATTTTGCAGCGTATTTAGCGTTAAATTAGAGACGAAGGCATCAGATATTCTCGTCATTCTACGATTATTCGAATAAATTCGAGTATAATCGTCAGAGGAACGGTTTAAACGTGGCACGAGATGACCCATATATGCGTATGTTTTGATTTTCGTTGAGGTTAGGATCCATATCCGTTAATTTCATACGATATTAGATTTTTTTTCTGCAATAATTCTCAATAATTCATTGAATAATGCGACAACGAACAATAATCAGTCGTCCCACCAACTCGTCCGATCCTTCGTCGTAATCCCTCATGATAACGATGTTTCGCTGGATTCTCGATCCACGCGATACAACCTCGTGATGTTCGCCGAGTAAACCACGATCTTCGAAAGATTACAATCCTTCCGGATATTCTCCCGTGATACGTATAACAGACGCGGACGTTGCAGCAGCCGCAGCATCACAAACGTTGCCCGAATATAATCGCGATCGAGAGAAATCTCTGCGGTCGCTCTGAGATCGTCTCGACGATCTCCGACAAAGGTAATCTCCGACTCTTCGGTCTCTTTCGCGTTCCTTACATACGCGGTAAAACGTTTTTTCAAACGTAATCGACACTGGGGAACGCCAATAGTCGATTAACTACGAAATCTTGCCGGGTTTCGCGAACGGCTGATACACCGCTGAGTACGGTACATAATGGCCTCGGTATAGCACGTTTAATTATAGTTTCTCGTACGCTCGCACCAGCTTCTTACACCACAATCGTCTCCGTCGTCTCGTTTCTCTTCTCCTTGTCCATTTCGTTCTCTCCCTCGCTCCATTTCACCTCGCATCCACGGCGTAT
>OZ020165.1:13867645-14204249 GCA_963971145.1 Sussaba pulchella
TTCAACGTGCACGCGATTTCCCTGTAATTCACTGGACGTATGGATACATAGTTACGAGCCAGTCGAGAGATTCTCGACTTTGCCGTAGGTATACTTGCATCTGCATATATTTATAAATATATATTTATGTATGAATATATACGCGTAACGTATATCAGACGTTACTAATGATCTATGTGGAATATTATTGCGAAGCAACGCACCGCGAAACTCGTAGCTGCTGACTGCGTGAGATTTTTTATTTTTTCTTTATTTTTTTAATATTTTTTTCTATTGGAAAGTGCGAAGCTGCGGTCACACTTGGTTGAAACGAACTAATCTCGTATCTCGTAAGTCTGGAGGAAATTCTCAACCCTTGTAACGTATAATGTACGTACGATCGATGAGTGACCGTCGCGATTGAAAATCTCAATTCATCGGACGAGACGATTACGAATGAATGTCCCTCGTAACTCGCTAAGTTATTACGCGTTCAATCCTTCCGTGGGATTGAATTGATTAGTTTTTTTCGGTCCATGATTAGGTTTTTCTCTAATATGCCGGGGTTGATGGATTTTAGTTGATCAAATATAGTATTTTTCGGAGATTAATATATATTCGATTTTACGGGAGTAATCTCGACGTCGATGGATTTAAGTTGAATGATTATAATTTTTTTCAAGAGTTCATGAATGGGATATTTCGTTGCGATTAACCAGATTGAAAATCTATCTCCCGATGTGGTCGATATTTTTTTTCAAAATGTCTTATGAATGCTACGTCCCCATTAATTTTTTTTTTTACATTTTTTAGTTCCCCTCGCCCCAACCCATTTTTTCTTTATCAAGAGGTTACTGCTATTGTGCCATTTTTCAATTGGATGAAATTTTCTTCACAGATACTTTATTGAAATTGAGGAACTTATTTCATGAAATTGGAGTGGAGCTCATGTTCTTAATATTGCGAAATTTTTTATTTTTCCATTCTGAAAACCCTCGAGGTGTTCCGAAATGTCAATATATTATGCTGGTTTCCTATCTGAAACGAAAACGAAAATTAAATAACTCTTACAAAAAATCGATATTTCGATTATTTTAGACGATTTTTTTTTCTCTGGGGGGATTTAAAAAATCTGAAAGAAAAATCAGTGAGGTTGTAGGATCAAAAAGATACTGAAAGAAAAATCGACGGCCGCATCAAAGAACAGAAGCGTTTCAATCTGGTGATTCGGGACAAAATGCCCCATATACATCCAATGTTACCGAAGTTGAATCTCAATTTTCCGAATACACAGCGATGCGTATTTGGGCTTGATGGGTTTGAGTATTTGCATTATCAAATCATTTGCGATCGTCATTCCATTTCCATACATTTTTTTCGTTTTTGCGTATCGAATCAAAAATCGGATAAAACCAAAACATGGCGAGGTGGAGAACGTTGGCGAGGGTATAAAAATAGCAGACAATCATCGGGCGGTCTCAATTTGGCATGATTACACGATTTTGGGTATCGGAAGGTTAATGGCGAGTTAAGAGCCCTAACCTTCCGCAAATGAAGTTACGACGTGGGAGATAATAAATCCGAGAGTTGGCAGGCCCGTGGGACGAGGTATGTGGACCTTCGCACATAACGAGAAAACGTGGCAGCGGGAGAAAGATAAAGAGAGAAAGCGAGTAAAAGTAAGCAAGAGAGAGAGAGAGAGAGAGAGCGAATGATCACACACGCGTGCGTGAATTCGAAGTAGGTAAGCCGGGGATGGTGGGTGCAGATGAGGATGAACGATAAAGAAAAACAACAACAAAAAAAACCCAAAAAGAAAGGAAGAGGAGATCGTCGTGACGGTCGTAAGAGCGAAGCGGAGGTCCGGACGCGTAGAATCTAAACGGAGAAGGTGTAGGTCGGGTCGAAAAAGTGTTCGGCTCAAGGATCCGGAGGACAAGAGTGTCCTGCAGGGCCGGGAAGGTAGGGAAAACGCGGCGTCTCTGTAGTAAAACGCGTTGTATACGTGAGAGGAGAAAGACAAAACGAAGAAGAAGACTAATAATAAGAAGAAGAGAAGAAGGAAGAGAAGGTAGAGGAGGAGGAATCGAGGAAGAGCGGAAGAGGGTGTAAGAAGACGTAGTCCGGTGGAAAAGAAAGGTCCACGGGGGGGAGAGGAAATGTCGAAGAGAAGTGAAACGAGCTATATATCGAGAAAAGGCGAATGTTTTGAAGGAAGATAGCCGATCGAGCCCGACGACGACGACGAGTGTGAGAAGGTTGGAGATCGTTCCGAGGGAGAAAAGGTGAGAGCGCGCGGTGGTCAAGTGCGAGGGAGGGAAAGAGCAGAACGGGGGGAGGGATGGCAAAGGAGAGCGTGTGCGAGAGGAAGGGAGGAAAAAGCGAGGGCAGAGGATGGCGATACGAGCAAGTAGAGTGCGCGCGAGCGGGAAGAGCGCGGACGGCAGCCGCAGAAGCAGCAGCAGCAGCAGCAGCAGCGGTACCGCGAGCTGGACGAAGCACCGAGTCTCCCGGTGTGGTTCAGTCGGACGCGGGTTTACAAGCAGCAAACGACGACACGCGTGGCTCGGCAAGCCGAAAGTGTCGCCACGACCACGTGCCCGCTTACCGAAACGCGTACGGTTCAAAACGCTTCCTTCTTGTTCGCGAATTTTTTTATATCAATGACGTAGCGAGGGGAGCTTTGCGTTTGAACTTTTGTATTTTTATTATCTTCTTCTGGTTTTAATATTTATTATCGTATTCTCTATTTTTTTATTTTTATCGAGTGTCGATTGACGAGACGAGGGATAATATTGCATCGAGACTCGCGCGGCGATGGACTCTGCGATTGTTTTTATTTGTCCTTATTTTTAATTAATAATAATAGTAATAATAATAATAATAGTAATAATAATAATAATAGTGATAATAATAATAATAACAAGACTAGTATTGCATTAGCATTGGGGCGATAAAAGGGAAAACAGAGTGTGTGAGTGATTAAGAGAGGTGGGTGTCTCGGATCTTCAGAGTGTGAAAAAGATTATATAAAAAAATATAAAATATTGTTTTGTTTTTTTTTGTTTTACAAAAGAACGACTTTGGAAAGCTTCGGATTGAGAACTTTAGAAAGTTTTGAAGTTACTTCTGACCGTTGGAGACGAAGCTTTATTCGAAAGGATTCTGCAAGGCGACCTCGTTTGTCGAGGATATACCGAACGATTGGTGAGTGAAATTTTTCAATGTAAATTTTATCCACTCTTGACGACTATAAACCGAGATGGTTCGAGATAGTGAAGTGATTACGATGTTTCGCGTCATGCAATAGCGAAACTTTCCTCATGGGCGAACGAAATCGATGATATCCACGGCGAAGACGCTAACCAACGTCCCAAATGATACACAATTTATTAATCAACGATTCAACCTCGCGATCTGCTGACGAATTTTAATCAAAATTCCCAGTCAGTAGATTATTCCAATTCCGCGGCTACGCTCCGCGCTTGCGTAGTCTCTTGAATATTTTGTTTTTGTTTTTTCTGTTTGTTTTTTGAATTTTAAATTGTATTTTATTTGTTTTATTTGTTTTATTTATTTTATTTATTTTATTTATTTTATTTATTTTATTTATTTTATTTATTTTATTTATTTTATTTATTTTATTTATTTTATTTATTTTATTTATTTTATTTATTTTATTTATTTTATTTATTTTATTTATTTTATTTATTTTATTTATTTTATTTATTTTATTTATTTTATTTATTTTATTTATTTTATTTATTTTATTTATTTTATTTATTTTATTTATTTTATTTATTTTATTTATTTTATTTATTTTATTTATTTTATTTATTTTATTTATTTTATTTATTTTATTTATTTTATTTATTTTATTTATTTTATTTATTTTATTTATTTTATTTATTTTATTTATTTTATTTATTTTATTTATTTTATTTATTTTATTTATTTTATTTATTTTATTTATTTTATTTATTTTATTTATTTTATTTATTTTATTTATTTTATTTATTTTATTTATTTTATTTATTTTATTTATTTTATTTATTTTATTTATTTTATTTATTTTATTTATTTTATTTATTTTATTTATTTTATTTATTTTATTTATTTTATTTATTTTATTTATTTTATTTATTTTATTTATTTTATTTATTCTATTTATTTCTATTAATTTTCAATTCACGAAAATCGAACTACGTCGATCGATTCTACCGCGAGATGAAAAGCTACGAGAACAAACACAGTACGATTGAAAGTACCGAGGTCATGGACATTGAAATCGTAGCCTTAAGATCGAGATGGAGAAGGGCGGGATAAATCGTAACTGTGTACAAGTAATTCCCGTCTTCGTGCGACGCTCGAAACGTTAGACCCGGGTGCGTGGGAAGCCGCTGCGTCTACCGCGTAGTTTCCGATAAGATACGAGAAAACGCGAAGACGATGGAAAGAGGAAGACGCAGAAGTTTATTTATTATATTCCGTGACCCGGGGCAACGAGAAACAATTGTATCGAAGAGACGAGTGCGGAAAGGAGAGTGCACGAGTGCGCGCGCGCGCGCGCGAGCTAGCGAGCGCCTCCGCGCTATATAGCGAAGTGCATAGTCGAAGCGAAAGATAGGAAAAGAGAAATTACGACTCGCGCGCGACCGGCAGCTCGCCCATATGCATACACCTCCCCCTTCTTCTCGTCGTCCCGCGCCCCTGTCCCGCCTAACCCCTTTAATCTGACTAATCTCTCACGCTTATTCCCCGGACTCGGGCACATCTAATTGCCTGAATAATTAATCTGAATTTTCCAGACGTTTTGATGTACAACCGTGCTAGCTTTTTCGTTCCGACTCTCTTGCGAAGTTTCTCTCTCCTATCTTCCTTCGATCTTTTTTATGGAATATTTTTTCATCGGGATTTGGAAAACGAATTACATAGTCTGAAATGGAAATTGGCGGATCAAGTTTGATAGAGATTTGATAGAGCAATGTTCGTAAGAGTGGGTGTAGTGTTAGTCGTCGATAGGAGCAAGTAAATTTTTTATTTTATCCGGGGAAATTCTAATAATTATTGATTATTGAAGTTTATTTAATAATCACAAATTATTAAATCAATAAAAATTATTAAATATTAAGTATAAATTGTCGGGGCACGCATGTGCGCTGTGTTCTGGTCAATGGCTACCGGAAATTCGTATTTCGACATTTTTGCGCGTGGGTTTTCGCCATGAAAAGTCTAGTGAACTCCAGCGAACAATTTAAAAACGACGTATTGTTTTTATTTCCATTTTCCCAATTAAACTTTAACGACTTTTAAATCCAATGGCTCACACGAAACTGTGGGAGAATTTAAAGTTACCGGGCTTTCCCGATAAGAAGCTCATGGACTTGTAATTAGTTTCTTCATTTATAAGGTTCTCATGTTGTAACTAAACAGAAGTCCATGGACTTCTCAACGAAACGGGATTCATTCGGAGATAATATTTATTTGATTGATGAGAGGTCGTTTTAATTCCATATCCACCAACGATAAGACAGTACGGATGAAACATTATTTTGATTATCTTTAAAAATAATAAGATTATGAGAGAAATAAGAGACAATTAATAATTGCATGGCGAGAATTATTTATATCAGTAATTCTCATTCAAAAGCAATCCCAGGAGAAATCCGAGTTAGTTTTGGAAGAATTATTATTGACCCTAAATGCCCATGGGGCAAAAGCCCATGGGGTTTTATTTCAAACCCAAAATCCCAATGTAGGCCTAGATCGACCTGTATGCTGGCAACGTGCGATATGAATTTCACGCACTACCAGTCGCAATCCCCTCCAACCAGGAACCTGAAGCGTCTCCGTACCCCCAAAAATACCCACTGACCCACCACCATCACACCGGATGGAATCCACCCATCGATCAACCAACAACCGGCGTCTTTTCGTTCCATTTTCATCTCTTCATGAATTTTTTTTTCCACGTCGCTTTTTCCTTTCTCATGAACAAACTTTTCGTACCTCCCCTAAATTGTTCAAAGCATGTTCTGTAATGTGTTTCAACCACTTTGAACCGACAATTAGCCCCCCCAATTGTTTTTAAAACTCGACCGGGTGGAATCCACCCAGTGTGACGATCTTGATATCATTTGATTATTTCTCCGGTATTATTTGGTAGTTTGACGGTGAAGGGTTGAAAAAAAAAACCAATGCAGATTTACAAAGTTGTCCCGAACGTCGATAGAATCGCCGTCCGTACGTATGGATTCCGTCAGTGGTGAGCATGAGAGACGAAGAGGTGCGGATACGAGACGGGCGAGCGAACCCACAACGACCGGAGCGTGCAGCATTATCGAGCATTGTTGCGCGGTCCACAGGTTTAAGATAGCGCGCTGGGAGAGCGCGAGCGAGTGCAAACGAGGGAGAAAGACCGCGAGAGCGCAACGGAACGCGACTTCGCGAGTTGGTAACGCGCGTTTGTACTCTGTTTGCGCCGGCCCTGCGGGGTCTCTGACCGCCCGTCCGCGCCTCTCAACTCGCGAGACTCGCTCGTCCGCGCGGTATCCCGCTCTCGTCGGCCCCGCGTGTATTTTACTCTCTCGTTCTTACGGTTCGTGGCCGTGCAACTTCGTTAACTCACATTATTGAGTTAACATGCGGGAAGATCCCTCCCAACCGCTCCGGAGACATTTCGAATCTTGTTATTCGTTCGAACGTTCGTTTTGAATTAACCCTCCGATGCCTTGTTTGCTTTTTTTTTTTTTCGGAGTCAATGATTTGGTATAGGGTAATATTCGTAGGAGGAGGACGAAGCTGGAGGCGGTTTTTTTTTTTTAAGTTTGGAAGAGGGAATATTTATTCGCGTGTTCATGCGGTCGATTTTGGGTTAAAAGTGTGACGTTCTTGTACCTATGTTTCGACAAATACCGGTACATAGGGAAAGAGAAGGGCTGAGCAGTTTTGAAACGAAATTATACCGACACGTGTGGGAATTTATGAGGTATCGACCCTGGCTCGAAGCAGTCGGAGGCGTTCGAGGGTTAAAGGGTTATATTTATTTGTTTGCGGGAAAACTAAGGGATTTTCATCATTCTGTTTAGCCATGTTAATATATTTTCATTGGCATAGACTATACAGCATCAATCAGAAGATATATTGAGGTAGCCATATACATTTTTTTATGAAAGAATTTTCAATTTCGGGGGCTTTATTGCCGTTGTCCCGAAACACGTTTTTTTGAAGATCACTTGCGGTTAGCATAATATCTCTCGAACGGTTCATCTGAAATTAAAAAAAAAATCAAAGAGATTTCGTTAGTATAATATTAATTGCAGATCGTGAAGAGGTTAGCAAAATTCCGATTTTTTAAATAACTTTTTAGGACAAAAACTTAATTCTTGAAATCTCGAAAATCGAACTTTTCAGAGAAATCGACGACATTATTTTAGAAAATCGAAATTTTTTCATCAAAAAATTCATACACGTACCTCAATATATGTTATAATTGATACTATATAACATATTCTAATAAAACCATGTAAACATGTCTGAAAAAAATCAAGAAAATCCCTCAATCTCCTCGCAAACAACTACATATAACTTCATAATCAACCCAAATGCCGCGCTTTTTACTCGTTCGCGTTTTGCGATCGATTCAACGTTACGTTCATCCCGCTTCGGTCGACCGGCCGCCGCTCGACGAATTACGCAATCGTCCGGGAACGAGAACGAAAAGACGCGAATTGAAGTCGGGCCTCGTAATAACCAACCGCCCCATCGCGGGTTGTCTCTTTGCCACCGACTCGACGGATTTATCGAGCGAGAGCGATATTACCGTTTGGGTGAATCGTTGAATTTGTGAATACACGCTATATCGGTTTGTTTGACGCTGTCGAGTCTTACGCTCACGTGCGTCGCTCGAGACACGGCGGAGACTCGCTTATCTCAGCTGTCGGGACATTGCCGTCCACGCGTCTGACCATATCCCGACCGTTTCTACTTGCCTGCGCGATGCCTACGCAGCCTCCCTTCGTTCGCTCGGCTTCGCGTGCTGTCAGCCGCGTTTTCATCTTTTTTTTAAATTTAATTACGTGGGTGAATTTGCATTAGGCGCGGATGTGAGGTTTTTTTAAATCAGGGATTGACGTTCAATAGTTAATTAATATTCGCGAATTAAAAAAATGTTCGATAAGATATGTTTATATCTATGGGTTGGAGGCAAAAACGAATAAGTCCAAGACTGTTTTTTTTACCTTGCTACCTTGAATGGAACAAAAATCTACATGTACCCGATAATTATTATTGTTGAAGCAGATTTCTCCGCTTTGATAGAACGTTCTTAACATAAAATCGTTGTTCCTCGAAAGCTTTGTCTATGAACTTATTCGGTTTTGTCTCTAAGCCACGTATATATGTGTAAAAGTATGATGAAAACTACAAATTATGAAATTATCATATAAACTATAACGAAATTTCACTTATCGTTACCTCTATGTCAGTGGTATTTCTGGCTGATGTATTTGTGCAACGTTGTTATTTCGACTTAAGTCTTGCATTCTGGAAAATCGCCCGACAAAGAAGTGAGAATTTGAACTATTTGAAAAGATTCATCTCCAAGAAATATTTTCCATTCAATTCAATTTATTTTAATTATTTAGGATACTCAAATATTCAATGCAAATTAAAGCTCAAATTTTCTAATATCAAAATTTCCTCTCTAAATTTTAATCGGAAATTCATTCAATGTTTATAATTTTCTATACTCGGAAAACGAAGGAGCTACCAGCTGGTACCATCAAAATTCGATCTCCTTGAAAATCGCCCATACAAAAGAACAATAAAACCACCAAAAAATCGACGATAAACATCGAATACACGAAACAATTGGAAAGAACAGGTGTGTTCATATCCATTCCAAATAATTCCGTTTATCCCCAATAAAGCTATCTCTCGCCGCACGTCCGCGAAAGTCGTTCCGCTTATTTTCAAATCACCGAAAATAGGAGTTTGAGGAAACGGCAAGGTCCGTAAACGTATCGTACCATAATTGTGCAGCCTTGTCGTTTTTTTTTCTTCTTTTTCATTACAACCAAGTACGATGACGACGACGGGTGTACATAGGCAAGGTCGCTCGACCGCGGAGAGTCCTCGAGAATTTTCGGTCGGTGATTTTTATCTCTTTCTCTCTCTCTTTCTCTCTCTTCGTCTCTCTCCTTCTTCACTTCCGCGTCTCGTTACATCATCCCGAGACACGAAGGCTATTTGCATCTGGAGTCTCTCCGCTCGTATCCGTTTCTTTGGACCATTCCGAAGCTCCGTCGCGCTGGTTTTCCTCGATGAACGTTTATCGTTAAACGCGTACGGTCGCTCGAGTACATCTACGAGCAAACGTACCGACGTAGAAACAAATTTTCTAGCCTCGTGCGGTTCAACCACAGACGAGAATAGAACGCACCGGTTACCCAGACTTCGCAATCAAACGCAACGCCGACTCGTCGGGTTCGTGCTTTCCCGGTTCTCGCGTGTCGTACGTCCGACACCGACTTCTCGCGTTATCGTCAAACTTGTCGTCGGCTAAGAGAGACGTTTTAGTGGGGGGGGGGGGGGGGTGGGACAGAGAAAAAAAATAATAAAAGAAATAAAATAAACACCTGCAATTGTGTAAAAGCTTGTACGAACAATAATTGTAAAAATTACATAGATAACGCCTGTGCGACTACACGACATGCCCTCACGCGATTACACACGCAGCTTCCAATCATCCTCACATGTTCGTAAAAATTATCACCTAAACCTCGAGATAACGAAAAAAAAAGAAAATAAAGCACAAAAAAAAATAATTTCTCTGCTCAATAACGCCGAAAATACCAACAAGGCTGTAAAATCCGTTTCAAAGAAAGAAGAAAAAAAACCCCACCGGCTCCATTCCCCCCGTCGATAAACCCAAATCGCGTGTTCGGAGTTCTTGTGCTCGCGTAGTCGGTGTTTCTGCAGCCACCCGGTATGTCTCGTGCGGTGTGTTACGTGCCCATGCAAAGTACGTAGACTTTTGCGAATACACGAGCGCTCGTGCGTGCACGTGTGTGTACGTGTGTTCGTGTTTGTGTGGTACACAGAGTCGACTGTATCGACGGTGTAAACTTACGTATATAAAATCCAACGAAGAGCGCGACAAACCGAGCGTGAGCGACGAAGCGTACACGCTACGTCGTTGTACGCTCACTACCACTCGGGTCGGGAGAGACTACTGCAGAATCGGTTAGGGCTGTACGACCGAGAAATGCCCCGTGTGTGCATCGTGCAAGGCAAAGGCTTTTACCACCACGAAGAGGAAAAAGGTGGTAGTGGAGAACATCAGCAGCAGCAGCAGCAGCAGCAGCAACAGCAAAAGCAAGCGAACACAAACGGCGATGTACTATCGTGTGGCACAGTATAGCGTGCCCTGGAAGAAACGTCGGGGCTGGTGCATTGACCGCGGTTGACCACACGTCATCGAATGAGTGACGTCACGGATGCACGCTGCGCGTAGAGTCTCGAGCACGTCACGGTTCGTCGCGTCCCCGAGAGGACGTCGAAATTTTTCTTCCTCCCCGCCGTCGTCGTCGTCGTCGTCTCCGCTGCCGCCGCTAGCCGCCATTTCTCGGCTTTCTCCACCCTTCTTTTCTTCTTGTTCGCACTTAGCTCGCCGGGCTCTCTCGCCTATCTTATTCTTCGCCGCTTCTTCCTCGTCGCTCGGCCGTGCTTGTTCTTATGTTGTTCTTTTTATTCTTTCTTTCTTTCTTTCTTTCTTTCTTTTTTTTTTTTTTTTTTTCATTCAACGGAGCCGCGAGCACGCATTCCTCGATCCACGTGAAGTATTCGTATGGCTTTGAATTATTTTATAATTATCGGGAATTATATTGTCGCGACTGCGAGGTTCGAAGAGGTTGGTTGTGGGGTCGATGGTGTTGCTTCTGTTGCACGGGTTATGTGTATTAGGATGTTATTTGATATGGGTGTTTTGGGATTTAGAAACTTTTAACGTCTAGTAGGATTGAAGGTGTATAGAAAAATCTGGATTCAATTGGAAACACGTACAACACCGTTGATTGTTGAATTAGAATCGGGTAAAAATCGATTTATTGCAAGACGGATTTCATTTTTCTTTTTCTTAGATGAGAAACCACTATTTTATATTGCAATCTCGAAAAAAATCCAATTCTTTCAAAACGTAAAAAAATATATATCAGGAAAACGAGCTCTATTTCACTTTTATGGAAAGAAATCTGCAATTTTGAGTAAGTGAATGAAGAAAAAATGTTATCCAAATTAAAATTGGCGCAATGACAGTTACGTCTTAAAAAAAGGAGGGGGGAAGGTCCGAAAAAATTTTGAAAAAAAAACAGTGAGGTCGAAGGATCCAAAAGATACTAAAAAAAAATCATCGACCACATCGGAGAATGGAAGGATTTCAATCAGGCGATTCGGCGCGTTTCGCTCCATTACATTTTTTTGATTATCTCGATTAAATTATGTATGGGAAGGTTTTTTTTTGGTTTAAATTCTTACACCTCACCGACAGAACATGTGGTTATCGCATGTGGAAAAATGATATGGTAATAAGCAAGAGTAATGTTATTGGAATAAAAAGATTCGATCCCTTGGAAGAACAAATGTAATCTCATCCAATTTTCATCCAAATTTTTATATTTCGGTGGCACGGGATAATGATATAATAAAGGTCTCCAATTTACTCCAGATTTAAAAAACAAAAGATTTTTCAGAAATTGAACCGTTCTAGAGGATAAAAGCATCGAAAATTTTAAATGACCATCTTATGGAACACCCTAATTATCACACACACATATACATGTATATACGGAACGGTATAATATATAAATGTTGTTTCTCTGTATATATTTATGTATATTGGTTTGTGGAAATTCGAGACGTTGTCATTGCGCAGCAAACTTCTTCGTGCCCGATGCAACGGCTTTGGTACACGAGATGAGCAAATTCACGGTACGTTCTATAACGAGCGATGACGGGACTCTGCGGCAACACGCGGAATGTAGGGACGACGTCTATTTCATGAGCTATAAAACTTCGTCTGAGAACAATAGAGTCTCAGACGTAAAAAATAACAAAAAAAAGTAAAAGAAAAGAAGGCCCTTAAGGTTATTACGTAGTTGTTACGACTGCAAGCTTGGTCTTCAAGTGTGCCAACTGTGTCAGCGATGACGTCATTCCCGAAAGCGACGATTATGATGAATATAATAGAACTCTTTCATAATCCATTGGCTGATGTATGGTCATAACTATGTTCTGGTTGGAGATGGAAATTAACAAGTGAACAATTAATACTGAAATGTTTATAATATTGAAATTAATAAGGTTGATATTTTCGTGAATGCAATATTCAACCAGATAGGTTTGTAGAGCAAGAAAAAAACTTGCGAACGCATATATATACTTCACCTAACAAATCACAAAATTAGCGGATAGAAAAAAAATACGAAAACGGCGAAAATTTATTACCCAACCCAATCCAAAAAAAAAAATCAAAGTAAATTCTAAATTCATCTCCATTCAAAAAACTGTCCAACAGTTGAAAAAAAATAACATCATCCTTCCAGCAATCGACAAACTTAAACTTCAAAAACCTAACTCCCAAAAAAAAAAACCGTCGACAAATTGCGAACAATTAAAATCTCCCACAGATTAAAAAAAAAAGGTAAATCTGATACACTCACAACCGGTTGATTGTGAAAATAATTCCACATTGGCAACGACCGCGAAGCCAAGCGAGTACATAACCGCGATAATAACAATAACCCTACAAAGATGAAAAATTGAAGCACCGTGATATTGCGCTATCGGTTATTCGCGTTGGGACATTCGCGTAAAAATGGTGATTCTTCCCGTGGGTGCGGGAGAGAAAATGTACCGTTATATCTCCGGCGGGCTGGTAACTGCACCGTCCTGGCGGGCCCGGAGAGCGCGCTTCTTATGCCGGAGGTCGGTATAATGGCCGTAGGTCCAGCCGGAGTCCGCGCGGAGATGTTTACAGCCGTGCGGCCGAGCCTCCGGGATATATCTATATGACTTTTTCCATGCATCTACATGCGCGTACCTGCAGACGTTTGCCGCACACGGAGACGTTGCATATCGCGGTGGTTGGCAAAACCCGTGGAGATTCCGTGTTGCGATCTCCGAACGAGTCTCTCGGGACGGTTTCACACACGAGCGAAGGTTCGTGGGTGTGCGAGAGACCGGCTGACCACTCGCGTCTGACTATTCACCCGAGAATGACTCTTTTCCACGTGATACCCGGTGATTTTTCATCGTCGCCCCGGTTGTCTCGCAATTTATTCGCTCTTGCGGATTAATTCTCGACGACTCGCGCGGAACTTGTATCTCGATTTCCCCCCCTCCGCTCCCGCAAAGTCGGTCAAGTGCGAGTTCGACGGGCGCGCAGAGGGCTTTGTGTACCGTATTTTCTGTAATTAATTCTCTAGAAATCTGGAAGATCGAGGATTTTCGTTGGAATTTTGTGAAGTTTGGGTGAGGCGGGATGTGACGTGGTTTTTTCTTTTAATTTTTGGTTCAGTAGTTTCGGAGATAAGGAGGGGGGAGGCTCGATTTATTTTTTTATTTTTAGGAATGTATTTTTGAATATGACGTTGATAATTATGAGAGAGTTAATTTGTGTTTTAGGTAATAAGCACTTTTGAATGATACCCTGCATGATACATGAAAGTTGAAACTTGCAAATCGCTTCATTAAAATTTAAGGGATTGCAATTGAAATTTGCAAGCTGCTTCCCCAGATTTGAAGATATTGTACGAATCTTCCTTCATGGAAAAAGGTTTGTATGGACTCTGGATTCCTCATAGAGGAAGGTTTGTATAATATCTTGAATTCTAGGGGAGCAGCTTGGAATTTTTTTTGCAACCTCTTGAGTTCTGAGGACGCGATTTGCAAGATTCAACTAGCAGCTTGTTTCATAAAAAAAATTCGGCCCCCTCGACCGGTCTCCACAGAATTTGAAGCGTATCATGGTTAAGTGATATTCCATGCATATAGTGAATATCACGAATTTGGGGGCTGTAGCTAAAATCGTTCTCAGGTTATTCATGTTTGAATTTCGAGAGGCCATTACACACACACACACACATACATCCGGACATGTTCTCCAAATATTTTCCCTCGAAATTTCAGCACATTCTGAACATGATTACGTAAAGACCTAAAGAAAAAAAATAATTTCCCATAACACAGCTTCTTCCACGAGGAAGCAAAATTAAAAATAAATCGAGTACCTAAATCCCTCCCCCCTCAATTCCGCTATCAATATTTTCCAGTCCCAACTACCGCAAAATCTGTAGGTTAATAAGATGCATTCCTACGCCAAATTTAAAGTTTCTCCGTCCCACAATCTCTCATAAAACCAGCAGCGACCACCGCCGGACACGCGAGTGATCTTCCAAGGGTTTCTTTTATCCTAAACTCTCCCTAAAAATCGTATTTCGAAGGATCAACCTGGCCGTAGCCCTGGCATTCGAATTAGAAAAGCCGAGAGCCGAACTGAAATTCCAACGGGAGATGGACACGCAGCACCCTAAGCCCCGTCCGCGTTGTCTGCATCGCGAGCACGTTGCCGCTCGTTCGTTCGCTGTTTCGATATGAGACTGTTTAAGCGATTGCATCGCGCGAGCACCGCGGGAGAGGCAACGGCGAACAGCATCGAGAAAGTCCCGGCGAACTTTCTCCGCGGCTCGGGCTCGCGGTTCTGGGTTTAGCTTGCGCCACGGGTCACCAGGCACGGGACATTAAGAGCGAACGCGAGCGCGAGACCGCGGCTGCGTAGTCTCGTAAAGCGAGACGAGACATTCGTCTTTCACGACCAGCTCGTACTATATAAATATGTATACATACGTGAACATGCTTTAGTAGCTGTGGAATAGACATACGAGATCATGAAAGTATGCAGACTGACGCACGAGTGAGACTTTTACGGTGTCTCGTGTATGCACTTCGTGCACAGGTTGGCCTTCTTGACGTTGACGATAAGAATCTCGAAAAAGAATCAAATAAATAACAAAAGCGAGGCAGAGAAGGACCGTTGAAGAATTCGTGAAACTTTGCAGATATGGAAATATGTAAAAAAGATTTAGAAGTGGAAGCTTTTTTGTGCTTTGTTGATGTTGTTTTTTTGGTAGGATTTGATGATTTCGATAAGTACTAAAGTAAAAAAATTATGGATAGTCTATGGATCAAACTGTATATGAGATTGGGCATATATAGACTATGTACAGTCTATACATCGACTATATATGCCTCATCCTATACGTCGTAAAAAATTATAATAATAAAAAAGAAAGAAAAGGAAATGGTGAAAAATTATATATAGTCTATATATCGTCTATACATAGACTATACATGCATAATCACCAAATATAGTTTATATATAGAAAAAATATAATTTTCTTCCTCGGGTTTGTGAATAATCGATCGATTGTAATTTGATGTAATTTATTTTATGGGTATTTTTCTTTTGAATTGGTAAACTCGATTATGACTTGATTTGTTCTCGTCGATAATTTAGGTGCAATAATTGGCTCGCGTGTGTGTGTGTGTGTGTGTATGTTTGTTCGATGTATGAACGTTGCATCTAGCATAGCCCACGTACGACTAGACCAGCGAGAAATGTGAAATAGAAAGCCGAGAGCGGGCAGCTGCGGGTGCCCCGTTGCGATGACGAACGCGTGCATGGATTGGCAGCTGTGTGCACTCGAGCAAGATCGAACGGACCGAAGGATCGAGCGATCGGAAAAATTTATAATCGACTTTGCGGGAGAAATCTCCACGAACCTTCCTCGCAATTGGCCGAGATCAATTCCAGCAGATTCTTGGGGGAAAAATGCATCAAAACCTAACAATCGATTCATAAATGACGAATGATTACATTGAAAATGCGTTTATTATCGAAATTATGATCAATTTTCGAGAAACTCGTTGACGGAGTTGCGTTGATAAATTACGGATTGTCGATAATAATCGAGATACGCATAATCGTGGTTACGCAGTCGACGGTCGGACTTTTTTGATTGATCTTTTTCGCACGCAACTTCTTATGGTTTTATGGCTCGAGTGTCCCTTGATAAGGTTATTTTGGAATTTTTAAACTGCCGCTCTCTTGTGCGATTCAAGATATATAAGAAAAAATCTTAGTCAAATTGGAGACCCGTACGACACTCTTAAGGGGCGCCTCTGAGCGATTGAAATTTAACATTTGAATAAAACTACATTTTTCGATTATTCCAATTCAATTCTGTGGGAAGATTGTCTTCGGTTTAAAATTGATACTCTTCACCAACAGAACATGTGATAACCACAACCCAAGAAACACTTTCACTTGTAGATGATTGTACTTTACGTACAATGAAAAAAAAAAAAAAAATACTTCGTATGATTGCTCGTTGCTTCGAACTTTATTTCCATGTATTTGATATTCAATGTCACCAAGTAAGAATATCCTTTCACGCGAATCATACACCGACATTTTTTCAGTTCCCGCGTCACCGAAACTGTGAGCATCGAAATAATAAAAGTAGGTTGAGGACCTCCACGGCCAACAGTCGAAGCGCCGCCATTTTTTTAAAATTTGAATTTAAATTTATAAGAGACGTTTATAAAACCATGAACTACTATGTGTCGAAAAACTAATAAATTCGATCTCATATTTTCAAGTTTACAAACTTTTTCAGAATAAGGCTATTTTCCGAGACCCCCCCCGGTCAGACCCCTTAATTTATTACCTCTATCTTCATCACTTTTCCCCATGCGATAACCACATTTTCTATCGCCGGAGTGTAAAAATTTAATCAAAATAAACGGAAAAATTAATCTTATTCAAATAGGAAATTTCAATCGCTTAGAACCTCACCTTAAAGCTGTCGCACGGTTCACCAATTCGACCCAGATTTTTTCCCCCAAACCTTGAATCGAACTGAAGTCCGGCAGTTTTGAAATTCCAAAATCGACCTCATTAAGGGCACCGTAATACAAACAGTACCACGAAACGTTGCGTCCGAGAATGAGCCGACAAAAATCCAGACAGCAAAATCCGGTTGTATATACGTTAGTAAGAAAGATGGATTTGACATTAGGTAACAGACGCGAGCTCGCCGGGACCGAGCGGGTTACGCCAGTTAACGTCGTAACATTGGCCCAAATATTGGCCACCGGCCCCGGTCGACTGGTTCGCATAAGCCGAACGGCGTAACCCCACCAAAGACGCAAACTCGGCATCGCCGCTGTCTTATCAGTGACACCACACCGATTCACGATATACGGCGTCTACGCTCGTTCGTTGCACAGCCACATCGTCGATCCTGTCTCTCTGCAAAACACAATACGAATAACGCGGACGGTCGTAGCCGGTGGCAGTGTCATTGACTGACACTGGCCCACTATCCGTGCGTTAACACCTGTTTCGTTGTAGGTCAGCGGACATTCGAGCGTTCGAGATCGAGGAACCAGAACCGAGTTCTCGCCAGGGATATGAAAAAAAAACGAAGAGAATAAATAAACAAATAAATAAATAAAGGAGTGAAATATATAATACGGTGGAGGGAAAGGTTGGAAGGCAACAAAAAGTGAGAGTGCCGGCGATGTTATAAAAATATTTGCTTGGAAAGTTTGTTACCATGCTGTCGCAAAAAGAGTTCGAACTATTTCGCAGCTTGTTGTTAAGATTTATCGTTAATTTTTTAAGATTATTCGACTGTTTTTACGGGGGTAGAGTGATAAGTAATCAGCCTCGGTAGAAGATGGCGTTGGTAATTATTTTATTTCTCTGCAAATCAAGGAATACATTTTATTTGTTTGTTAAGGCAGTATTCTTGATACTGCAATAGTCAAAAATAGGTTATGTCGTGATCGACCTATGTTGTAGTAGGATGTGTCAACGTCGCGTGTTACGATGTCGAGTGGAAAGAGAGAAAAATATTTGAATCAACGTGGTCCGAGATATTGCTCAAAAAATCTCACTGTCAAAATCTGTCAAAATCTACATTTCGAATAGGGCACGGAGTCTAACCTTTCTCGCAACGTTGCCTTATCTACTGAATCACAATCAACTCCTGATATAAACAGTATTTTTCTAGTGTTTGTTTGCTTATTATTATTATCATACTCTCGGAATCTGTACTTTCAAGGGCCCAAAATGTTCTTTGAATATTGAACTTACATTCTATCCATTTATATTAAAATTTGAACGGTACTTTTTGTATTATATAAAATTAAAAGAAAAAAACGCGTGATTTTTCGTAAGACTCCATCTTAAACGCGTGAAAATAGGAGTGTTGACAGATTTTTTTCTCGCGTTCTGAAAAGTCGTAAAAATTGACCTGATTCTTTTTCTTATCAATACCTGCACTTGTGTCAAGTTTTATGAAAATCTTAACAGTAATTCTCTAACCGACGATACTACGTTGATGTCATCGCTTAAAAGATTACTGTCAAACTTTCCAGTCAACAGCGTGATTCAGTGTCTGTTTGACAACTACCGAAAATAGTCTAGTTCCGTGTTTTTACGAAAATAAAAAAAAAGAGTATGAAGCAGTAATTGAATTCTTGGCAACGAATTACGATGTTGAATCTCGCATTAAGCCCTGCGATTATTTTCTGCTTGCGAATTTAAAAAACAATTCGGTGGGAAGACTTTTAGGTCAAATAAGGAGATGACGTCATTTGAACTAACTAAACAATTCGAATTCTACAATCATTCTATCCTAATAATTCTATAATTGCGACAAACGCATGTTTTGAAGGGCTTCAGGAATCGTACGACTTAGAAAAGATCCAAAAATTTGAAAAAAACGTTGGAGTAAGTGTATCGACATAAGAGCAACCCACATTGAAAAATGAAGTCAATTTTAGGGCACAGAAAGGTTTTTTTCTTGCCAAAGCTAGGTCATTAACACTCCAACCTCGTACCTTCTTTGCAGTTAAACGGTCGTAGAAACTTTTTGACATTTTTTTACAATTCTATAACACGAAACAAAAATACAACGAATACAAAACGTGTACAAAATTGATGACGAATATTGTGTCGAAAAACCGGTCAAATTCTGCCACGTGATGTAGAACCGCGACGCGGTCATGTTGGTTACCGTTACGTCAGCTCCGTGTTGGCGCGTCTGATACGACGTTAGTCTCGTCGTTCGTCATATTTATCAGGGTATTTCTGTGGGATTCTATTTTCCAATGGCGAGCTTGCTGAAATATGACGCGGTTGGAGCGAATTATTACGAGTTGTCGAAATTTGACATGTTCGTGGTGAAATTGTCAGGTACAGTGCAAGGTTCAATGCTGACCAAATTGACGCCGAAGCATATGATACAGTCCAATACTATTTTTCAGTTCGTTAAGTTACCAAAAAAAACAGTTTCAAATTCAAAGACATTTCTTCGATCAAAGTATCTCGAGAAAGTCAGCATGGTCAAGCGATGGATTATGTTTTTTGCCAAAATGTTGAGATATCTACACTTGTAGCGTTAAGTACTGACCGTATGTTGAGTATGGAATGAGAAACCAGATTAACTACATCATACTGACTATTAATTAACCAAAAATATTATCACTCCCTACCCAAGTGAAAGGAAATAAATTATATACAAAAAATTGACAGAACTGGGTATGTTTTTTATATGCAAACACTATACATAATCCGCATAGAATCCATACGGATAGCTCAAAACTAGAAATTACATCTGTCATTATTCACATAAACGAGTGACTCGTGCGTATAGATTTTATGCGTATTATATATAGTTTGCATATAAGAAATATATGTCCACGACTGTCAATTTTTGTATACAATTCATATCTTTTTTCCACTTGTGTAATGTCAAGAATGTTTTCAAAAAAAAAAAAAAAAAAAAAAAAAAAAAAAAAAAAAAAACACATTGTAACATTTTGCTCGGTGCATTTTGCGTTGTATTTTCACTTATCGTGACGTAACACCACGCAGTTCGTGACGAAGGCCATTTACGCGTTATTTGAATCGAAGCGTTACGACAAACGTCCGACGGACGGTTCACGCTATCCCCGTGGACCCCTGAACAACATTGCAGGGGTCCATGAACGTGAGAATGTCTGGACGGTCCGTTAAGTACCTTTTTGGATCAAGATCCCGTCCAGACGGATTCTAATGTCCATTATGGGGTTACTTTATTCGTCTCGAATCTCTCTGAATTTTGATTTTTCCGGTTTTCCTCGCTGGAAGTTTGAGCCCGGAAACGTTCTCATTGCTACAATGACGCGAATATTTCTTGGGTAAAAAAAAAATGTATGTATAAATTTATTTCTTTACTTTTCAATAGTAAAATATTTTTTATCCGAATTCATAAGAAAATTATAAGTATATAAGGCCGTGATTAAGAGTACAATCATTAAAGGATTATACGCAGCCACGACGAAAGTTAGCGAACGAATCGGCGACAAAACCTTCGCGCCGGCGAACGATTCCGCGAGCACGCTCGCGAGATCCAGAAGCCGTACGCGTGCCTCGTTCGGGCGTCATTGCACATCGCAAGACGACGAGAAACAACGCGCGACTGCGTCTCGGACATCTTCGCCGCGATTCCCGATAGATGCGGAACGAGCGAGAAAATCGTTTGTCGGATTTTCGAGCGCAAATTTATTCAGAATTCTTTACTACGTGTACTGTTAGAATTAGAGGAGCCGTGTATCGTCGATCAACCCAACGTATAATTTATATTGTCGTACGTTGGTTGGATGATCGAGAGTTCCGGTTACGTAAAATCGGCATTGATCTTTATGCATATACGTAGCTACGCTTTAGCTTTGTAAATTCATTCTCGTGTACTGAAGTCGGCTATCTATATGTATATATATATATATATCCAGCGTGTCGTGAGTTTCGAGGTCACGAATTTTTTTTTCTTCTATTTTTCTCAATATCTGCTCTGTGCGATTCGTTCAATCCCGCGAACGGTTGAATCGAACTTCGATTGCAACCACGGAATTTCTGACATTTCGTCAAAACCCTTGACTCCATCCATCATCCTCGAATCAATTTTACGTTGTGACGAAAAAATGGTGTTCCTATTGTTTTTCTTCTATCCTCATGACAATGTATTTCCGTCCTTGACCAAAAAAATTGGTTTTTCCAGGTCAATTTTGTTACGCTCAAGGGGGAACCTCGATGATTTTTTTTTTTTTTTTTTTTCGTGTTACCGCATGGCGGTTAGTTCCATGGAGCGTGTATTTTCGACGGTTTTAACGTCGAGCGATGATGCGCGGAGCGGTTTCAACCGAGAATAGCGTCGAGACGAGAAAGAGAGAGAGAGAGAGAGCAGGAGGTAGGGCCCCCTTGAATATCGTACCGACGACGATATGTGTGTCACGGCGAGTCGTTGGCAGGACCTTGACTATGCGCCCGGGGGCACGAACGAGGCCCCCGTGGCCGTCAAAAAACCAAATGTTAGGCATATTTCGTTTCTCCGATGGAGAACCATCGTCGCAGTCATAAATAGTTGCCTGCTTTCCTACACGAAGATCTAGAACCCGTGAACGAAGGTCAGCTACTTCTCGACTTTCGATTTTTTTTTATTTATTCTGCTTCTTCTTTCTTCATTCTTCAACGAGACTTTCGTCGACGCCATCTTGCTACGAAATTTCGTTTTTAATGGTTTCAAAAATGATTTTTTTTTTTTTTCGTAAGCATTGGCTCGGCTTGCATCAATCTTCCCGTCGAATTGCCGATTCGAATTGTCGACCGGAGGACAGAATCTCCGAAGGCCAACCGCGCGGGCGCGGGTTATTGAGATATCCTTACGTAATCCTCGGACTGAAGTCATATTTTGTGATCGATAATATCGATAAACGCTCGAAATAGACGCGAGCACTCCGGCGGATTGAACATTGATGTATACATGCAGAAATGATAACGACAACGAAAAAATCATTGTCTCAATGGTTTTTAAATTGCTGAGTTTCATTCGTTGAATTTCTTGGGAGATTGAAACGATATATGTCTAATTTTTGGATTATTTCTTATTGAGATAAAAACAATATTCTGTATAAAAAAAAATAGAAGTCGGAGAAACCGGAATTCATTGGGCGAACGATGAAATCTCCAAATCATTGATAAATACGAATTCGTCGCAATTATACCGATATCGGAGTTTCGTCGACCGCCAGAGTTCTTTGCCGGTCATCGGAAAAACCGCGGGAAAGTTGGATCTTCGCTCCGCAAAGGCGACCGCGGGGGGGAAAGCGAGTGTGATAGACTCGTACACGAGCAACCGCGGTTACGAGGAGAGCAGGTTGGAAAAGAAAAAAAGCACTTGCACTTTCGTTAGAAAGTGGAGAATCGGCTGCCATCCGTGGCTGAAGCAGCACAGCCTGACTGACTGACTGATGGGAATGCCCTCTCCATCTTCTTCGCTCGTTTCTCGCATTTCCTCGTGGCTTCCTCCGTCTCTTTTTTTCCTACTCTCGCACTCGCACTCAGGCTCGTCATCGCCGACGTCGCCGTCGTCTCGCGACTCTCCCGTCTACCGTAATCGCTAGACTCCGATCCCAAACGGTCCGTGTAACATTCCACCGAACAATGAAACCATTTTTGAACTATTAAAAAAAAATTACCCATAAAAGTGGAGAGAAGTAGTGACGTCATGTTATTAGGAATATTTTCGAGCTTCTGCACGGTCGGTAAATAAAAATGGTAAAGCGGTTTTCTCGGCCACGATTTGTTTTCCGGATAAAAAACGAAGGTGGTTGAACGAGTTCGCGAATCGTTTGGTCAACCGTTCTCGCGTTTAGGCCCGGGTGTCAAATATGGCGGAGAAATAAGGATTTAGAAAAGAACCCGCTGTCTCTTTCGCCCCGGCGTCAATCGGAGACAAGAAGAAATGGAGATGTACGTGTTGTGGCACATCTCACCTTGAAGGGAATCAAAATGTATGCATAACCACGGAAACAAGATTATCAGCTTACGCGGAATTCACCGGCGAATGATATTCGATGCTACGCTGTTTAGGAAGTCGTCGACTTTACGAGAAAAAGCGAAGCTATTGTTTTGAAGGCAATATTACGATATCTCTGGCGCCAAGTTCTGATGGACTTTCCTTGTAGAACACCCTAAGATAAGCCTTGAGGAAAGATTAAAAAATTTCGATGCTTAGTTTTTGAGATTTGGATTTCTTTTATTGAATTTTTTTCACGTTTATTTTTAAAAATTAAGAGGGAAAAAAATTGTTTGTTATTTGGAATAAATAATAGAAGTAACCTAAAAATCCAACCTAGCAACCTAGGTTAGGTATTATAAGGTTCTTAGGTTATATTTGGAATAATTTTTTTCTTCTCTTATTCGAATAAATTTTCTTTTTCAAATAAAAATTTTTTGTTTGCAATTAAAGTTTGTCAAATTTCTTTATTAATTTTAATTATTGTTTAATTAATATGTAAATCATTTCTAATTTAACATCGTTACTAAATATTCTTGATATTCGCTTCGCTTTTTTAAACTAATTGATATATCAAAATTCCGTTATTTTGTACTTTAGTTTTTTTTCAGAAAAAAGTCGTTCTATTTAAATTTTGGACACAAAAAAATCGATATCGAAAACCAAGCGAGACGTCGATATTTTTCATTCCTGTCCTAAGGCTTATTTTGAATTTTTCTCCAAGAAAAACGTCATCAGATCGCGGCGCCAAAGATATTTTCTTCTCCCCGTTTCCAAAAACCTCCCATCGAATTAGTAAAAAAAAATCCCTAGCCGTATTCACGAGTACATCGATCATCGATTGCTCAATGATGTCGCGCTCAGTCGCGAGTACATCGTACCATCGGACCGATAAGGGAAAGAAGAATCAGAACATAAAGCGAGGCTAAGTAATGACCAGTGGGAGTAATCAGCGATTGTAACGTAGCTGCGTTTGCGCTTCGCTGCGGATGCACGTTGCATTATTAAACAGCTCCAGTACGATTCGAAAAAAAAAAAAACGTCAGCGAAGACGACGAAGAGTGTTGTTACCGATGCTCGATGTGCATACATTTGCATTATTTTTATTCCGCGCTCTTCGTCTCTCCCGTTTCGATAAATACGATCCGACGGCGCTGTATCGAAATCATATCTGTGCGCGTATCAAAATCGTCGATACACCATAAGCTTGGTAGCCGTCGCTCTACCGACGATGTACGACAGACTGGTTTGTCGTGTCTGATCTCTTTTTCTACTTGTTTCTTCCTCATCCGCGTCACACGTTTATTTCCACAATTCCCGTTAATTTTCGAAAAGCGTTTATCGCTATTATTTCCACTATCGAGAGAGAGAATTAATCGCAGAGAAATTATAGTCGCCGATGAAGCAAACGCTTTTGCGTTGGTGTGCTCGCGCGCGTGTGTGTGTGCACGTGTGCGCGTGTGTGTGTGTGCTAAGAGCGGGAGAGACGCACGCGTCAGCGCGACCTTCGATAGTGCGTTCATAAAATTCTGTTGTATGCAGAACGCGCGGTGGAACGATCGTCGAACGGGCCACGTGTTTACTGCGTTGCGATGCATCGCACGCATTCCGTTTCTTACGCTTCTACATCTTTTCCGGATTTTATTGAATTAAAAATAATAAATTTTCCGAAAAATCAAAATGAAATGTCGTTGATTATTTGTAAAAGAAAAATGGAAAATTTGCAACGTAATGGAGTGGGGAGAGAGAGAATGATGACGATCGATGTACTTTGCCAAATACGCAGTACGATGCAACGATGCACCCGGCAGTGTCTTTAATCGCGCGGATAAGAGACAGGGACGGATTCTCTCTGGTATCTTTTTCTCTCATCTTCTCGCTCTCTCTCGCGAATATAGAACTCGAAAGCGTATTACGCGTTGCCTCGTTCATACGCCCACAGGGCCACGCGGTGCTCTTTTGCTCTATGCGGAACAAACAACAGCCGCGAGCTATCCGTCGACAATTTATCGCGAAGGCGCCTCCGCTATTTTCACGGCCTTTTCAATTTTCCGTCGATCGCGCGAATGATAATCTTACCGAAAAATTCATCCAAATTGATCGACGATACGAAAAACGAGAGGAATTGTATTATCCGATAAGAGAAATAAAATTCGGTCATTATCACAACCCGACGATAGAATAGAATAATTGCGAGTGTTCTCAAAATTGCATATAATTGGTTACACCGCGTTACCTTAATTATTACACGGCCATGATATAATAGAGTAATTGCGAGTATTCTCAAAATTGCATATATTTCGTTACACCGCGTTACCTTAATTATTAAAACACCAAAATATAATCAAATAATTGCGAGTATTCTCAAAATTGCATATATTTCGTATCACCTCGTTTCGTAATTATTACAAAACGACAATTTAATCGAACAATTGGGAGTATTCTCAAAATTGCATAGATTTCGTTACACTACCGTTCCGTAATTATTACAACACCAAAATATAATCGAACAATTCCGAGTATTCTCAAAATTGCATACATTCCGTTAAACCGCGATTCTCCCGAATCATCAATTAACCACACACCCATCCTCTTCCGAAACCAAATAATTTTTCGATCCAACAACTCCGTTTATCACAAAACTTCGGGACCAACAACGCCGCCGGAATTAGCAACGGCGCCTCGTGGTCGACACACACACACACACACACACTCCAAATCCCACGAATCGCGAGGGTGTTTTATTTGCTTTTTGATTATCCGCGGATAGTTTTAACGTCGTGGCGCCGTAGTGCGACGTTTTTATTCGAAGCAAAACATTTTTTCGTACAACCGCGGAACGCGAGGGTGGAAGGAGGGTGCCGAAGGGGCGAGGGGGGGTTGAATACACGTGGAAGATCGGTAACGCAAAGGCCACCGGCGTTTTCGCTCGTGTCTCGAGTCGACAACATCTCGATCTCGGAAATAATACGCATAGAATCGTACCTAGGCAACATTTGCGCCAGAAGAAGACGCGACGAGAGAGAGAGAGAGAGAGAGAGATAAATCGCGCCGTGACGCGAGTTTTGCGCTTGTGAGGTTCTTATCGTGGGTGTGTGGAACGAGGCTTCGCGGAGTCGCGCGTGTGCGAGACGTAGCTCGCGAGCGGGGACTCGGTGGCCGTGGCTATGGCCTTAAGAGCGTCCCCACGCCGCCACCGTCGACGTCGACGTCGCCGCCGCCGCCGACGTCCCCCTCGCATCCGCGCCGAATCCACGCGGACGGCCCCCGCGCGGTTCTCTCTCGCAGGGGGGGGGGGGAAGAGGCAGCCTCGCGACTCCCGAGAGAGAGCGAGAGAGAGAGAGAGAGATCGCGCCGCGGTGGAGGCGCGTTGGGATGTTCCGGCCGCGGGCGCGAGAGGGACGGCGGCCTCCGGGGCGGGCGGCTGTGTCTAACCCTAGGATAGTGGCGTGTTTAGCGCGCCGCGACTCCACTAGCCTAGGAGAACCGAGAGTCCCGCCGCGAAACCACGCTCAGTGCTAGCTCGCGCGGGGGACCCGAGACACGCTAATGCAACAACGCTCTTCCCCGAGGATAAACTTTAATATTGTCCAAGTGTCGGATTTTTTTTTTCTTCCGGTTTTTTTTTTTTGTGAAGTTCGTATTTCTGGATTTTTTCGAATTCTTCGTTTGTCTTTATCGAAGGATCGAGGATTTTTGTAATTTTCGAAAATCTGTGTTTCGTTGTTTTTTTATCATTTTTTTCATGGGACGTGTGATTTTGGTAACCCATGAGATCGGCGTTTTGACTTTATTGATCGTCGATGAAGGATCAATTTTGTAGTGGTCTATTTTTTTGGTTGTTGTAGTTTTTTTTTACGGTTTCCTATTGGGGAGTTTACGGTGTGAGGAACTCGTGGTGAGGCTGACAGTGTCGGGAATTCCGGTAGTGCGAGTGGCGGTTGGTGTTTGAAATTGGACTCCGAAGAACGTTAAAAAAAAAAAAAATAGAAATAAGAAAACGTGCGATATCGAGTGTGACGGAACGGATGATAATCTCGCGAGTGACGACCACGGACACGAAACTCGCTGGCGTTTACCGTCCGATAGCGGATGAAAAGCCCGAGCGAACCTTGAAATATCGACGCCTCGATGATAAAGTGCAAGCTCGGAGGTTGTAACGCGTTTTGTTAGTTTTGGTGCATCGTCGTCGTGTCGACGGTACGGCGCATGAGTGACGCAACCGTTGAAATCCGCGCTCCAGCGGGAACGCGAATTCTGTCGCAATTGACACGAGTGTAAAACCGTTTGCTCGGCTACGTTTCTTATAATAAAAAAAAGAAAAGGAAAACAATCGTTCGTTCGTTTGTTTTTCTTTTGGTGATATTTTGATTCGATTTATAATTATTATGTGGACAGACGCGATGATCTACATTCGACGCTCGAAGCTGGGTTTTACCGGCAAGTAGGCGGACACGTGACCGTCGATGATTTCGACAATTGTTTTTACGAATCAATGGCTCGAATGTTTATTCGATAATGCTGCCCGGCGATAAACCGAACGGAAAACGATTTTTTTTTCTTCGTTGTTGATTATTTTTTTGTTTTTGTTTTTTTTTTTTTTTTAATATATTTTTGATTTCGTTTATTACTCAATTATCGGACGAGAAGGTTGGGGGGGAGAGAGAAATCATCGAGTTGATTAGTACTGAGGTGAGTGCGAACGTGGACAGGTGCATACTGCGATATTCCGGGTTTCGCCGATTGGAGGAGTTTGCACATCGTTTCGCGTAGTTGTTCAGCTGTCTCGTGAATTTTGGCTCAGGTAAGCAAACGAAGCAACAGCTGTTGCGATTAAAATTTTTTTTAAATGGAAAAAAATAAATTCTTGAAAATAAACAAACACGAATCCTGCGGAAATAGAAAAACATGGAGTTTTACGGAGGAAATTGGGAAATTTCATGAGAAATAATTTATTGAATAATTTTAGTTGGATAGAAATTTATTCCGAATATTAGATAATGTAATCGTCCGGTACAATAACATTGATTACGAATGGATAAAACAATCATCGTCTTCCGGATTATCATTGAAGATCTGTCAATAATTTTATGAAACAAAAGTAACAAATAATTCATTCATAGAATAAAATAAAATGTCATTAATATTATTATTCTTTAATTGGTTGCAAATGAGTTGAATATTCATATCGTTTGATCAATGACGTTTATGCAATCGAAAGCGACGCACTGAGACTCTTATGTACCTCGCGTTGTTCGACGATTTCCCCGAAAATTTCGTAACTCCCGAGTGTTCAAACATTTGAACTAATTTCCAGTTATCTTCGTCGACGAAATCTTTTATTAATCGATGAGCATTCAGTCGCTGAGCGGCGACCTTGTATCACATACATTAGTAGTACGTGTTGCATGTGCGAGTAACGCGCTAATAACGCTACGTTGCAAAGCCTCGCTCAAGGCGATAACGCGACGAGAGTACCACCTCGACGCTCCAGCTCTGTCGGAATCGTTGATTCTCGTAGATTAGAGATTTTTCTGTCTGCGTGAGTGTGTGTGCGTTTTTTTTGTGATTAAACAATCGTTCCGTGGTCCACGCTGTGGACAGTAGATTCATGAATGAAACGTTGAGCTCATGAATTCGTGTACTCTACGGATAAAAATATTAAATATTGAATATATATATGGGTGGGTCAGTCTGTCAATTTTTCATGTTTTTTTTTTTTCATTAATTTCTCAATATGTTTTGGTATGAAAAAAAATTAGTCTCGAACAAGTTTTCCATGTAGAAAAGGCTCAGCTTTCAAAAAAAAAAAAATTGAATTTTCGTTTTAAATATGCACGGGCCGAAAAATCGACTTTTATATTCCGAATGCGATTTTAAGTAATTTTCTAAGGCCCAATAATGTTTTTATATTTTTCTTTTCAACAAGCTGAGCTTTTTTGACATGGAGAACTTAGTCGAGACTAATTTTTTTTCATATTAAAACACATTGAGAAATTAATGAATAACCAAGAGAAACAATCATGCAATTACAGCGAAAATAACGAAGAAAAAAATCTGAGAAAATTGAGAGTTCATTTCCCGATAGCGACTTTCATTTCTTAAGGTTGCAAAAAGATCGTTGATAGTAAATCCTAAGGTTCCTCCTGCATTTGGCCCACCTACCCATATATATACAGTAAATATAATCCTCACTCGAATTCCATGAAAAAAATTCCTCAATTTCGATAAACCATCTCCGAAGAAAATTTCATCCAATTAAAAAAGTTGGAAATAGCAGTTACCCCTCGATAAAAAAAGGAAAAGCTGCGGTGAGGAGAAGGAGACGTTCAAAAAATCTAAAAAAATATTAGTAACCTCCTAGGATCCTAAAGATACTAAAAAAAAATTCTCCACCACATCGGGAGATAGAAGAGTTCCAATCCCGCGATTCGGGACGTACTTCCCCTTATATACATATCCGATATAGCTCGATTCTGTTGCGGAAGACGCGCGAGTTAGCTGCCTCAGCGGAGCTCAACGAACAAGCCATTTGCAAAGGTCGAGGCAAGGTAAGAGAGAAGCTGCCTGCAACTCCCGCTTCTGCTGCCTCCGCCGTCGCTCAGCCGTTGCTGCTGCACCCACAGAGCGAGTGCAGGCGAGGCGCGGCGCACCGGCTGTGCGTTTGTAACGCGTTCGTTCGTCCGCGACGACCAATGAAACGAAACAACCTATATAACATCAGGGCCGCAAGCTCGTGAACCGAACGACGACACCGAGAAAAGCGCGAGCTTCCGTCAACGGAATCGTAACCGCGTGAGAATTATGTCGTAGCGGGATAAAGTCAAAGGTCCGAGTCCCCTCCCCCCAACTTCTCGTGCGGCCTATCTTAGCTCGCACTGTTAAGCGCTATTAATTACCCACCGTTGAAGGTCGCGTGTCAATCGAGAAAATCTAGAGAAACATCGATAAAAATGGAAAAATAATCTATAGACGTACGGATATTTTTATTTTACTCTTTTCAAATTTTTTTTTATTGATAGTTTTTTATGCATCATTCAGTGGAAGTATTTGATAACGGATAGCGAGAGGAGAGGAAATTTATTTGGCAAAAATCAAAATAAATTAATGAATCTCTACATTAAAAAAATTAATAAATATATTTAAAAAGAAAAAATGATAAATAAATGAGGAAATAATAATAGTAATAACCTAAATAGATAAATAAGTATCAACAAAAATTAAAAAAAAATGAATACACATAAAACAGAAATGAATAAGTCGGTATTAAAAATAAATAAACTAATGGATAGGTTAAAAAAAATGAATAAATAGATACGTAGGGATGTAGAAGCCAGGGTAGAGGAAATTGCCGGCCTGTTGGAGGCACGATCGGCTGAGCTTATGAATGGAATCCCTCCCTCTCCCCCCGGCTCCCTGCCTCGTAACCGTGCGATATCTTTCGCGCCCTCCATCGGCTTCCGATGCGAGCATCCTCATGCGCCAGCCTGCGCTGTTTCCATCGCCGTCGGCCCCGGCGCGAAGATCCTGTCCGCCGATACGTCGACCCAAGCCGTGCTAACTTCGTCGTTATTCCCTCCCGCCCGCGATACTCTCACCCGGTCGTCCTGAACCCCCGCAATCTACATCGCTCGATCGCACCACCAACTCGCAACGCTTCATCGAACCTCACATTCTTCCGCGGTTTATCGTTATCTCACTCGCTCGCCTCCGAAAGATTTTGTCCCCGAACGATACACCGAGCCTCCGATCTCATGGCAATGAGTCAGGGAGTTAAAAAAGAATTATGCTAATCATTCTGATAGATCGTCAGATTTTTTTTTCCAATTTCTCGTGGATCCGTGAAGTCGTGAAGATTTTAATTTAATTATAGTGTACTGCCGGTGTAAGCAGTCGAGCAGTCGCTTCGGTGTAGCAAGCAGTATGTGTAAAATTATTTTCAGTCTAGGTCAACCTTCGCTTCTCTCACTGCCTCTCCCTCGATCTCTCGTAGCGATATATATTTATACGGATATCTTTGTCGCTCCAACGTCGAGGGATTCGGATGGTTGGTCGGCTATCTTCGTGCTAATATAGTTAAGAGTTGAGAGCCAGTCGAGCTCATGCGTTATTGTAGAGAGTGCCGGGACTATCCGCCATGTATACGCGCTATGCGCTATTGCTTCTGTGCTCTCTTTCTCCCCCAGCTTCTTCGGTAACTGTCTTTTTTCTTTTTTTTTTTTAATTCGCTCTCTCTGTCTCTCTTTCTTTCTCTTTGTTTCTATCTCTTTTCGTGTCTCTCGGTTCTCTCGCTCGGTTACGTGGCGGCCTTCGTCGCCGTCCCAGGGCCGAGGGCCAAAACCGTCTGGTGTTTAGTATTGCGCCGGTACGTTCAATAAATATCGCTCCGGCGAGAACGATAGCGATGACGGCAAACTGGTAAACCGCGAGAGGCACGAGCTGGCATAATATAAGGGTCCCGTAGCCTCGTGCCGCCCCCTATAATGTCTCGGCTTTTGCTCTATCCGCCCATGAGACTTTCAAGTACGAATCAATGAAATTTTTTTTCCGTCCAACTACCGTGTTCGCGGCTACAATGTATGACAGTAGCGATGTCGTGGAGATCGTAAATGCTACTGTGCTTACCGTATGCTATTTTTATGGGCAAAAAAGGAATTAGCATCGTCATATATCCATTGGCATGACTTGTTTGTCATTGAAAATTGATACAATCTCTTTGAACAATTGAATGCATTATTTTTAGGATGGTTCCTTTAATGATTCACCCTTCGCCTCTTTATGATTTTTTTTGAACATGTTACCATTTTATTTTTTATAAATAACCTTTCCGTGCATCATCTAGAATGTTCAAAGCATGTTCTGTAATTTTTTTTATCCACTTCGGACGGATAGTTTGCTCACAATAATTTTTTGAGAACTGGGTGGAATCCACTCGGCGTGACGGCCATGATATTATACGGTAGTGTGGCGGTGTAGGGTTGATACCACGAGATTTTTCTGACCAATGTGTAATAATTGAGCGAATTCATTGGGATTTTATGGAAAATTTAATTACGTAAGTGGAACCACGAAATTTGTAGCTTAAGTTATGATTGAGGAAAAACGAATAAAGGTTGTGTGACGTGGATTTCGCGATTGAACTCGATGGTAGAATTCAGAGCTACAACGGAGCTGAAAAAAAGAAATGTTTTGCAATCTCGATGATAATTACAACACACGGGCATACACGCACACGGATGGATACACGAGAGTTCCTTGTGGAATACCATTAAGCCTGATTCAACGCGTCCTTCTACGTCATCGTCTCAGTCGTGACTGCGTCGATGCTCGCCTTGTAATACTCCCATCTCGGATCTCCCCCTCTTTCCCCTTCTCTCGGTCAAAATATATGTATATTTATTATTATTTTCATGCCTTGTACAGCTTATTTTATGTTTTCTATTATGGGTTTTGTATATTATCGGAGGCCATTCGATTTTTTTTCACCTTTAATTCCCTCTTTTCCTGTTTGAGAACTTTCTGAATTTTTCTCAATCTTGGTTCAACTTTTTAATTTAAATTTATTTATTTTTCGGTCCAGTTAGTTCATTTTATTTAGGTTATTTGGTCCATTCAATTTTCTTTTACCTTTATAGAGGTTCCCTCTTTTCCTGTTGCAGCACTTTTTAGGTTTTTCTCAATCTCGGTTTAACTTTTCGATTCAATTTTATTTACGCTTCGTTCCACTTAGTTTATTCAATTTTTCGTTTTATTTCTGTACTTAATTTTGTTTGCCACTATTGCTTGTAAGCCAGACAATGTTGTGTGAGGTCCTAACGCACTAATTAACTATTTCCTCCTCCCCCTCGTCCCACCATTTGGTCTAGCCTTTCGGGTTTGTCCGATAAGAAGCCCATGGGCTTGGAATTCGTTCTTGCAATTTCAAGGTTCTCATGCTGTACCCAAATAGAAGCCAATGTCCTTCTTAACGGGAACAGGTTCATTTTGGAATAATATTTATTTTATAAACGAAGGGGTTATTTTTGTTTCATATATTGCAACAATAGACAAGTATCGAACAAAAAATGATTCTTATTACAGGGAAAATTAATAATTTTTATTCAGAAGAAATCCGAAGAGCAATCTGAGTTAGTATTGGAAGAATTATCGTTGCCCCTAAATTAAGACTTTTATTTGGAAAACAAAATCTCAATATAGGCCCAGATGAGCCTTTATCGGAGCCGATAACAAAAACTGCAAAGCGTTATTCCTCGCCACCGTTGATTCCTCGGATAAGAGACAAAAACCGTTGTCTGGGTATCAAAATTCCGCAGTCAATCGTTCTCGTATTTAATCCAACATGTCAACAATGACGAAGAACAACGTTTTCGAAATGTTCACCTCTCCCCCGCATTTGTAACGGTCTGAGAAAGACAAACGACTTGTAGTACGTCACTTTAAATCCACGTTTCACTATATCATACTCAGCTTCCTTGTTAATTCGCGATGGAACAGTACACACGTCTCAATCGTGCATGTTACGCCGACGCGAACCCGCTAAGCTTCGGCCCCGTGTTTACGATCGCTGCTGTTGGTCTATCTTCGTTCTCATCTAACTATAGACATGCATAAATCAAACATTATCCACTATTTGTTCTCTGTCACTCAATTAGTAACTCGAAATGTGATCAAATAAGTGAAGGAAAAACACAATTCCAAAAATTAAAAGTTAAATTTTAAGAAAATAAGCAAAATTCTTCGAAAAATACTATATCGACACAATGATTTGCCATTATTCAAAGATATTACGATATTTTGGGCCCCCAATCTGATAAATTTTTCTTGGAAAGTTTGGAGAAGAATTTTTTTGTAGAAAAAAAAAATTTTCGATTGAAAAATTAAAAAATAGAAAGACAAAATTCGATATCTCGAAAATTAAGCGAAATATCGATTTTTTTAATTATCGTTTTTTGGCTTATTTTGGCGTGTTCTACAAAAAAATATCATCAGATTGGGGGTCCCAGAATATTGTAATCATGCCCATTATTCCAGTATATTCTTGTACAAACACCTTTTTCTACAAATATTCAAATCAATCCATTTTTTTTTCGGTTTAATGGAACTGTGGCGTTGTCGACTCGGTGCAATCCAACGAAAGCTTTTTTCTCTTTTTTTTTTCTTCACGTCCCACCTTTTCGTTGGCCTTGGCAGAGTCCAGATTCGATAGTTTCCGTTGGATATAAAACACTGGATTCAGGGTCTCCGTTGCGCGGTACTCGTGAGGTTGCGTCACGTAGCGATGGACTCTGGTAGGAGTTCTGTGGTACACGCGCGTCCACGCCAACAGTTGGATAAGAAAAACCTGTAGTATAGTCTCTCGTTGGGTTAAGAGCTATCGGATTTTGGCCAGAATCGAACTTCTCGCGAGTACGAGAGATCGTCGAGCCTTGAATCTCGTCCTGCTCGTTCGTATACATATATATATCGCGTACATATATATTCAATATGTAAAAGTAAATGACCTTAAGATTCGAGAAAGAAGCGGGACGACGCAAGAAGCGAGAACGCGTCTCAGCGTCAACTCTTTTTTCTTTTCTTTCTTTTTATTCTTTCTTTCGTTCCCTCGGCAAAGCTGTACGACCTATCCTCGGGTCCTTGTGGGTCTTCGAACTCGAATTGGAACGATGTTTTCACTTTTATCCATGAGGAAAAAAAATATGTTATATTAAATTTGAAGATTAAAAAATTTGCAAAATTTGTACGAGCGCGATTAACGTAATTTCGAATTAATTGGAATGTATGAGTATTAGGATTGATGAAATTGCTTGGCGAGTGAATGGTAAGAGCGCAACGAATCAATTATTCGAAAATGGGAAGTTATTGGAATTTTTAACTTTTATTCTCACATTAATTCCGTACATTTTTATCCGCAATTTTCACGTAAAATTTTCTCCTGAAAACAACTTTCGTTCGATGATTGGTAATATTCGAAAAAACAACATAACAAGGAAAGAAATACAGAACAATCGCATCGCAGCGTACCAAAATCTCACAACAATCAACTCACATCAACACACATAAAAATTAAAATAAATATAAAATCTAAAAACAACATTAATGTAAAAAATAATACATAAAACAGGACTAAAAACTTCTGAGTAAATCCCAAACCAGAGGGACGAAAAGTCAATCGAAAAAAACACCTACCAAACAAGTATCCAAAAAACCTAATGATATCCGTCCGGCCTTATCGGAGAAGCTAAATATAAGAAGAAAGTACAAATAATGTTCCCGTAACAGAAATTTAAACCTACTTGGGTACGCCACACCCCATCCACCCAATACGTAATTTTTCCAACGCGTGGCACAACAAATATCTCCACCATAGTTCATTCAAAAATAAATTCTCCAGGCCCTTAATTACCATAAAAATTTAACGACCACCGCAACGATAAACCTTGGATATAACGGTCCTGACAAGGTCTGTGGTTTTATCCGCGACCGTACGAGATACCAAGACGCACGGCGTGACAAATTTCGAAGGGCAAACAACGATTGTCTCCGCGTTACTCGAAGGGCGAGGCGAAGGAGTCCTCCTCAGAAAATTCGGTCACGGCCCGACGTTCGTGAATCACTGAGTTCGCCATATGCCGCGATTATGCCGCAACGAAAGGGTCTCCCCGTTCCTTCCGTCGTTCGTGCGGTCGTACGCGGTCCATATTTTCGTGGCTAAAGATCCGTCCGTCCTAATCCTCGGCCCGACTGTCTGACCGAGACCTTCGAATCGAGCTCGAGCTTGCGTGTAACGAGACGAGAAACGCGTATGGGAAAGGAAGCAGACGCAGGGACGAGGGAAAGGCGAGAAGGAATCGCGCGTGCTGGGCACGAGGCTCACGCCCGAGCACGCGCTCAACGTACGACGAGAGACCCCAGCTTCCACGTTCATACATATGTATATATATATGCATATATGTGTGTGTATTTTATGTATATATTCTTATATACGTCGGGCGAGAACGATGTGCCACTGTTACTCACTGATGCCACCGTGCTTTGCCGATGGTGTCGGGACGCCTGGCCGCCATCGTTATTCCCTGAGCGTCTCGTCTCGTGGATTAATTTGTAAACTCGTGAGTTACGTATATTCCGTAGGAGAACGTTTGTGTACCGGCGTATTGTGGGATGGAGATATGCCGTCTGCGAATCGGCGAGGGTCTCGGCCTTAAAGCTTCTCCGGTATCTACTCTATTTATATACATGTACTGTATATAGTATACGTTAGACTGGATGGAAAAAACGATTTTTCCGTATTTTATTCGCTGCTTTTCTTTTAAATGGTAGTTTGGGTCGTGAAAAGTATTCATATGAAATTTGAGCAACCTAGCTCATGGGTGAAAAGTGCCGGTGATACATTTTTGGTAAATTTTTTACAGTTCTCGGGATATGTCCGGAAGTGAGCTATTTACGAGGAAATGATAGAGAACTTGTTTTATTGAGAATTTGATTCACGAAAAAAGGTTCATGTCAATTTTGTTGAAGACAGGACATTTATTCAGATATTTGTATGTATGTGTACGTATTAGGGTGTTTCGGGGAAAAAAATGTACAGTATTCGCGGCACTCATTGTATTTTAGAGTGTCCTGCTTCCGTAGAATCGTGCAAAAAGATGCGCCCAATTTGACGATTTTTAGGGGGTTCCCTGATTCTTTAAAGTTTTCGCCTCTAAATAATATCACTCAATAATTTTTTAATCGAATAAAAGTTAATCCTACGACGAAAATGTGATTTAACGAAATGAATAACGATTAATTTTGTTTTCTTAGGGTCACTCGAGGTCAGGAAAATTAAATTATAACACGAGAAAAAAATCAACAACATCAATTATCAATTTCTTAATTAAATTATGTTTATGATAATTGATGATTTTCACAAATAACAGGAAGTCTATAAATTTTCACTCTACGCTGTATTTACAACAACTTCGTACATCACACAGACGGTCTTGTATGTTTATTATACCGTCTACTAAATCGCCGTTTCCCCGAGGCAGTATTTTTCACCGCGCACTCCCTGTCAAACTAATTTCTATTACAACGAGAACTGCACAGTCTGGATAATGTGTCGAGCATAAAAATGAACAAAATAAAATAAATAAACTTCACGACACGCTGATTTTAACAGCTGTAAGTATAACTCAAACGAGTAACAGCAACGGTAAACCGTTACTCTTACTTATCACTATGGGCGTCCTTCCGGCCGCCACGTTCGAGTTCCATCATGGTTGCAATAATTTTCCAGTTAAAAAATCAATAAGGATCGAAAATGTTTTCCTTAATTAATAATTTCTCTTTCTCCATTTATTATTTTCACGATGAAAATAAACGCAGCTATCTCACGGAACTCTGCAACGTCGCGCTATAAGCGCGCGCGCGGGTGTGTGTGTGTGTGTGTGAGTTTTTACATACACGTTTATATTTTATTTGCGTTGCGTATACGTCGCGGCGCGCTGGAGAGGAGAGAGAAATTATGGCAGTCAGTCAAGGTGCAACTCGACCGTTCGAAGGTTGAAGCTTCGGTGTGTATTCGTTGAGGTCGTGATCGCGCGAGCACGAGAGCGAATGCGGAGAAGCCTGCAGCTGCAGCTGCAACGCCAGCACCAGCAACAGCGGCGTGGATGCGTCGAGAGATCGTCGCTTATACACGTGCGCTCGCCATTCAACCGACTTTTCTCCGATTCTCTTTTTCACGTCTGTTTCTCTTCTCGTCCGACAGACGAGTAACATTTTTTTTCTTCCTTTTTTATTCGTATTTTTATTTTTTTTTACAACGGCGTGTGCTATCGCAGTTCGATTACGTTGATCAACATTTCTAATTTGCCTCGGAATTGTGGTCAACGTGAGAAAACGGTACGTGAAATACCGTCTGACCACACGAGCACTTTTTCTACTTACGTTGGACCTTCTCCCGAATTTAGTGTGTCCTTGTCGGGTTTCTTGTGAGATTTGGGCGTGGGTGGCTTCCGGTTATTTCCGCGAATTTGAAGATATCTCTCTGAATAACTAGTTCGCGTGTAGAGTTATGGACACGGATGTTTGGTATTGCATTTGAGCCGAATCCGTCGAGAAGTTCGGATTTTATGATGATTTGAATTTTTCGAAAAATTAACTTTGTCGTTCTATCGACTGCTAACTTCAGCCAATCGGACCCCAATTACATATGAGTGTGTTATATCATTGATATATGATACAGATAAAGTTCGCAGCAGATCGGTCAGACGGATCGATTTTTAGAGCAGCTAGGAATTTAGAAATTTGAATCTCTGAAAATTTAGAAACGATTTAATAAATATGTAAAAATATATAAACTCTTACCTCTATTCGTTACTTTTTTGTTGCTTAATGCATGCAACTTTCTTCCTCAGAATTCAAAAAAGCTGCACGTTAAAATTTGCAAGCTGATCCTTCAGAATTGAAGATACTGCGAGGATCTTCCTCTATGAAGAAGCCCAAATTGACGTAAATAATTTTCTCATGGATAAAGATTCTCACAATATCTTTAATTCCGGGAGAGCAGCTTAATAATTTCAACTTGCAGCTTTCTTGAATTCCGAGGAAGCAATTTGCAAGTTTCAACCTGCAGCTTTTCTTCTCTTTTTTCCCTCCGTTTTTTGGGCGTCTGACCATACGCAAGTTTGTACTACTGGCGAATGATTATAATCACGAAACGACGGGAGACTAGAACGCTGATAAACGTCACTCGGGCAACGCAATTGCGGAAGGCTATGAAGCTTCGAGCGAGCGAGGAAGGCCGCGCTTTGTACCAATGCTACATACCTCATTCGTCGTAACTCATTTCCTATAAATCACGATTCTCGATCCCCAACGACTCGGATTTATCTTCGATGAGTTCGTTATTATTCAGACGAGATTCCGAACGATCTTTCAACGTCGTTCTCGTATCGGATATTCACGTGTCGCGAACGTATGAAGAAAAATACGTTTTGACCGAACGTCAATCTCAGTTTCCGGGCGTTTGATTTGTCGGGGAAAGAAAAAATCAGAGATTCTGGATTTAGAATTAATCGACATCGGAATAGTATTTTAAAAAAATAATGTTTTCTTTTTATTATCTGTTTTTCGTCTATTATCTTGTAAAAAGGAGAAGAACGAAATGAATGCATTTCTTCACTCAGCAACAAATCTACATCATCACAAAAATTCACAGAAAAAAAAATGTATTCCAATAAATTAAATCACAAAATTTTATCCCAAGAATTCTCCAAAAAAAAATTCATTCCAATAAATTCGATAAAAATGAAACCAAAAAAAAAGTTTCTTCGTTTTCCCCCGTATTCCAATAATATCCCAAAACTACGTCGCTAATTTATTGAATATAATAAACAATATGCTGTTCCTACTGCCAAATAAAATCCAACAAATATTTATAACTCGATGAAGAAAAAAAAACCCCCCATTCAAAGCTGAGATCACGGCGTGGGTTTTGCAAAAGCAATGAAATCCACAATAATTCATCGAAGATTCAAAACTGAATTTATTACCCTCCCTAACTTTCTACAATACAATGTCTCGCGCATGACTCAAATCTCGAGCGCAATTCTCCTGAATCGCGCCGCCTCTCCTCTCCCCGCTCGTGAAAATGGGTCGTGTCTGGAATTCGCGATCGTGCGTCACATGAAAGCCGTCCGCACACGCTTACACGTGCAAGAACACAGACGCGAATCGTTCGTTGCATCGAACCTCGATCGATCTTTCGAATCGGCAAACTCCCGCTCGAGCGAGCATTCGTCTCGTTTCGCCCACGCATCTTGTTCCACTTCCGGTGACTCCTTATCGGCGATTTCCCCGCGTTAAAAGCCACGAACGCGCGTTTCGATTGCAACCGACGACGCGTCCAGTCGAGGACCGAGCGTTAGACCCGCGCGAGGTGTTGAATTTTTCGCAAGCGACGACGTCGAGACGATGGCGATCTTTCGCCTTGCCCGGGGCGAACCGGCCAAGGCCCTTCTCTGCTCTCCCGAAGGCTCTCCCGGCTCGTTCTCGCGTATGACTCAACCTCATTATTATTGTTGTTATTGTTATTATTATTCGTATTTGGATTATATACACCGTTCAGCATCCACCAGCCGAGTCTGTACGACAGATGTGTCTGTGGTTTGGAGGCAAAACCGAACGAGATGATTTTTTTCGGAGAACGAGGTTGAGCGAGTTTCTTGGTGTTTAGACTGTAAACGATGGGTTTCGGACACGGATATGCCGAACATTGCCCATACAGGGAGAAATAAACGAGATGGACCCTGATACGTGGATTTTAGAGACAAAACCGAATACGTCGAATGGTGTATTTTTTAATCATAAGTTACGGACTATTCAAATTTCGGCTTGTGCTACCTTGAATAGTATAAAAAAGTGAGTGTAATCTGATAATAATTATTTTTTAGAACGATTCGTCCGCCGTGAGTTATTTCTCGAAAACTTGTTTTATGGACTTGTTTTATTTGGCTCCGAACCATGGTTTGAAGGTATCGAATATAACGTACGGGGAAAACGAAAAAACGAGCAACGAGCGTCGGGTTTGTGATCGGTGGTCCAACGTTAACCCTTACATGACACACAAACCCTGTAATTTTTTTAAACAACCCTTAAATAAATTCAAAAATTTATGAATTTTTTTAGACATGTAACAAATTCAAATCGCACTTCACATTGATATCAATTGATTAAAAAATGTTCAAAGTATATTTGAGAATTCTTTCAATCGTATTGCACCGGTGAATTCAAAATGGCGGGCAAAGTTTGCCTAGCGTCAAATTGCTCCTTTGCGAGGTGTTTGATCGAAAAAAAAGGTGTCGGGGTTAATAGGCGAGTATAATAATTTATCGGTACGCTATATTGTAGAATTCGAAATATCCTTCGGTACTCAAGCCTCAATACTAAGAATTAAGTATAACTTCAACCGAAAATAAAAAAATAAATATTCAGATCCATATAAAACAAAGAATAGTCGATAGAGAAAAAAAACAGTCGAAGTGACTCTAAGTAAAAAATTATAACAATGAACTGGATAGGGCTCGAAGTCCCCAACATATTCAATCTTCCGATAGGTCAGTGTAGCATCTTCAGGCGTAACCATCTTCACGCAGTCGAACGAGTTACGCCACTATACCAAGTCTTAAGTCGTCGAGATGTTGATACGTCGCAATATCATCATCCGGAGCTCTCCCAATTCGGTACATACATCTTCATAGCATTTCAATTCGATTTATCAACCTGTCGTAACATATTCCTACCTTCTATCCTTACGAAATAAAACAAACCAAAGAAACGCAGACTATTCAAACGCGAAAGATTGAAAAAAAAACATAGGAAAAGACGTCGATGGATATAAATAAATATATTTTTGCGATGATGAACAATACAAGCTCGCGTACTGTCGTCTCGTTTGCGTACGTGAGCATCTGTAACTGTTCGCGCTGCTTGTTGAATTCCAAATGGACTCGGCTGCTCGGTCCGACTCGTTCGCGCGCAAACGACAACGAGCTCGAAAATAAAAGTATCAAAGAGCGTGAGTTATTGTGCGTGCGTGTGTGTGTATGCGCGCGCTCGCGTGTATTTGCACAGTCCTACAAAACGAAGCTAGACGTATGACGAGTATGCGTGCACGCGTGATGGACGAACGGAAATTTAGTGCCTCTAGTATGTACGCAAAAGTACACATACACACATATATTTATTCATATATTATATAGCACAAAAGAGTGCGTGTGTACGGTACTGCTACTACCGCGCAATCCTGTCTCTCAGTCTCTCCGTGTACGACTAGGAAGTGCAAATCACGAGTTCCAACATACTATTCCCGGCAAACTCAACATTCCCACCTCGTCAGGGACGTTTAAAAGTTTATTTTCAACGCCACTAGCAATATGAGCGCGCGTGTGTGTTTGTGTCTTTATGTGTGTGTGTGTGTGTGTGTGCTAGTGCGTATACGCAGCGTCACCCTCGCAGAGCGCATCGGTGGATGCAACACAGGCAGTTTATCGTTCTCCCTCTTTAGTTCGTTTCTATTAGTTCAGCTTGTTTCCTTGTGTAAGAAAAGGTACGAGCGTCGCAGGATGGGTACTGGATCATGCACGAGAAAACGTTTGCGACAAGATGATTAGATAAAACACTTGAGGTCTTACTGGATGGATATTGGAACATTCCAAAAATTCTTGAAAATTTGAGGAATGATGATGGAATAATGATACATGAATTATTTCAGAATTTTTAACTGCATAATTTAGTAGTTATGGATTTATGAATTTAACACGGTAGCTTATGGGAAAACAAGTTCTGTAGAAGTTAATGGTTGCAAAACGAATGGAATTAAATGGCGGTAAATTCTGAAAAAAATGTATCATTAAGATTTAAGATCGACAGATTGATTATGCTTAGTTTCAAATGAATCGCCTGAGGAATTGGCGAGAAATTAATCGAAGTAATGAGGAGTATCGAAGTCGAATTTGACTTCAAGCGTTATTAAAAGTGGTAAATTAACATTTCTAAGTGTTAATCTATCATTAGTTCGGCTAATTGTAAGTCTGAACATGTACGACATGATCTAGACTCGTAAATCCACGATTCACCCATTTTGTACTCACTTTTTGTCCGGCAATCCATCCGGTAAGGCATCAAAATCTTATTAACTCGTTTAATTATCTTCAAGATCTTACAAGCACGTGAAAAAACTTAATGAAAACTTAGAATGAACGACAAATCGATGGAAAGTGCAGTGTAGACAGTTTGAAAAATAATCTGCGCGAAGGATTGCACGAAATATCCATAATTTTAATCAACGAATGTCTCAAATCCGGAAGAGTTCATTTTGTTGCAATAATTTTATCTCAGTGCTACATTAGTTGCGCAATTTCTGGGATATATAACTTCGTCACGTAGCGAGCACGGAGTTTTCGCTGCTATAATAATCCTCGGGACTTAGACTTTTACCCGCGATCTCGACGATGCACATACACAACCCGATTTACTTTCACTCGGTCGGATGGTGAGAATCTTCGATCACGGAGCGACGGTTTTAACGATTATCCGCCGCTCTGATATCGCATCAAGAAAATTATGTGGAAAATGAGAAATTCAGGAATAATAATAATAAAAATATTTAATAATAACAAAATTAAATTTCTCTTTTTAAATGCTACAATCCTAATCAAAAGTTCAATTTTAAAATATCTCGTAAGATGATCAGAAAATTGGTTGCAATAATAAATGATTTATATTACATCACGGATCGGCAATTTTTTTCTTCTAAAATTTTTTATTATTTTCATAATTTTTCGAATGTCATTGAATTTCTTGACAAACAGCAACAATTTCTATTATATTACGAATCGGTCATTTCGTTCTTCTAAATCTTTCTTATCATTTCTTCAATGACATTGACATTTTTTTCCAGGAATAAAAAATTTCTCTTGTATTACGACCGGTAATTTTTTGCTTCTGAAACTTTTTATTATTCTTATTATTTTTTTGAATGACTCAATCGAGTGACAAATCCGAACGCCGGACTCGAGTGGATTACGTGGTTGTCTCAAGCGCGTCTCGTCATTGGGATATACCGTGTGAGGACACGATCTTCGATCGACGGTTATCGATAAAACATATAATATCCACTGGCCCTCGTGCGTTACGGAGCGGTGGGGCGGAATCGAGCGGTCCGGACGGCCGAGTAGAGGGCCCCGGCCTCGGGACACGTTTCTACGATCGTCCATTACTTACGCCTCCAAGGCACTCGTGTGCTCGTCGGCCCTGAATATGCTCGAGTGCGAATGCGACACGATCAACGTCGTCGCAACGCACAGAAGCGAAATACTCCGAACGGTCTGCTCATTATAATTTTAACCGTGTACAGTCCAATTATCGCTGGCCCACGGTGATGACTATAAATACATATATATACAATGTATATGCTGCTGCTCGACTAGATCCTCTATATGGCACTACCGATATCTCCATCGATTTACCGACAAATTAAATTCATTAGCGATCATACAGACGTTAATTCTGATTATTTTTTACGATCTAAATTCGAACGACCTACCGCACACTTGTGACGTCGGAAAAAGAAAAATTATCATTGCTCGGCGAAATATTTGGATTGCAGGCCGATAGAAATTTTTTTTATTTCGATTTTACTTGTGAATGTTCTCATATTCGTGTGAGATTGGAATCTTTTGGATCCTACGATGGTACTTATTTTGTTAGATTTTTTAGACTCCCCGTTTTTTATCAAGAGGCAACTGCTATTTCTACTATTGAAAATTGATGACATTATGTGCACATACTTTATCGATATTGAGAGATTTATTTCATAAAATGAGAGTGGATATCATCTTGCTAACATTTTTGTTCAATTTACAGAGAAAAAAATCGAGATTTCGATTATTTTTGGTAGAAAATTGATTTTATTATCATTTCCGTTCCGTAAAAAATAAAAGAAACTAATGAAAAATATACAAAAGGATTTCCATATATAACCATACATAAATGGACTGAGAAAGACAAAACGCGTTTTTCCCAGTTCGCAATCAAATCATTCCTGTTATTTTTTTCCTATCAATCATTTATCGTAATTCAATTTTTTTCCCGCCAATATTTTCACGCCCATCAACAAAGCGTCCCAGTTCACAACGTAACCTCTCGAAAATTCACAAAAGGCATACACCACGACAGACCCCACAGTGGGAATAACAAATTCCGGTTTAGCAAAATTTCATTTAAAAACTTCGATCACCAGCGTCGTTCTTCATCCAACATTCATGAGTTTTGACGTGCGATCAAAACGATTTCGTCGAGAACTTGACTCAACTCAAGCTCAACATTTATACCGGGTGTACGTGGGGTCAGGTTAACGACGCCACGTAGACCTATATATCTATACATACCAATGTATACATACATATGTAGGTAAAGTGAAAAAAAAAAAAGAAAAAAAAACGGAAAAGGTGCATCGACCCAAGTTGCGTTGCAAGCGGCTGGTTCGTTCGCAGCGTCTGTCGGTGCAAGAGAAAGAGGAGCGAGAGGCAACGTACCGGCCTCTAAGCCAACTACCACCTAGACCAGCTAATTCAGAGAGTTACGGCGGTGTTCGCTCGGTCGTACCTCTTTCTCTGGCCCCGAGTTGCTGGAAAAGAAAGAGCCACGGAGAGAAAGAGCGAGAGAAGGAGAGAGAAAGAGAGAACTAGAAAGAAAGAGAGAGAGCTCGACGTGCCACCTCTGCGGGTTTGTCTGGCTTTAAGAACCTAAGGTTATGGTTCTAGGAGTGCATTAACCCCCCGCGGTTTGCTCTCTCTCGCTCGCCGTTGGTGCACAAAAGGCGCGCGTGAGTGCGCGCTACCGCGACCGAGGAAAAACACACTAAGTACAGAGTCATGGCGAGAGACCCGTTCGGTCTTTCTCTCTCGAATTTCCATTTCAACGCTATTTTTCTCTCCTTCCTGAACCGGATAATCGCATTTCTTCCCGCGAGAGCGAAAGAAAGGGGCGAAAAGTGCGAGAAGGACGAACGGAACGATCGGCGGGGGCGGCGGGGGGCCGAGATAGAAAGGAAAGAGAGGCGACGGGATAGGAGGACCCCTGCAAAGACCGCGACGTGGTATTATGTACGTTAGATTGATGGAGCGAGAAGGACGAAAAAGCGCGGAGGTTTCCGCGGAGGCTAGACTTTCTCCGGAGAGCGAAAGTGAGAGGGTCCCGGCCACGGCTTACTCGCTAATACCGCCCTGACTGTCTTTACTCCCCCGTGTCCCTCCTCGCGTTTTTCCGCAGCCCCTCTGCCGGGAATCTCGGTGCGGCTTGCTTTCACCGAGAGTCGCCCGCGAGCGATCGGACACCGGCGGCTCCACAACCGCGGACGGGACGACGACGATGCACTTGGTGCATCGAACTTATACTTCGTCGACAAAAACTAAGACGAGAAGATGAAAGAAAAAAAAAAGATTGTCGGGTCAGTCACCGACCAGCTTGTACGCGTATCGACGTTCGTTTACGTGTGGATGATTTTTTATGGAATCAATTTACTTTTTAAATTTTTACTTCGGTTTGATTGAACATTTCTAAAGTCGTTTTCTTCTGCAGTTTATGGTGGGATGGATTGATTGTTAGAGCTTCTTGGATTCTTGGTATGGAACGGGTGAATTATTATTCTTTAGGATTCAAATGCGGAGAATTTCTTTCTTACTTGTTTAATTACGTTGAGATATCGATAATTGATTGGTTTTCTAATAATTTTTTTTTATTTTTACGAATTTTTTATCGTAAGGTGTTTATTTGAACAAACTTTTTTGACTTGGTAATGAACAGAAATGTCTTATTTAGAACCGGTTTGGGTGGGCGAGCGATCAACGTTGAGCGTGCGTGACTATTCGATGAGACATTAAATTTTCGTGTGATGAAAACGCGATCAAAAACTCGCGTGTTGCCGGCTTCCGTTTGCTCGGAATTTCCGTCCGCGCGAACGTCTGGTTTACATAATTGGTTGACGCGAGCGGGTAAAGTTTCAATTGAACCTGAACACGTTCTCTCACAGTCGGACGTACACCCACAACATACGGATAATTATCTGCACGATGACAAACAAATAGATACGTATTTCACGACGATTGCGCGGTTTTTTTTCACACCCGATATACTTGCCCGTTTTGGCTACTGCGTCTAACATTCGAAATGATCTTTTGGCGTTCAACAGCCTACAATTAAAGGCGCAATCGCACAGATACATTCGTAATTACGCGTTACCGAAATTATCAACATTTAGGCGCATATTTCGTCGTTATTAGCCAAATTTTCCTTCAAGTCATGTCAGTGACTTTCAACCACTCAAAAGAGTGTCCTCTATTAATATATTCCAATCCCAAAAGAATCAGATTTAGCGTCCACTCTCCGCGTAATTACCGAAAAATTCTAAGGTCGTCCTCGTATCGGGACGTCTACGTGATGAAGAAATAAACAAGTGAGTGTAAAATATAATGCAGAATCTGTGGTTTGAGATAAGTTATTCCGGTTCGGAAGCTGCAGCGCGTGAAGACTTTTCTCGTGGATCGACGACGGGATGGAGGAACCTTGAAGTTTCGTGTGGTTAGAGCGGCAAAGTCAATTGTTATTTTTCCAAGGTACTCGAGTGAGTTTGCTTTATTGCGATGTAATCATTGGGTTCTAACCCTGCGGCGTATTGGCTCGATCGTTGTCACACCGACTGTCGCCTTTTGTGTGCCAAAGGACGAACTCGCTGTACGGCGTTAACGATGTGGTGTCGTTATTTCGTGTAATACTTATCGGCGATCGAGCATATTTATATATTATTGTGTATATACAGGGTGTCCCAAAAAACCGCCACAAAAAAAAATCTGCTAACGTGTTTTTCTGGAATAAAATGACGTCAAGAAAAATAGAAATTGGCAACTCAAAAAATCATGGCTGACAATAAATTGCAGGAAAATCGTTATTAGCATAGGAAAAAAATTGTAGGCCAGGTTTAGACAGTCAGACATTTTCGTTTCGTTAAAAAGAATGATAAGAATCGGTTGTAGTTTGGCAAAGCTGGGGCCAATTGATAAAAACGGGAGCCAAAATCATGATAAGTCCTACAACTCCCAAATAGACCGAAGAGAAAATCACCCCCTTATTATTTCGACTTAAAATAAAACACCCCGCATATATAGGTACAACCGCGTGGAGTGAAAACAACCACCGGTAGCGAGCTGTAACGTACAATTATAAAAGGCACATCGCGGCTCGTCTTTCCAAGGCCAGAAGCGTCTATGACGAACATATCTTTCTCTCGTCAACGTACGCAAGTCTCACTTTATCGCTCCTTGCATATTTTTTTTTTCTTTTCATTTATTCAATTTTTTATTCAAGTCCACGTGTGTATGCAAGACGTGACGCGAGCGATGGTTTCTCGCGATCCAAAAATGTTGATGAACTGAACTGTGTTGATGAAGCATCGCAAGACGTCGTTCTGTATTGACAACGATTGCGACAAGCATCGACGCGACGATCCGTGGAAAAAAAAAACAAGAAAATAAACAAATTTTCGTCGACGCAAACGTTTCGTTCGTCTTCGATACACAAATATTGAATAATAGGATTGATACGATCGCGCAATCGCGATTACCGTACGCGAGTCGACACTCGTTTGACACATTTTTGACGACGTGTTGACAGCTCGAGATTGGAAATTATACCGACCGTCGAAACTATACCAATCGTACGAAAATATTTTTACGCTTGTTTTTGTTTTGGTTCTTTTTGCTCGATGTTTTTTTTTGCGGAGCCGCGTTAATTGATTTTCACAATTATAGCTATCTGCTCTCCTCTCAATAACATCTGTGGCACGTGCCTCTCCAAGGTCTCCATCTTCCCGCTGGTCCGCTTGACGACGACCTTCGGCACGTCCTCATCCCTAACCTCGAATTTCAATTCAGCCGGAACTCCTGCAAAAATAAATTATTTAAGAAATATTTATGTTAATAAATTCTCTCAAGAAAACAATACTAAATAAAATTTTAAAAATGTCATCCAACGATCATTTTTCGAGTACGGGAAATTCGCGGATTTTCTCTTCTCGTTATTATCCAAACCTTGGTTAAAAAATTAATAAAAAAAACAAAAAAAAAGTCACATAAATAAAGAAACGATAATTATAAACATGACGATATAGCAATCGGTCGAAACTTCGACGTTCCAATGACTGCGTTTCCCATCGACCAAAGTTGCACCGAAGCTGAATACACCTAAACGCGTAGAGTAAATAAAATTCGTTTTGACGGAACCCCTTGGATTTTTTTTTTTTTTTTTTACCTCTGACAAGATCGTCAACCGAAAATGGCGCTGCCGAGGCACTTAGTAGTTAGGGGTTGCGGTCTTGTTTATGTGCGAAGGCACGTGTCACCGGTGTGGTTTCGCCGGGTCGTAGTGCGTCGCCCATGGCGCAAGCCCCGAAGGGACGAACGCGGGCGAATCGTCGGGAGCCGAGAGAGAAAGAGCGACGGCGCGAGAGCAAAAGCAGGAGCAGGAGACGAAGGAGCCGGCCGGAAAGGGCGGCAAAGGCGGCGGGTGGTACACGTGTACCGGCCAACAATCGATCGGCTGCCGCGCGCGCTATTACCCGGCTTCAAGGTCGCCGGCTTGAGCCACCACCCTCGCGGAGAGTTCGCACGTATCAATGACCCCTCAACCCAGGGACCTTCGAAGTACGTCAGTAGGGCAAATCCGTCCCCGGATACCCCCGTTTTCCCGCCTCGTCCTTTCTTCGTTCTCGCTACGACCATCTTTCTCCGACTTTGTGCGTTTGTTCCATAACCTTTTATACGCCACGGTATCATGGATATCAAATTCGAGGATCACTGAATTCTCGAGAGACTCGATTCTCACGCTAACCAAGAAATAATAATAATAATAATAATAATAATAATATAATAATACTTATTATTATTATCATCATTATTATTATATTATGATAATAATTATTATTATTATTATCATCATTATTATTATATTATGATAATAATAATAATTATTATTATCATCATTATTATTATATTATGATAATAATAATTATTATTATTAATATTATTATTTTCGTCATTATTATTATTATTATTATTATCATCATTATTATTATATTATGATAATAATAATAATAATAATTATTATTATTATTATTATTATTATTACTACTATTATCATTATTATTATTATTATTATTTGCATTATTAATTTTTGGTTAGCGCAGAATATCGGAAAATTCAAGTAATTATAATGCTCGACTAATAATAATTATAGAAGAATTATTAGCGAAATTTGGGAATTAGAGAATTTTAGAGCGATTTTAAGAGAAATAATAATAATACTATTGTTATATATATTAATATTACACTTAACAATAATCATAATAATTATCAATTATTTTTTCTATAATAATAATTATCATTATTATTAATTCTTGATTAGCGTGAGAATATTGGGAGAATCAAGTAATAATAATATTTATTATTATCATTATAAATTATGTTGGTATATTGTTGAAACAATCACTACCGCGCTCAGCCATACCTTTTCGAAACCGTTTTTTTCATTCTCAAGAAAGAGATATACGAAAAAAATTAATAAAACAAACAGCCCGAAATTGAAAAAAAAAATCCATAAATTCCGTTCTTCTCACACCTTGGCAAATCTATTCGCGATCTGTAAACAGATAACGGAGGGATGTTTTCTATAGAACGATATTATGTTTGGTATAATATCGGGGGAGTCAGACACGTGGCCGTGAGCTTTCGATCGAGATATCTTGGTTTACATTCGTGTATATGTGGCGCGTCGAAAAAAAATATCGTTCTATCATACATCGTGAAAACAATCCGTGGCGTGAGGAGTATATGAATCGTAACTTGCCTTGAAACGCTAGACCTTCAGGTACGCGCTATTAGATCAGTATACATAAATATACACTCCTATTTCGGTATAAAAGCCATCACTTCCAACGTTTCCTTGTAAGAGCAGATCTCGCGACTCTCCCGTTTCTTCATTATTTTCTCTCCCACGTTCCCATGAACTTTCACTCCTGCTTAGAAAAAAAAAAGATGACTCTACTCCTCGAGAACCGTCAATTTAATTGAATTAAGCTCTGCAATCCGAGCAGAAATGATGCTAAAAAAATACTCAACCTCATTTCCGTCTCTCGTTCCGTTTTCATCTACCTTTTATATTTATTCTCCATCCAACTCTCCCCCGCTCTGCTCGCCCGCACGAGTAGCAGTTATTTACAAAATAATACGAACGTCCATCGTCGAAGCGGTGACGATCAGTCGCGATATCTCTAGCTAAATGCGCGTCTTATCGAATTTCATTGAAGTTCATTTATCGTACAAAAATCATCGGCCGAAGGGCGAAAAAAGGGAAGATCAAAACCGCGCGGTTTATGTTTTCATTGGATTTTTTTTTCCGCGCCGCTCGAGGGGTCTTCGAGGGTGAATGATTTTATCGGGCGATTGATTTTTATCGCTTTGAAATTCGGTGAAAAACATGTGGCGATCTTCGAGAGTAAATCGTCATCGTCTTGAGGTTCGGGTCGTTGTTCTTCGAAGCTCGGAGCCAGTCGAGCACGCGAGATTGAGAAGGAACTGGCAAAACGAACGAGGAAGTAGAGAGGGGGGCGAGCGAGAGGGGAGCGGGGGTGTGATATTACGCAAGACACCTTAAGGGCCTTCGCAACCGGCAGGAGCAGGGACCGACCTTGACTACGTAGTGGTGCTACGTTCGATACGAGGTCCACGTGCCCTCTCGGTTATCCCCTCTTCACCCCCCCCCGTCCCACCCCCTTCTCGCGGTCTCTTTCTCTTCCCCCTTTTTTCCATCCATTCGCTTCTTCTTCCGGTCTCTCGCAGCTCGGCTCCGCGCTCTTTCTCACGCATCCTTCCGTCTCGATGACGCACGCATTTTTACTAGTCCGAATTTGACAAGAAAGAAAGCGAAAGAAAACCTTTTCCAGTAATTTCCATTACGAAATTGTTTATAACTTTAAAAAAAAAAAAAAGAAAAAAAAACACGAGTCGTTGATGGCATTCGATTCAAAGGCGAATCTTCCGGAAGTTCGTTTTATCGTTTCAATGACTCAATCATTGCGAAAGTGTTGTTGATACATCGACGATAAATACGTGAAAAACATGTACCGAGAAGTCGTGTTAATTTTCGATATAACCAAGGTGATGATAATTATCGAGTGAAATCTTTCGTTGCCGTTAATTGCAATTATCCACGCATCTCGGTGCAGTTGAGATTTTTCGAAAGACCGACTCGGAGGCGAATCATTCGCGGCAAAAAGGTTGTGAGACGATCGAGGCCTCGCATCAATGGAACGATGATGCATTGCTGACCCCGAGGCTTGTTTATCGACGGCAATCTATTTTTTGACGTTCATCGAATTTTATCGGCTTGAACTTGAGTCTGCATCTTAGCGAATGTCGCTGTTTACGCCGATTTAACAACATCTTTGGATTAGCAATAAATAAATAAGTAAATGAATGAATAAATGAATAAATAAGTAAACAAATAAGTAAATAAATAAGTAAATGAATAAATAAATAAATTAATGAACGAATAAATAAATAAATCAATCAATAAATAAACAAATACATAAATAAATTAATAAATTAATAAATTAATAAATTAAGTTTTTTATATTATATATAATTAAAATGATTATTATTATTAATTAAATAATTAAATTAATGAATAAATAAATAAATAAATAAATAAATAAATAAATAAATAAATAAATAAATAAGCAAATAAATAAATTAACAAATAAATAAATAACTGAATACATAAATAACTCAGTTATCCATTCGTTATTTTGTTAATGCGAGATAATTAGAGATAGAATGGAGAAGAAATTCGCGGGAACGACTCCTTTATTTAGAAATATATATATATATGTACATATATAAATGAATATACTCAACCCAGGGCCGGTGCCTTCCTCTTGACCTTACGCGTCCACACCTCGAGGCAATCCTCGAGAGCGAGGTTCCAATGCTTGTCGAAAGCGGCCACGTATGCCTCCACGTGTCCTCTTACGCCTCGCGCGCTTCTCGTGTAGACCTTCGTCGACAAATTACGAAAACGTCGTACAGATTATTATCTCACATTACGTTCATCACGGTAATTATTATAATTGTTACGAACTTGATGGACTTGACAAAACGAAATTAAAATAATTGCTTCATTTTATATTGTATTCAATCGGGTATAATTAATTCACAATCAACAACTTCGATATATACGTGGCGAACCTTGAAGCCGGATTAATTCATGCATTTGAATTAGAAGAAAAAAAATCATTCTAAATATAACTCAATTGCTTGGCGTACATAGCCGGTGGCTGAGCTCGAGTGATTATTAATCAACGTAAATAACAAAAACTCTCAACACAATTAAAATTATTTTAAAAAAAAATTATTCAAACTAAAAAATTGGAGAAAATTTGAAATACTCGTAAAATGTTAGAAAGGAAATGTTTTCAAAATTTTTCTTTCATATAAAAAAATCATTCTAAATATAATTCAATTGCTCGGCGTGTAAATGTAAATAACAAAAAATCTCAACATGAGTAAAACATTCAAAAAAATTTCAACTAAAAAAATGTATTATCTAAATATTAGAAAAGAAATGGTTTTTATTTTTTTCATATCGTAACAAATTATCCTAATTTCTTATTTATATTATCCAACATAAATAACAAAAAATCTCAACATGACTAAAACATTTTTTTCTAAATTTATTCTAACTCAAAAACTTCAGAAAATTTGAAATTCTGGTGAAATGTTAGCAAGAAAATCATTCTTTATTTTGTTCATTCCACGGAGGAAGATCATCGACCCCACAGCTGTCAAAATATTTTGCTTATTAATGCAAAAAATATTTCCCTCGTCTCATAGTTCCACGTAATTCGTAATTGCATCAATGACATATTCGCCGTTATAAAAAATCCTTCGCCATTGGCCACGATTGCAGGGTTGAATTATCACACACCGACGGTGTGATATACGCGGAAGTGCAGCCGCGTCGAACGCCGCAAGGCCCCTGTCAATGTCTCGTAGACATTCATACACCCGCGGGGACACTGCTCGTTCTGCACACCGGCGTAAATCTTTATCATAGTCGATCTACAACTCCATGCGCTTACGCTGCATCGGTAGTTGTCGCCTCGGTAAATAGTGTCGCGCAACGTGGAGAGGGAAACGGAGGCCGTCGCCGTTATACCGTCGCAGTCGCGAGAAGAAATGAACGAGTAGCCGAGAGAGGGATAAAAATCTTTGCGAAAGAAACGAAATAAATGAAAAAAAAACAAGGTTTACGCGCTGCGAGCGGTTTTTTCGCGAAATCGTGTTATCTCTGTCGCGAAGAATATTTCACGTGCGTCTGTGTGACGCTAACGACGATGACGAAGACCAAACCGATATGGAATCGTCGTTCGTTCATGCGGGAAATTGGAGAACGGCAAAATCTACCATTAGGGCGAGATTAGTTTATCGCGGCGTGAAATTATGTTTTGTTATTATTTTTCTTATCAACGTTCTTATTATTATTTTTTAATTTTTTTTGTTTGAGGTATTGTTATTAAATTTTCGTTTTATCGAACTCTTTCTTTTCGCCTGTGGTAAATTTTAGATTTCCCGTTGATACACCGACGACGATACAATAAAGTACTTATTGCATTATTATATGATGAAACAATTGGCTTGCAAGGCTGCTAATGACGAGTATTTGCTTTTTTTTATTCTGACGATAATTCCGACGATTCAATATAAGATTGAAACAATCAAATAGTACCATTTTGGGACCAATGATTCATTTTTTAAAGTGTTTTTTTTACAGTTCAACTACAAAAATTTGAATTTCGGGCGAATTTTTTTCGTGTTTTCTTTAGCTGCAGCATTGAGTTCCAGTTGCGGCGGTCACTGGCGAGTTGCCGCGTTTAAAAAGAACTTTTTTTCTTCTCCTTTTTATTCACTGGATTAATGGGTCACGACCTCGGTCTGGCGCTAAGGCTACACGCGGCGAATGCTGCTGCTGCTGCTGCTGGCTGGTCTGGCGCGGGTGAGCGCATTCTCAGGCCGAAGGCCTTCCGCCGAACGGCGAGGTCTCCCGATTTTTAATTTATTTCGATTGTTATTTTTTTTTAAATTCATTCTAAAATTTATTTCTCTTGTAATTAAAATCTCGTTAAAAGTCTCTAAAAAGTCGTTAAAATATTTACGATACTCTCAAGCACGTGCTAGCATATTTTCTCCAACGTCGAAATCGAATCGAATTTTTCCCATCGCCGCGTCATCGAGTTTCCCCGAGATTCGAGACCCCCAGGACCATCGACTCCTCCGCGAGGAGCGATAATTGGCCACCAGGGGTTGTTACAATTTAATGGCACATAACCCAACGCCCTGGACTACCGTGGAAATCAGCCGCTGGAGCGTGCGAGCCTCAAGACGAGGAAAGAAAAAATACCAACACCAAACTATTTGGCACACTCGTACTATTATTATACGGAGATAAAAATAATATATAGACGAAGCTTGAAAAACTCGTGAATTTGCGGCTCTGCGCTGACACAGCCTCCCACGATTTGTTCGTCGCACCTCGGAGACCATATTCAATCCAACCAACGAGCGTGAGAGAAATAAAATAAAAATGGTACAAATGGGACGACGATCAATTGCCGCAACAACCTTGTCGGATAACGATAAACTATTTTACGAATTTTTTAACTTCCCGATTTTATAAGGAAGTTATTGTAGTTACCCCGAAAATAGAAAAATCGATTCTTTTTAAGATCGTTTTAAGGTCTTTGAAGTCATTTCGACCTCATTTGAGCAAAATGTTTGTATAAGTGTGTGTGCGTGTGTGTGCGTGTGTATGTACGTACGTACGTTTGTGATCAAATTTTTCATTAACGAGCTCTCCAAAACTAATAATGCGAGAATGATCGATGATGCAATCGATGCGTCCCGCTGTAACATAGAGCTGATAAGGTTTTGGTCCAATTTGGTTGGGTAGTTTTTTAGTAAAGAGAAAAAAACATATTCAAATAACAAAATCCACACGGGAGGATAGAAATTTGAAAGGGTGCAACTAAGCAGCACTATCATTGCCACATCAAAAAGGGGAGAGAGAGAGGAGGAGGAAAAAATAATAGTTTAAATACCAATAATGATCTAATGGATTATTCGAGTGCCCCTGATACATTTAATAAGAAATAGATATTTCAGAAAGTACAATTTCAAAACAACGCCGTTTGATGGTGGGGCGTTGACGTTTATTTTGCAACATTATTATGCTATAATAAGAAACGGCATTCAGCAACAATATTGATAAGTGGAAAATTATTAATTTTCCACGAACACGGATAAACTCGTTATTAACGACAATTTATAATCATAATAATCGGATTGAACTCGCGAATCGGGAAGTTACTTGTGTGGCTCGCAAAGGGCCACACACAAGATAAACATGGATAAACTATATGTTACTAACCATGGGCTCAACTAACCATGGGCACTACTAACCATAGGCTCACTAGTTTTATTTTTCCATTCTTTTTTTCCACTCGCATTCGATTAATTGGTAAAAACAGAGAGAGATTTTCTTTTTCGCGACGGGGTTTTCGGTTGATGGAGGAGGGAAGATGAGAACGGTTGGAAACATCGATGGTCGCATTACGTACGCGTGTTAGTGTCTCTGTGTGTGTGTGTTTGTGTGAATGACGCACCCGTGCGTATGTGCGAGAAGTAGAAGGAATAAAAAGGCAGAGGTAACGCGAAGCCGGAGAAATAAAGCGACTTTGCTAGAGTGCCCGGGAAAAATAAAGATATATAACGACGTTATTGTGAGACTGTTGGATTCGTTTCTTTTTGCCCGAGGAGACACTCGATATGCCTTTTCTCCGGACGTTTTGACGTGTAGCTTGGCAAACCACGTCGCTATATAAACCCGACCGGGGCAAAACGGTTCGATCAAAGGAAGTTGAAAGAATTCCGCTTCGGATTCTTTGATCTGGAGGCGAAAGCGTTCATCCGCAAATACGTCACTCGTTAGTTTGAGAGAAAAGATTTTTCCAACGATTATGTACGAATATTTGAGAAAGTAAAATCCGGCGGCGGGAAAATCAAAGATTTCTTAATTCGATTAAAAAAATTGTAATCTTGCTCGACTACGGAATTTTCGTATTCGAAGCTACAAAATTACAGACGAGTTATGTGGTTTTTTCATTTCCTGATATATGAAATTTTCAACCTACTAATGTTATTACGATTATCTCGATAGAAAAAATGAAACAAAGGTACAGCATTAAGAACAATTATATATTTTTGTAGTCTTCGATTTAGCTCCTTGTTTAAAACGCGCTTGATTTTTTATTCCCCCCCCCCCCCCCCCCCCCCCCACGATCTGAATCACGCTCGGCCTTTCTTCGATGTCGTACCATTTTGCCCCTCATCCAAAACACTCCCAACCGAGCCATCTCACCCCGATCTCTCCTATACTCGTACAAGATTCGTTGTTTGATGCTCGATTATCGGAGAACTTATGGGTGGAGGTTGGGAGTGGAGGAAAAGATTCGTCTACGACCCAGTCATCCACGATACTCGCAAGACCGTCTCGCGTATCGGCAATACCTGTACGTTTTTATCAAAAAAAAAAAAATAGTCCAAGACGCGAAGAGTGTGCGCGCATGTGCATTGCAAGCGCGCGTTACTTTCCGCGAGGGAGGACGAAACGACGAAAAAAAAAGGGGGAAACCTTTCTCTTCGCATAAACTCGCTGGTGCGCCTGGATCGCTGGGAAAGGATCGCTTCGGCCGCAGCAGCAGCGACAGCGGCAGCGAGGAAGAAGAAAGTAGGTTGTTGGAAGGATTCTCCGAGAGCCCGGGGAGACGCATACACATCTGTTTCTCGCCGGAGATTTTTCATTCATGCCATGATACTGCACGCAGTATCAGAATTGTGAACATTTGAACGGAGTACGACGATCCGAATGTATATCGCGTCGAGTTATTTTTTCACGCGGGTCATAGACACACTGACATACATATGTGGATGTTTGTATGGGTGGGTATTTGGGTGGTTGTTATTTGGGTCATGGTTACATTTTTGTTTTGACCGGAGCGCAATTGAATCTGAAAAAAAAAACTAAAATATTAAGCCTGTTTTGAAAATTCGAGTCCAATTCTAATCATTTGACCTAGCCAGGTGAAGTTTTTCATTAATAATATTAGGGTGTGTAATACATTTTCGACTTATTGTATTTTGTTTTTTTCTCGAAATCTTGTGATTTGTTGGGTAAAGTATATAAGTGCGTTAGCAAGTCCTTTTCTTGCTCTACAAAACCTGTTTGTTTTAAATTTTTGGATTGATTAGATTGAATCAATTTTCAAGCTTTTGAAATCTAGGAATTCCTCCTTCCAGGAGGAAGAAAAATTCATTTTCGACATCTGCTCTATTTTGCGTTTCGTCGAAGTCAAGGTTTGTAGAGCAAGAAAAGGACTTGTTAATGCACATACATATATTTTACCTAACGAATCACAAAATTGCGGGAAAAAAATGAAACATAAAAAGGCGGGAGTTTATTACACAATCGAATACATGCAATTTGTTTACCTTCCGGTAATTATATCGGCGGGACGAGCAATTTGTACTGGGAAAATCCAATACGATATGAAATCGACGGGTACGAACCTTACTTTCACGAAAAACAATATACATATATGGGCCATCTCATGCCATGTATACACTGTTTCCCTTACGACTTCCATCCAATTTAGTTAATTAATTTTGAAATAACTAGAATATGTGAGAATCCCGGGGCCCCTCATTGATCATAATTGCTTGAGAAGGTTCTGTAGGGTACTTTACATCAATTTAAGGGAGGGGTGGGACTCCGAGACCCTCAGATATTCTAGTTATTCCAAAATCATTTGAATCCATTGTATGATAATCGTCAGAGGAATGGTATAAACGTGGCATGTATATAAATATATGTTTTCACGAAAGTAGGATTGACACCCGCTAACTTCCAATGTTATTAGATTTTCCCACGAAGAATTCGTCGTCCCGCCAATGGAATTACCGTAAAAAAGGAAAAGATTTAACGTACTTTACACGGAAAACTTCGGCCCAAATCAGCGCGTAGTGAGAATTAAATTAGGAAGGTCAAGTTCGGCTTACATTTTTTTCATCTATTTTGGAATCGATTCATAACCCGCCCGAATTGAATTCCGAACATGACCCAAATAGCAACCACCCTGATCTATACATCTATACACATATTTTTTTTTTCAATGGCCTTTCGCCGCAACTCGACACGTGCCCCGGCCGAGCGAGTAACGATGACGCTGTACACGTGCCCCGCGTCGATAAAAGCTCGATTGAGAAAATAATCGCAAACGCGACGGGTGCGAAACACACATGCAATTCCAATACCACTCGGAAGTCGTGGCAGTGAAAGACAGGGAGAGAAAAATATCGAAAGAGAGAGAGAGAGAGAGAGAGAGAGAGAGAGAGAGAGAGAGAGAGAGAGAGAGAGAGAGAGAGAGAGAGAGAGAGAGAGAGAGAGAGAGAGAAGGAGAGAGAGAGAGCGAGAGAGAGGAGGGTGGCGGTACTGAGAGATGAGAGCACCATGCTTCAATTTCCGTCCCAATATAGTTGAAAACCTTTTTCTGGTATTATGTCGAGGTTAAGTTTTATTCCCCTTCTATCGTTTTTACTTTCCATTTCGAGTGCTGTTTTCAGTTTTGTCCCGCCCGAAGGGGAAAACTAGATTGAATTATCACTCTTACTACTGTTATCAGACGTTTGCATAGATCTTGATTACGAAAATTTGCCCGGTTAGGAACAACTCCTCCATAGTTTTTGATGTGCCGGTTTCGTTTGTTTTGTTTTCAAAATGTCTTAAGAATTTTCAAATTGAAAAGAAAATGATTTTACCGTTGGTGTTACAATTTGGTTAGAAAAAGCAAGAACGTAGTTCGGTTAGGGCGAGGCGTCGTCGTCATGACTACGAGTGTTGACCCTAAACCTCGTCGTCGGCTGGCGCAAAAGGGCTTTCTATCTATCCTTTTTATACTCTTTTTTTCCTTTTTCGCTTTTACTCTCTTTCTCTCTCTCTCTTTCTTTCTCTTTCTTTGATTCTTTCTTTCTCTATCCGGCGAATGGAAGCGCGCAGTTCGCGAAAAGTGTGTCAGGCGCGTGTGGATTCCTCCCGTCCCCGGCCTTCCCCGCCACGAGTGGCCCAGAGAGCAAAGCCTGTCTCAGCAAACGTAGCGAAGAGAAGAGGGGAGGGAAAGCTTGGCCGGATGATGGAATGCGTGGGCGTCGCGCAACCCCCCCGGGCCGAGAAGGCCCTGCGAGGACGAGGGAAAAGCCTGCACTACGAACTTACCCTTAAACACGTGAATCATCGTCGAAGGTCATTGGCAACCCTCGAAGACCTTTTTTTTATTGGGGATTGCGCTTCGATGGGACGCAAGCTTAACGTATCGAGCTATACTAACTGATCTACGCTACTTACACGTCTATGAAAGCCTTAATTTACCTTTTCAATCACTTTTTGGTAGAGTAAACTGTTTCTCATTTTTTTTTTTTCATATTTGTAACTCAATTAATTTATGTATAATTAGATCGGATACGAATTCCCTGAATTCATTTATTATTCATTGTGCTAAATTTATTGTTATAAGATGGAATAATGCGTTTATCAGATCCCATAATAAAAATGTTCATATTCGAATTGAAAAAACATTGAATAAATCGAGAATCGAATTTCTTTTGCACTTTTAATTGTGCAACGTTTTTTCATTAGATTTCCTTTAGCTTCCTGTATCGATGCCACATAAACTTACGATACTCGATGATTAGCGGAACATTAATTGCCTCAATGTAATAAATAGAAACTCACCTTAATCCGCGTTCGCGTTTCCATACACTCGAAGAGCACGCTGAGAGGTCCCAAGGCGCGCCGCATTTTAGTGATAACATTTTTTCCTCTCAATCCCGTCGGCGTATCGCGACTTTTCCCCGCCACGGGTTCTGCAAATTCAAGGTTTCCGTATTTTTAAATATCCAAGGAAGTAGCTAAAATATAGATAGAGGAGAAGAACAAGACGATGACGCAGTCGGTTCACAGATTCCTGCGATTATCACTTCCAGATACGTTTCAAGATAAGACACACGTAAAATATAGAACGTTTTGACTCATTTCGACGATTCAATTTCGCCGATTAAGCTTCCTTTATAAATAAATAAATAAATAAATACATAAATAATGAAATAAATAAATAAATAAATAAGTAAATGAATAAATAAATAAATAAATAAATAAATAAATAAATAGATAAATAAATAAATAAATAAATAAATAAATAAATAAATAAATAAATAAATAAATAAATAAATAAATAAATAAATAAATAAATAAATAAATAAATAAATAAATAAATGTTGAGATTCCATATCGCGTGTGTACATGTGTAAAATCGTGTGCGGAACGTCGAGATGGACGGTGCCAATTGGCTTTCACCGATAACTTTCATCCACCTCGAGGCTCTCGGTAGGCGTTCGGTAGCCGCGCGATGCAGCGTTTGCTCGCGTGTGTTTTCGCATCGCGACGGAGATTATCCCCGAGCGTTTCTTTCTTTCTTTGTCTCGTCGTGACCAGGCCGCGACGGCTCGTCCGTCACTCCTTCTTCACCTTTCTTCATCTCACTCGAGGTTCCCTACTATATTATCATTTTCATTACATACATTTATATATACACGCACACACACCGACATATTTATGCACGTGTTCGTGAGAGTGAATGTATATATCGTGTTTATATATGTAGAGAGATGTACACGTTTGTACGCTTACCTGGCGGTACTTTCACTAGCTCCCGATCCAATTGAGAGGGCGAGAGTAAAAGTACGCGCATTCGCGGCGAGCTATGCACCTCATTTATGTGCAAATACTGCACTATAAACGTGTATTTCGCGCGAAGCTATATATCCGGAGCATATAATAGTAACAGCTAATTGTACGGAGCCAGTGCATTGCTACCGCGTTACCGAGAGTGCATAGATGCACTGCGCGCCGCAGTGCACCCGCCTCTTCCCCCCGCCCCCGGGATTATTGCACGCCCACGAGCCCAAGAGGTACAATGCAGCAACGCGGCGATGGGGGAGGCAGAGAAACTGAGAGGGTAAAACGTAGGTGGAAGTAGGTAGAACAATTTATGTATCGTGAGGTGTAAAAATGGATTGTTTTTTTGATGCTATCGAAGTTTTCCGATAAGAGGCCCAGAATGCAGGCACAGATGGGCCTATGATGGGATTTTGTTTTTCTAATGGAAGCCCATAGGCCATTATTTGGGGGCGACGATAATTCTTCCAGAAGTTATTCGGATTGCTCTTTCGATTTCTTCTAAATGATAATTGCTGATACAAATAATTATCGCTTTGTAATTATTATTCGTCCATTATTTGCCTCGTGTATTTATAATTTTTTGAGATAGGTAATGAGGATTATTTTTTATTTAATACTGTCTTGTTGTTGCAATATTTGGAATATTAATAATTCCTCTCAATAATCAGATAAAGATCACTTCAATTTCTTGCTCCTGTTGAGCAGCCTATGGGCTTCTATTGATGTGCAACATAAGAAGCTTGGAAATGCAGAAACCAATCACAAGTGTATGAGCTTTTTATCGGACTTTACCATCTGGGCTTATTTCAAGATTTTATTTTCCAAATAGAAGCTTACGGGCCCTTATTTGTGGGCAACGACAATTCTTCCAGAACTAACACGGAATGCTTTTTCAATTGGTTCTGAATGAAAATTACTAATATAAACAATTCTCGCCTCGCAATTATCATTTCTCTCTTATTTGTCTTATGATGTTTATGATTTTTGAGATAATAAAATTTATTTTTCATTACCCTTATATTGTTGCAATATTTGAAATAAAATAACCTCATTAATCAAATAAATATTATCCAGGTACATCAGAAATATTTAGATGCTACATGAGAAGCTTGAAAATGCAAAAACGAATTACAAGCTCATGGGCTTCTTATCGAAAAAATCCGGTACGACTCATATCGATCAACCGGGTCGAACTAGCTCGCACAATTGTGCAGTCAAAACGCACGCGATTTCACGAATAGTATGCATAATCGATGTAGGTATACAAATGCACAGACCAACGTCGACCGAGCGATTTCTGTGATTCGGTGATGTTAAGCAGTTTCTTTTTTCGCATGACGGATACGGAATTTTCACAGAAAATCGATAAGCTATTTCACCTATGAAATCATTGAGCTGCTTCGACATCCAATCACGAGAAATCGCGTGCAATTACTTTAAATGATAATCAAGTCAGTCCGAGGTCTTCGAAATGGTTGTGGACTTGCGTAAAATCGTTTATAATCCTAATGGATTCTTGAATCGCTTGAATCATTCGTTAAATCGGGGAAATTGCTATGCAAAGTCTAATTTATGTCGAAATAACTTGTAGAGTGCAGAGAATTTGAAAGAAAAAAATTGAAGAAAGAACGAAATGATCGACCGTCAACCTGCGACTCGAGCAATCTCCGTGATTGCCATTGAGATTTTCAAACGATTGGAAATACACTGACAAGAACGAGAGAGAGAGAGAGAGATAGAGAGAGAGAGAGAACGACCGCAGCGACCGACGTAGCCAACAAGTTCGAGTGCGCTGCACACGCATGCAATCGGTTCGAACGATCTTTCGGCTTGTACGTCGCGCCGACGCATGCCGCCTCCGCGCCTATACTCCTCCACCTTCTTATCCCGCAGCACTTGAGTCCAACCGACTGATATATGAATAAAGGAAAACCCCCGTTAGGTTTGCACTCCAGTCACGATGCAGTTTCTTCGCATTGGGTGCAGCATCATCTTTATTTCCTCTTAGTTTGAAAAAGAAAAACGAAAAATTTATTACTCTTTTATTAGCGAAATACCACAACACGGCGTTGACAAGGGTCAATGGGTGATAGGGAAAAAAATCAACGAGTACCGTTTCCGAAAGCTCACCATTGCGAATCTCTACGTACGAGACTCGTGAGGGCCCATCATTAGATAATTCATTTGGTACATCAATTCGTAGAATTATTCAATACTTCAGGACAAAAAGAATGAAGATAATACCAACATAATAATAATAATAACCTATATATACCAACCTATATAACCTATATAACATATATACATCAATGTATGGGCCGAAACGTGCCAAATCACCTGATTGAAACCCTTCTATCCTCCGCATTGGTCGACAATTTTTTTTCTCTTTTATCTTAAAATCGATTTTCTACAAGATAGATTTAATTTTTTTTCTTAAATAAGAAACCACTATCATACATTGAAAGTTCGAAAAAAACTCGAATTTCTTTAAAATAAAAAAAAAAAAATATTAGGAAGACGAGCGCCATTTCACTGTTATGAAAAAAATCCGCAATTCCGATAAAGTATCCGAGGGAAAAATGTTATCCAATCCAAAATTGGCGCAAGAGCAGTTACCTCTTGAAAAAAAGGGGGCGGTGGTGGGAAAGGGGGGATCTAATAAACCACCAAAAAGAAGAGAAATTAAAAATAGAAAAGAAAACAAATACGTATACTCCTCGTCCGTTATACGCTTAAAGTTTCGCGTGATGGCCGAATAACTTTTACAACGACGGAGTGAGACATTGAAAGCCGGAGCCGTCACGATTTTGGGGCCGGTTTTCGCGAAGGCAGCCGATAAACGCTCGTCTCTGAAGATTCCGGTGTTGGGCATTTCACGCACGATGACCACGTCGACGAAATATATATCGCGAGCGCAGTCCGAAGCCGCGGCACGGAGAGCGTCACGCAAAAGCATAGCGGAGTGGCCCTCGCGATGCCAGTGTCCAGCACATATCTGTGTGTGTGCGCGCGCTCGTATATATATGTTCTGCTCTATACCCGCGGATGATCCCCAGGTTGAGTCGCGCTGGGTTCAACGTCCTGGCGGGCAGCGCACCCGAGAGAGCCGAGAGGCACACAGGCCGGCCAGCCGAGCCGAGCTGAGCCAGGCAGGCAACGAAGCAGGCGAACGAGCGAACGGGCTCTACACCGCAGACTTCTCCACACACATACAGACGTATGTATGCGTGTAGACGTTATATATATACATCTATGTAGATAGATGTCTATAGATATGTACAGCTACGTGTATATGAATGCACATAGATAGTATATGCTTCGGGAAGAGAGCTCTTGCATTTGCTTTACGCGAACTAGCCGTAGGTACTGTTACTTTCGCGACGAGAGGCCCTTCGGCCCTCTTCCTCCTTACCTTCTTCTTCTTCTTCGTCTTTTTCTTCCTCTTCTTCTTCGGCTAGCGCTTCTCTTTTCCTGTATCGCATGTACCACGGCTACGTGTCGAGCTTCTTAGCGGCTCGAGAGGTCGAGAAGGTGCACTCTCCGCGGGAGGCGGAAAGGCGAAACCTCTCTCGTGAATCGACCAAGATTCCTAACATCGTTCCCCACCCCCACTCCATCCCTCTTCCATTTTTATCCCCCCCCCCTCCCGTCTCCGATCGTCTTTGCCGCAGCTGTTTCGAATTAATTACCGATTATATTGGAGATTGATATCGCGAGCGCGCGTGGTCTATTGATAAGGTGATTAATGACCGCGTAACCGCGGCCCGGCGGTTATCGAGATTGATGAATGAACGCGCGGGAAGAACGGCGGCCGTGTTAAGAATGAGTATGAATGAAAAAAAAATAATAATAACAATAATAATACGAGAAGAATCGGAGATACGTGCTTTGATGAGATTTTTTGTTGTTTCATTCTTTATCGCGAAAGCGGAAAATCCGATAAGGAACGTGTGTGGGACGAAGAGAGGGCGGAGGGGGGGGGGGAGGAGGTGGAGAGAAGCCAGGGGTGGGATGAGGAACCAGAGAGCGTTACCGATTCGGCAGCGTGTGCTCGATAGTAATCTGGGTGCGTTGGGATAGGTCGTACGAGCGACGGTGGCGTCGTCACGGTGAGCTATATGCGCGTACACACACGGCCGGGCTCATGGAATTGGATCGTTCGAATGTACCGGGTGTCTCGTTCGCAAACGCGCGTACACCCGGCACAATCCGGCGACGAAACCTTCGCGAAAGTCGCGCGACGCGTCAAACCGGAAACTCTACGCGCTCGTACGGAGTTCGTCGACTTCCGGCAACGTCGCACTCGGTTCTGCGTTGTACGTCGAGATTATTTAACTACGGAGACGTGTGCGAGGTTTCTCTTCTTCGTTTCTCTCGTTGCTTCTCTCGGCTACGTCTGTTTTGCCGTTTATCCGGCGCTTTTTTGTTTTCTTTCTCATTGCCTTTCGCTTGTCTTCTTCTTCTGCCGACGCGTTGCGTAGCGTGCGTCACTTTGCGAAACGGGAAGGAAGCAAGGAGGAAAACAAAACGGAAGAGACCGACGAGCCTTCCCCTCCCGCAGCCCCTAGCGGCTCTCGTCTTGTTCGTACATACGCTCGCACACTCGCAAACCCACCCTTGTTGCCTTTTGAACGCTCGTTCGCTCGCTCTGCAGAAGTTGTTACGCAACGAACGCGGCCCGCCCGCTTGACTCGCTAGGCGCGCGCGAATCTCCCCCGGAATAACATCGTCATCGTTACCGACCGTTCGGACTGTACGCACACCACCGAGCGATTTCATCGCATTCCGCTAACGGAATTCCAGAACTCGCGCAACGTTTTGCCTTTCGTCACGTTGCTTTTTCCCTTCGATCCCGATTTTAGCGCAATTCACGGTATTGATTGTATGACGGGCTGTCGAGATTTTTTTTTCTTGAAAACTAGTGATGGCATTTTTTTTAAACAAATTGTGTTTTTTCTACTCTATAACATGTTATTTTGATTGAGTATGAGATACTTTGCATTTGATTGTGTTATCGAAAGAATTCATTGATTTCGGTAGAGCTTACAAAAAAATGTATTGTTTACTTTTATTGCAATTTTTTTTTCTCAGATGAAATCCGTATTGTAGAATGTCAGTTTATCAATTTTAGTTTTATGAAAATTATTTAGGCAAAAATGATGAAATACAATAATAATAATAATAGAAATAATAATAATAAATATAATAATTATAATAATAAAAAATATAATAATTATAATAATAATAAATATAATAATTATAATAATAAAAAATATAATAATTATAATAATAATAAATATAATAATTATAATAATAAAAAATATAATAATTATAATAATAATAAATATAATGATAATGATAATAATTATGATTATTATTATGATTCGGATAATCGAAGATCTGCTATATTTTTGCGACAGAAAAACACTATTACACAATTATTTCTACAATTTATTGCAACTCCAGATAACGTAAATTCGAATAATAATAATTATTATTATTATTATTATTGATATTATAACAACTAAGACAAATAATAATAATAATAATAATAATAATTATTATTATTATTAATTATTTATTAATTTATTATTATTATTATTTGGATAATCGAAGATCTGCCATATTTTTGCGACAACAAAGACCCTATCAATACACAATTTATTAAAACTCATCATTCATTCAAACAGCTTCAAAAGTTCACATATAACCCAACGAGTCTGCAGAGTCGGTTTGCGTCCTGTCGAACGCGGCAATGACTGGTTACCATACGCTTTGCCTCACACAGCATCGTAAAGCATTGCAAACGGTCAAGCCGAAGTTACGACGAAGGGCTTTGGAGTTTGCTGGTCATGGTGTAAGTTCGTTCTCCCGGTTAATCTCGTTGCCGCCGCTTTGCAGCATCTTTCTTTCTCGCTACGTGGAACGCGCCGACAATCGGGAAATTCGCAAAAGAGTATGCACATTCTAGAGTGACGGTGGTAGTGGTAGCAGCACGGCGGTGGCGGCAACGGCGGTGATGGTAGTTGCAGCGTGGCGCACGAAGTGCACGGAACGTGCGAGAAAGATAGAGGCTCGACTTTGAGACCGCGAGGGATAAAGATAAAGAGAGAGAGAGGAAGAAATCCGCGAGGTCGACGCCCGGGCGCGCAACAAGTGCTGGGAGAGCTCTTACGGCGTGCGGCACGTTGGTGCCGCTGCTGCTGCTGCTGGGATGCTCGTCGTCGTCCTCGTCTTCGTCGTCGTCGTCGGCGGCTGCGTCGTCGTCGTCGTCGTCGTCGGCCCAGCGTGCGTGCAGCCGCGCATCGCCGGCCTGGTTCCTTCCGCCCCTGCTGGGGTTGCTCCGGGAACTTTTGCTCTCGTTCTTCTCAACGACAGCCGCTATCGTGTCTCTTGACGCGATGATTATCAACCGCTCGAATTTTAGCGGGACAATGAACGCCGCGCAGTGAAAGCGAGACGATACCGAGCGGATAATGGAAAAAAAAAATGAAAATAAAGAAACCTCGTTGGTAGGATAACTCTCAATTTCGCGGCGAACGATTCGCGTCCATGATTAAAAAAATGAGATTGAAAGAGAGAAAAAAAAAGAAGAACTGTTGCATTTGCGTAATTGGTCTTGAACGCGTGAGAAAGAAGCGAAACGACGGGATTGTAACATATTTTGACGTCTCAACGATAGATGGCGCGTTTAGTCGATGAATTTGAGCTCTGATCAATTATTCATTGTATTTTTTTTCTGTTTCGAGGGTTCTGGGAAAATTATGATGATTATTGGTATATAGGGTCGGTACTGTACGATATAATTTGTGCGTAATCGTTGCTAAAAGAACCAACGTTGGGAAAAAATATTCTTTTGGGGTCATTCGCAAAAATTAGTTTGGCCGAATAATAATTAGTTACAAGTAACTTATAATCGAATCAACGAAGCATTTGTTGACTTTCCTCTCCAATTTTTTTTCTTCAAACCTGAACGATTGTAATCCGACGATTATAATGGAAGAAAGACGAGCAACGCAATTAAAATACAACTATCCGAATAGAGATACCGACCGTTGCTTCAGAATTTCAGCAACTCCAGGAATGTCGTTGCAACAAAAACTTCGAGAGAAAGCAATGTCTACAACCGCACAAATGCACAAGTAGAAATGGATTTTTCAAGAAGATCCAAGGTTAATCTCTCTCCCTCGTTTCACTCGGGATGCCGGCTTGATAGACACTCGTCCTAATTTTTTCCGTTCTTCCTTTTTTTTTGTCGGCCGGTGGAATTTCGAAACAGCGTGTCGATAACGCGCAGTGCGTGTGGAGGTTCGTAGGTGCGACAGAAGCTTCGCGACGTCGTCGACGATATTTTAATTCAACGGGAGTCGAGGGGGTGAGAACCGGCCGAAGTTGCGTGAAAAATTTCGGTCGGCCTGGCGCGATGAAAACGTGGTTCTCGGGGCTATGCACCCGTCGTCGTCTTCGTCGTTGCAGAAAGGACGGAGAGAGAAGAAGAAGAAGAAGAAGAAGTACAAGGAGAAGAAGAAGAAGAAGAAGAAGAAGAAGAAGAAGAAGAAGAAGAAGAAGAAGAAGAAGAAGAAGAAGAAGAAGACGAAGAAGAAGGAGAAGAAGAAGAAGAAGCAGAGAGAGAGACAGAGCAAGAGACCGAACGAGAGAGGAAGCGAGAGAAAGATCACGCGACGACCAGTTCTCGGGAGCCTCGGGTTGAGTCTCGAGGTCGACGCCCGGGCGCAACAAGTGCTGCACTCTCCGCGCGCGTACATACGCGCCCGGTTCGCTAACACACCCCGAGCCCCGTACCCCACCCCTCTTCTACATCGAACCGGCATGTATACGTTGCGCGAGCGTGCTCACGTTCGTACAGCAGCAGCGGCAGCAGTAGTAGCGGCAGGCTGCAGCAGCCTGCAGCAGCCGCTGTCGCAGTAGTAACAGCACGAGAGCTCCTTCTCCCTCGCCCTTTTCGCGAGCCACGCTGGCCGTTGAGCTAGCGCATAGAGCTAGCTCGACGGCTTAGCTAGTCGGATAGTTCGGATAGATCGTAGAGCCGAGCTATCTCTCACACCGTGCTCGAACCACACCAGCTAATTCCAGCTTCGCGTTCGCCCACTAGCCCGACTAAACTCCCGCGCCGTGGTTATACCGACGAGCGAAAGGCTCTCTCCTCTCTCTCTCGAGAGAATGTTTTATTTTATTTATTTATGTATTGTATTTTAATTATTTATTTATTGCCAAGTAAAAAAATTATGCATAGTCTATATTAATTGGATATTAAATTAGGCATATAATATAGAGTCTATATTATAGACTATATATAAGCCAGATATAGTTCATATATAGACTATATTTAATTTTTGCATGCATTATTAAATTATATTAAAGAGAATTATATATTATTATTATATCTGGAATTATTATATTTATTTTTGACATATGTATACTATATATAAACTATATATACTCAGTTGCATATATAGTTAGTATATAGGCTATGTATTATTTTTTTACTTGGGTTTATTGTATTCTATTTATCTATTTATGAACCATATTCACTTTCATAACAACCATTAATACCCTCCATCCCTTTTAGCCTTACTACTCTCCCTTTTGACATCAACACTACCGAAACAAATTATAGCTGAACTTAATGCAAAATTGTGAAACCATTATCTGAAATCGATGTATTTTTTGAACGGCTGGCGCTTAAGGGAACTTGTCCCCAAGCACCGAATAAATATTGCTTTCTCTCTCTCTCTCTCTCTCTCGGGGCTGATTGCATTTTCGCCTTAATAATGCCGACCGTGAGTCTATACTATCCACAAAATTCTCCAGCTAAATCTCTACGAGTGTTACTCATTCAATCAATTCATTCATTTATAACATTCAAATTCATAACTACTCTTAAACCCAACACTCCAACACTTTTTCATCTTCATTACTTTCTCCTCTTTACTTTAACACCACCGAAACAAATTGAAATTGTAAAAATATTATGCGCACTCGATGTATTTTTGAATACCCGGCGCTTAAGGGGACTTGTCCCGGAGCGCAAAATAAATATCGCTTTCTCTCTCACTCCCTCTTACTCGCTTCGCTTGCACCGCATTGCACTTTGCCGCAGCGTACGCGCGTGCAACAGCCCATGAGCTCGCCGACGTGTGTGGCAGCGTGTGAGAGGCGCCTATGTGAACCGTCGGCTGTCCCTCCGGGTGTACACACACAAACGCATCCGCCGCCATACAGGGCTCGACAGCCGCGCGGAGGAGGAATCGAGCCCCCGCCCCCTCCCCGCGCGGATGCGAGCCGCACGCCCGCGCGAGCGTCGACACACACGCAAGTAAATATAAAACTGTGCACTGGGTCAGGGATCCGTGATTTATCGGGTGACGCGTACGATTGGCCGACCGCCAATAGATATGCCATCCGCCCCCCCCCCTTTCTTCCCCATGGGGGCAAAGGGGAGACGTGTGGCGTGTACCGGAATCGGGTTTCTCGGGACTTCGTACGACATGGGGTCGGCTAACGTCTTCGGATTTTGCAACTTTGTTGCGATGTCCCGAGGCTCGACGCTGTGTTCGATCTAATTGGAGGCTTTTGAGGAGGTTAAGAATATATGTATGGGAGGAAGGTTTTAAATTGCAGGATTGAAACGCTTGTTATCGTCGGATGTGGTTGATGAATTTTTTTAAAGTATGTTTTAGAGCCTAGGACCGTAATTATTATTTTTAGAAAGATTTTTTTGATCCTTCCTTTCCATCACTTCTCTCTTTTTTTATCAAGAGGTAATGGCTATTTTGATGATTGTAAATTGGATGAATTTTTTTTTGCCAGATACTTTATCGGAAATGAGAAGATTCTTTCGAAAAAATTGGATTGGTATCATATTCTTAATCCGATTAGTGTTTCGTTAATTATCGCACCCTTAAAGTGTATCGACCCAAGGCTTAAAAAAAATAGAAAATGTCGTCCTAAAAATCTGGAAAAATTCATGGATGAAGCTTAGGGTTTCTACTTTACGATGAAATTTTGAAATACGACATTTCCGGAATTTATTAATTGTAAAAGTAATATATATATATACAGGTTGAATGTATGTCACGAAAATGTGACATAAGTTGTGAGATCCAGATATATTCGGAAATGGGATTGCCAACGTCTTCAAGTTTTGTAACATTGTTGCATCGATGCAAGGCTCAAAGCGCTAAAAAATTCACTTCGTTCCTTCCGAAAATGTTTAATATACATATTTAATCTACGCCTGACGGGCATCTGACGCACGACGGGCAACTCCAAGTCCCGCATGCGCGTCGAGTAGTCGCAATAATTGAAGCAAAATTCCGTCATAAATTAAATATTTCGAATTGCACAATAAATTGTTAAATAAAGAAAAAACAAATAATTCAAAAAAAAGTGCGTTTCGTGAGAATAAAACCACTTAGGGTCGTAAGCAGAGTCCCCGTGGGACCAAAAGGTGACCTATAGCGCCATCTTGCGGTTGAAACATTGGACCATGTGTTCCACCGACATAACCTTAATAACGAAACGCCATGCATTTTATTCAATTCGAATAAAATTCAATGACAATACTCGTAACTATGCTCACCTTGATGTGGCAAAAAATTACGTCTCAAAGATTCTCCACCCTCGATTTCCTTCGATTTCTCATCCGTCTGCAATCACACCGAAAGTTTGAACAAAGAAAACCACGTGGAAATTTCCACCCCGTGTTCAAAAAAACAATTATTTACGAACCTTCGCCTGTGTTCCCTTAAGCACGGATTCGAATTTCGACACATTGTCGTAAATCGGTGCCGCAGGCGTCGGAACGATCAATTTCAACGAGTACAGAGCCTTCAGAGCATCGAAACTCTTGCTCGTTACGTCCACGCTCTCGTCCGACGAACTCGCTTCGTCGTCCGCCATCTTGAAACTAAAAAATACCCACACGCCGGTCAATCTCCAAACCGTTCGAACTTGTTTCGTTCTAATCGCAACGCCGGAAAAAAACCAGAAAAAACAAGATAAACCCAGGAAGAAACGAGAAAGAATAGTAATAGTGCAACAACCACTGCTATAGAAAGTATTTGTATTTCCAGTACAACGATCAGAAGCCCATCGACGGAGCGAAGAAACGTTGGAAACTCGAAATTGCACTTCCACTCGACGCCAAACTCGTCACCGGTCCCGCAAATAAATTTCGTCGGAATGCCATCAATCTCCTTTTTTCCATCTTCCCCCTTTTTCCCCTCGTATTCTCTCCGCTAATAAGCGTCGCTCAAAAAAAAAAAAAAGAAAAGAAAACGCGAAGAAAAAAAAGAAAAACAAACGACTTTTGCGGGTAACGTCGTCAGAAACTCCGGGCGTCGAGGATGTTAACCCTTGCGGCCGTTGAAAACTTTCTTTCTCGGTTGTGTTCATTACGTAAACCACTCCGACTAAACAAGTACCGGTAGCGTACTCGCACATAGACGATGCGGTAGGCTGGTGGTGGAAATGCACGGCTCTATTGGAGCCTTTGCTGAATAGAAATGCAGCTGTGCGACCGGGTTGCACCGATAGAAGCGTGAAGCGGGCAAAGTTACGCGCACAGGAAGTGAAACAACCTACAGAAAGAAAGTTTTCACTCGGTCGGGGTTTTGCGCGAGCGCTCGCGCTTCAGTTTTCACTTTCATGGAAATGCCAGGTTCTCTCTTATTCCCCGGTGCGTTATTTTTTTTTTTTGCTTCTTTCTTTTCAACGTCGGGTTGGTTGTTACATGAATAAAGCCGAGTGTGTTCCGAGAACATTGGCATCGTCCGGTTCCCTCGTGCCTAGACCCGGGGGTTCATCATCGTCGGCAGCCACACGTTGCCTTCCCAGGCTTTGATGGCGATGCTCGCCGAGTTCATAATTAATTAGTCCATCGAAACCCGCTCCCGCCATATACAGAATACCGCAAATACGTTCGATGCCTTGCCACGAATATCGCGAAACGGTAAAAACCGATCGTTGATGGAATTTCATTTACTCGTTAATTCGTTTATGTTTATATCGATCGATGAATAAATTGATTCGTTTGATTTGTTTCCAGGCAAAGTCGAGATCACCGATCGAGAGTCACGAAACTAGTGCCCGGCCAAAGTTCGACGAGTTTTCCGACGGAGGCGAAGGGCGAGGGGGTTGAAGAAGAGTCGGTGGGTTTTGGATGTTAGAAGTCGCGGGGGTGGCTAGAGAGGCCCCGCCGCAGGGTACGGGTCCCGATGCCGGTCCCCGTATCGCAAACACCCACGCTCACCTCCACCCTAGTACCCAAGGAGGAGTCAACAATGCCCTTCATAGACGACGAGTTACTTTGGTGCCCTGACAATGACGGCAGGATGGTGGACTTGACCCAGTGCCTTCAGGTAACGTTAATTGATTTATTTCATTGAATCGATCATTCGTGATCTATCAAACGTTATCGTTTTTATCAATCGCAGGAAAGCACGACGGGTCAACCCGTGGAATTTTCGGCGATGGAGCTGAGCGCCCTCGTGGGTGCCCCAGCCGGGCCAAACGTGCCTTCGGAGGACGGCGAGGGCATGTCCGGGGTCAACGAGGAACCCTTCGACACCCTCGACACCTTTTTGCGCGAGCTCCAAGCCGATTTGGCGGAGCCCAGTCAACCGACCTCCACCACGACCCCAACGACCGTCCTTTACAGGCGGCAGAGGTACAACATCGCCGCCGCAAATCCTCTTCTGGCGGGTGAGTATTCCCAATCTACCATTCGCGATCAATCATCAACCCTCCGCGGTTTTTCTCTTCGTTTCGCTCAACGAGCTTCTCTTTACAGAGAAGTTAGCAGCACCCGCGGCTCAACTTTCACACGCCTCCATTCCATACCCCACGAGGACGGAGATTAAGACGGAAATCGTGCATCCCGAGACCAGCAAAGGTAGGAATTTTTTTTATCTAAAATCACTTATCATCTTTCGTGCAGGAATTTTCTTTATCCAATTGCGCATCCCGATCGATGTATCTTCGTCGGGGCGATGATATGTATTACCAACCGTCGGTACATTACCGACGGTCGATCGCTTATCCTCGCGTGATTAAAACATAGTGAGTCCCGTCGATAAATTATCATTCCCACAGTCGATAAGACAGGAATCTTTGCTCTCTCTTACCTATTCATTTTGCCCGAATCTTCCTTATCAACGCCGGCCAATACACCGATTGGCTCTTTACCGCAACGCGGCAGGAAAGTTTGCACGTACCGAGAGGGATCTGCTCGACCAAACCGTGCCCGATGCAATGCGGTATAGGCGCGTATCGTTGAAAGGGAAACCGGCCAAGGCCCCGGCGAATTGCGAACAGACATCCGCGTTAGCAATAATTGCGCACGCGTTCGCGTACTTGAAAAAGACATACGAAAGAGTGCGGTCGCGCTTACGACTACCGATGGTGGGAGAGGGGGGGGGGGGTGGATTGCACGAAACGTACACGCACACGGGCTATGGCAACACGTTTGAGTTGTGTCGGTAACAACCGCGAGTGTGTGAGCGCGTGGCCCAATTCTTACAATTTACAGCCGCGGCAAGAGAGTTTCGTAACTCTCGCAATGTGGGTACGCGATTTTTGCCCTTATCCCCCACTCCCGATCTCGATTCCGCTATTCAACTTCACGTACGAACGTTCGTCGCTGATCGCGGGCGCAAACTTCGTCCGCGTTCCACAAATGGTTTTTTTTACTTCCTTTTTTTTGTTACATAGAAACGTAGTGATCTCGAACGATTTTGATACACGATTTTAATACACGTTATTCATTTTATAATTTAATACACGATTAATGTCGATCTCATATTTTTTAGAATACTTCTCGTGCACAACAAATTTGGATAGAGATTATAGATATTTTTGAGAAATTATTAGTAAAGGTTGATAAATCAATGGATATATATATGTAAGGAAGAAATGATGAAATACGAATCAAACGATTTTAATGTGCCTTACGATCAACGTTGATCCAATATATATATATTTTTATATTTCTTGCACACAAAAAATTTGGATTGAGATTCTAGGTGTGTCTGACAAATTATTAGTAGCGATTGATAGATCGATAGATATGTCAGAAAAAAATGATAAAATATGAAACAAACGATTTTAATATGAATTACGATCAACGTTGATCCAATATTTTTCAAAATATTTATCGTACGCAACAAATTTGGATAAATATTATAGATATGTCTGACAAACTATTAGTTATGATTGATAGATCGATAGATATGAGAGAAAAAAATGATAAATAAACGATTTTAACCCGATTAGTGTATCATGGGGTCGATTTGATCCAGGCCAACATTTTTAAGTTCCAGCAGTTCGCTTGTTTATTATCATTTTTATAATGAATAACTCCGGAAACTTTATATTTCAAAATTCTATCGTAAAGTAAAAACCCTGAGCTTCATTCATGAATTTTTCCAGATTTTTAGGATGACATTTTCTATTTGTTTAAAGCTTCGATCGGTTCGACCCCACGACACACTTTCAGAGTGCGAAAAATAACCATACACTTATCAAGTACATACACTTTACGATCAACGCAAATCCAACGTTTTTCAAAATATATCTCGTACACAACAAATTTGGATTAACATCACACATATCTTGACAAATTATGAATAACGATTGATACATCAACAGATATGCAGTGAAAAAAATTATAAAACATGTAACAAACCATGCAGGACGATCGACCTATTTTCATTGTGTCATATTTTATCTCCGTTTACGTTGCTCCGCTCCAATTTTTCACGCGCAATAAGCAGACTCGAGAAATGCATTGATAAGAGACTTATAAGGCAACGAAAAAAAAAAAAAAATTGTAACAATAATAGTAATAACAATAATAACAAATGCAACAGCTCTTTCTAAAAACTTTCAATCGTCAGAGAAACGTTCGAGCCTTTTGCGCGGGTATGCGGAGAGAAGAGAAAAAAAATAATCGAGCGCATAAATTGCGCTCACGCAACGCCTATTATCCCAGAGAGATGATAGCGCACTTGCTATATCAATATATATATATATATTTTATACATGTATAAAGATATGAGAATTTAATTTATCTTTTTTCTTTTTCGTTCTTGGCGGACTCGCATGTATCACTTTCGCCGTGATCAAGCTCCGTGATAATCTCCCTTTCCTCTCTTTTCTCTCGTTATATCGCCTTAAACCGTTTAAATAAAAAAGGAAAAATCATCACTCTCGTTAATATCTGGACCGAATCGTTCGAAATAGCGATATTTTCCTTCCACGAGACTCCACGCGATACCAATTTCTTTCTCTTCACCTGGGAGGAGAGCGACAAAAGCTGCAAGTTGAAACCCGCAATTTGCTTCCTTTGAATCGTAGGTAGCGAACGTTAGGTAATGAAGATTGCTTTATGAAGATTGACGAATCTGGGAGCTATGAGGGAGCATCTTTCTTCTGGCTTCCTCGTAAAGAAATCTTCGTTGACTATTTACGATTCGAAGGAAGCAAATTGCAAGTTTCAACTTGCAGTTTGTTTCTATAATTTAAACACGTCGTTCAATATCTACCAAATTAAGTAACAAAAAGTAACCAATATAGGTAAACGTTAGCTTGGCCACATTTATTAATTTTAACATGTTCAGTCAAGTATTTTTCAATTTTCGGAGGTTCGGATTTATAAATTTCTAATTGCTCTAAAATTCGATTCGTTCGACCAATCTTCGCCAAATTTTATCTATATCATATATCTATGATATTCCATACTTATATAGAATTGGGGTTCGATTGGTTGAAGTTATCGAAGTCGATAGAACGACAAACTTGATTTTTCGGAAAATTTAAAATATCATAAAATCCAAACGTCTGGACGGATTTGACTCAAATGCAATAAGAAATATCTATATGCACAACTCTATACGTGAAGAACTATTTAGAGGAATATCTTAAAATTTGCGGACGCTAAAGTGCGTACAGACATTTTTTGAAAAGTTCGAAACGTTGTCAATTTCGAGCGGCTACGTCGATCGTTGCAAAAATTACACATAATGTAGAGATTCTAAGTCACTACAGCTGTGCAAAATATAAGCGCTGTATCTCAAACCCTTCTCGAGTTATAGCCATTTGAATTTTGGAAGGTCCTTACATACACAAACACGCACAGACGCCCACACATACATCCGGCCATTTTCCCCAAATGTAATTTCTCCATATTCCAAACCATTTCAAACCTACCAACATCAATATCTCGATAAAAATTCTCTACACCGTCACAAAGTTTCCTTCACGAGGAAGCAAAACAACAAAAAAAAAATGAAAAACAAAAAATAATACCAGCGTTTACGTTTATACCCCGTCGCCGACGTGTTTCCGGTTGTTGAAACCGCATCGTCGGGTTCTGCAACGCGATGACGCGACGCGTTTCAACCGTGACACGCAACAAGTCCCGTAGGAAGAAGCCTCTCCCGGCCGAGCGAAATAAAAATAACGATAACAAGAAGAAGATATCATCGCGCCCTTGCCTCTCCCAACTGCATCCAGCTGCAACTCCCCTCCCCTTCTGCCGCTCCCTTCCGTTACTCGCCATTTATACATTCTCCGGTACGAGCCGCTTCGTGCACTTGTCGCCGTGGCTCACGCGTTCGCAACCCTCGTCGCCTTAATACATTCCCCTTGACCCTCCCCAAACGCATAAATCGTCACAGCGCGCCGGCGCGACGGCTCGTTCTCTCGGAAATAGACTTCGGTTAACCCAGCATCATCCTGACAACGTGTGCGACAACCGCAGAAACGGAGGCTGCGCAAAATTTATTTTTATTATTTGAAAAAAATATAAAATAAATGCCTCATTATAAAAAATATATATGTTGAACAGAAGCATCGAATTGATTTTATTGAAGAACGAACGAGCTACGACGTCGACGTCAACGTCGGCGATGTTGATTGATATTATTTATCTTTCTTCCACTTCACCCACGCGATAAAAATCTCTGAATCTCTCTTTCTTTCGATCGTATTCCCGTTTTGATTCTCCATTCTCGATCGAACGTTATTAATTTTTGTTTTCCTCGTGCGCGCGCCATTCCGTATTCTCTTTTGCCTCATAAAACCACTGACCTAATAATTATATAACCGGCAAACTGCTCACCGGAGTATGAAGTCGCTTCGCCGACGGTGCGAGAGAGAGAGAGATAATTCAAACGCATTGAGCAATTATGTCAATAGAGTGTGGCGCGAGTGTGCCCCGCACCTATGCAAACCTTGTATCTCGCTTTGCGTATTATTATATACATGAACCGTATCTTTATTAATGCCGCGCGTATATCTGTATAATTACGCGTAGCGTATATCCCGGTACGCGAGTTTGAAAAATTTGCAATACCGTATCGGCGAGAATTCTCGTAAATCAATTTGTCTCGATGTACCAGTTTCATTGCCGGCCGGAAAAAATTACGAGAAACGAGATAAAAAATTGGAAAAAATTGTAGATTATTTTCCTTCTAGCCGGGTGTAACAATTCCGTTGGAGCTTGCGGATCGCGAAACTGCGTTCGTCCGTGTTTGTAAGGTTGTACGCTACGAGACACGTGAAGCCTGGTTTGCGAGTAATTCTGTCCGATTGGGTAATCGGTTTCCTCGTGTGTTGCCACGCGAAAACCATAACCGCACCGAGACACGCGTTTTCTTCTCATTATATTCCCTCTCTGTCGCTTTCTTTCTTTTCGTCTCTGAATTATTGTACTCTTTATTGGTACGTCGCTAGGCAGTTTTGGCGGAAATTATTTTTTCCGTAATTAAATTTGGCGACGTTATCGGTTAGATTGAGAAGAAAATCGGAGATTTTGATTTGTGAAAAATTCAAATTCGAATTAAAACATTTTGAAATTTTTAACACTCAACCGATTTGAAACCGATTGAGAAAAATAATGAAAACCGTTATATCTCCCAACCGATGCACAAAGAAAAGAATCACCGCCCAATTTTTCTGACTTAAAATACCGTCAGATACCCCCGATTTTGGGACACCCTGTATATATGCATGTATATATTCCAAGACGCGTATAATGCAGACAGAGAGTCGAGACTCAATCGACTCGAACACTCTTCAACGTCAAGCGAATCAACCGCACTGCCATTCGTGTATCAGAAGAGTGTGTTGACATTTTCCGTAATCGGGGTCAGGGCCCTCCCCCCTCCCACTTCCCCCACAGGTGCCTTTACCTCGAACCCGCCCTAGGGCAAATTCGCCTTCTCCCCGGCGTCATCTCCGCGCGCTCTCGCCTCCTGCGTCCAATCCTCGGTGACTCAATAGAATGTTCATTTTCTTCATCTCAATATCGAAATACGCGATTAAAAATTCGGCCGAAGAGAGAGTGAGAGAGCGAAAGTCACTCGGAAATTTATAGATTCGCCAGAATAATTTCAATCTCTGTAAATCACTTCCCTGTCACGGATATACGTAATATTATTTAATTATCACCGATTACGAATGAAAAACATAAATTTGCACAATCATAAGATTGCCAATCCTACGTTTAAAATAATAATATATATAAAATAAATCAAAAATTTGAAAAAGCGTATTAAAACGATAATTACAACAACTAAAAATCTCCAATATTAATTATAATTAATAATGATAATAATATAATTATAATTATAATAATTATTATTATTATAATATACTAATAATAATTATTATTATTATTATTATAATAATTATTATTATTATATATTAATAATAATAATTATTATTATTATTTTTATTAATAATAATAATAATTATTATTATTACTATTGTATCAATTATATTGATTCTAATCTTCCTCCTTCTAAATTGTTGCAACAATACAATACAATGGTTGAAGAAAAATGTTATGCAATATTACCGACAGTTCAAAAATCGGAAAATTCACCAAAGAAACACGAGCACTAATTGAAAAGGATTATCAATTCAATAATGAATTTTCTGAGGACCATCGTCGAGTCGAATTACTTGCAGCACCTTTCGTCCGTCGTCGAGGGGCGGGAGAGGGACAGAAGTGGCGTTGAGGGATGCATTTCGCGCGATGCATCGACATTTGTTCGTGTAAGAGGTCTCGGCCTGGCCGTGCCAATGGGTCAGCCCTCGATCCACCTACTCGGTTAAGCGCTTAGATACTTTACGACTATATCGCGTACATACTTCGGCTGCACTAGAAGAACGCGTTGATATCCTCCTTGACTTGGTCAGTTTTGGCATCGAGCCTGACGATCCACATAGCTCGTACAAACGAGCCACGGTCGACCATCCGCTTGTTTACCCAGCGGCGCCAAATGGTCAGAACTCCAAATATCATTTTTCGCTGGGCTTCTGACCATACGGTATCGGGTTTGGGACAGGGATGGGCTGGGTTGAATTCAATGAAAATGTATTTGAAATACTTCGATTAATAAATTATCATGAATTATAATTGCTAATGAATATTAGAATCTATTGTGAAACAATAATTTATCCAAATCATTTATTATCATTGCGGAAAGGTGAATATTTTAATTGTCGCAGGATAGTTGATCATAACTATTTGTTTGAAAAAGTATTTCAAGTACATTTTCATCGAATGAATCCCGTCCCTGATCTGTGGGCTACCGGAGTCTCATAAATCGTCGACTGATCATTTTTCATCCTCACCCAGTTCCTTCCGACGAGAAATCGAATAACTATTTTCATAAAATTCAATCGGTTCAATATGAGTGGGAAAGACTCGATCATTTATTGACTTGGTCGCGCGAGGTAGGAAAAAGAGGACATATTTATTGCTGAATGAGGAATCCTTGAGCCCTTTAACCACCTCCGTAGAATCCTATAAAACACTACACCAAGAAAATAATATCCCAGAATAACAACAACGACAACAACAATAATAATAATAATTATTATTATTGTTATTATTAATAATAATAATGACCCTAATAATAATATTTATAATAATAATAATAATAATAATAATATTATTAGGGTTATTATTAATAATAATAATAATAATAATGATTTGAAAAAAAAATTGATCGTCGATGAAAATTCGTCAACGATCGTTTCGAGGCTTTCCAGGCAGTGTTATTATTTTTTTTTCTTTGTCCCGCTTCAATCCTCCCGCTCGTCACGGAGTGACTCGGAAAAACGAGGGTAACACATGCCCCATCCCGGGTCTGCAGACGCGTCACAGTTTAGTTCGTCGAACGACGAAGACGCTGCGTATTATTTCATCTTTCATTTCTTTTTCCTGGATTCGAACGGTCGTCGTCGTCGCTCGCTGAGAAGCTCTGACAGGTGGAGCAAGAGCACGATCCCGCCAAAGGGGTTTAGTTTGAAGAAAGTAGAAGAAGATGGGAGACGGAGATGAAAAAAAAAAACATCGTTTTGAGGCATAACATAACCCACATATACACGCGTCCACGGAATCACATGAAACAGACGGGTCTTTGGTTGCTGGCATTGCGCTACGCGCCCTCTTGTCTAGTATTTATTCGGCGGAGGCATGGCTTTTGCCGCGCGACCATCCGGCCAGAACACGTGCACCAACGATTTTTCCTCGAGATGGAATCATCACGCGTTGTCATCCCATTTCTTCGTCTCAGGGTCCAAAGGAAAAATATACGTATGGATATGGGAAGAGACGTCCCAAATCACTGGATTGAAACTCTTCCTTTATCCTTATTATTTTTTACGATCTTTCAGACTTCCCCCCGTTTTTATCAGGAGGTGACTGCTATTACCATTTCCATTTCCTGACAGTCTCATTTTGATGTAATTTTTCTGGATAATTTATTAATGAATTGATTTACTTGTTTATCAAATTTATTATAATTTATATTTTTTACCAATTTTATTATTGGAAATTGGATGCAATTTTCTTTTCCAGATACTTTTTTGAAATTGTGAAACTTTTTTCATAAAATTGGAGTGGACATCATACCTGATATATACATATATATTTTTTTTCAACTTTGAGAAAAATCGCATTTTTTTTTAAATTTCAATGTATGATGATTATTTTTTATGAACTAAAAAATACTATTTTAAGAGGATATTTCTCTTGATTATTCGATCAGTTTAAACCGATTTGTCCCGTAAATATAAATTCAGGGACTGAAACTGAGTGCAATACATGTTATTACATTCACCTTAAATAGGAAATCATGGCTTCCACCATGAATTTTTCTCCCTCACAACGATTATCAAAAATAGGAAACAGAAAAATTTTGCGTCATTAATCGAACGCGAACCTCCAAACAATCCTCGTAATCACGACCGAGGCCATTATCGACAAGCCGTCATAAGCGCCGTCCCATATCTCGATCTCGCAAACGATCGTCAATCAGCGACGAACGAGCAAATTTTTTATTGATTTCATTTTCATCTTAATTTTTTCACAATCTCTTAAGCCATTAGCTCTTCAGCTCTTTATTTTATTTCGCTCGATGTTATCGGATTTTCGTAGACAAGCTTCATTCCGGAAGTATCATTCCCAGATTATTATCAGATATAACCAACGAAGAAGCAACGATCGTCATTCCTCGGATCCGCGCAAATTCCCACGTGTTAACGAACACACTCGCAAAATTACAAATCCTCCGTAATGAATAATATACGCACACTCCCGTGGCTCCTTGGCGCACCTGTTATACCCACAATTTCTGCAAACCCTCGGCAAATCTATCGGGGCGAACTGCAACGAGTGCAACGGCTATGGGGAGCCTTGTAGGCGTGTATATATGGCATGCATAGTTTCCGTGAGAAAAGTTTTCCCAAGCCCGAGCCGCGCAGCGACTTTTAACGCCCTTCTCCGCTTTTCTGGCTCGGACGGCGCGCGGCGGCTCGTCGGTCGACAAAAAAAAAAAAAAAAAAAGAAAAAAAGAAAAAGGAAGAAAAAACGACGGTACGGGCTTCGACGACGCTGTAGATAGTGAGAGGTGTGTGCACGGAGCGTTGCGAGAGTGAGAAGCAGAGGAATAAACGAAGAATGAAGGAAGGGGGAGGGATAAGTGGGTGAGGAAAATAATGCGCGCGTTAGGGAAAAGAAGAAACGTGTACGAGAACGACGGAGTATCTCGCGCGGATAGTTCTTTTTTCCCCCCTTAATGTGTGTTTCCATGTACGACACTCTTGCATCTCGTTGAGGAGAAAAATCTATGGCACTGGAGGCAATCGCGCTACTACTGTAGCTACAGTTCGCGGTGTTGGTCGTCGACTGTTGGTATATATGTATTTTTTATATATATATATATATGCGTCTAGTGGACTAGCGATCGTACGCCCGTTCGGACCATGTAATCCTTTATCCTTGGACCTATCCTACATGCCAGCGGGTAAACAATTTCGCAATGCGAATCGCGCACCACCATCGCGAATTTCCTTATACACTACTAATACCGCAACAACACGTCCGACGGGTGATATACACGAGTCTCCGTCGGATCAAAAGGCACCGATGCTTTTCATTACGATTATCCACGTTCGCCGGAAGTTACTATTTTTTTTTTCCTTTTTCTCTCGGAGTCATTAAGATCGATTGTGATAATCTGCGAACAAATTATTTGAGTGTTTGTCATTTTTATTATCGTCAGTTACTTCTCGGTCTTGTCATTATTGGATCGAGACACGAGAAAATTCTGTGGGTATAATAATAATTATAAGACATGTCTAAACATTAATTATTCCGATACCAAGATACCGAAGAAAATATTCTCAGTATTTCCCGGAGATTTTTCGGGGATATGGAATTTCGATAGAAATTTTCGATTTCTAATGAAATAATTATAATAATCATTATTAAAATGATTATACTTCTTATTAGTACCTATTCCATCGGTATAATAATAATAATGATAATAATAATAAAAATTATTATTATAATAAAAAATGATATATTAATATTATCATTAATTAATATTGTTATAATAAATAATAATGATAATAATAATAATTATTATTATTATTAATAATAAATATAATATCATATATTATTATTATTATTGAAAATTATATATTAATATTATTATAATAAATCATAGTAATATTTATTATTGTTGTTATTATTTCTCCATATAGATAGAGGTATAATAATAGAGATAGAGAGATATTCCTAGTATTTTCCGGAATTTTCGGGGGGATATGAAATTTCGATAGAAATTTTCGATTTCTAATGAAATAATTATAATTCGCATTAGTATTTCATCCTAATAATAATAATAATAAATATACTTAATTATTTATTATTATTATTATCTTCTTTCTATCATTATTATTATTATGATAATAATAATCATATATGTCTAAACATTAGTTATCCCAATACCAAGATACCGAAAAAAAAAAATCCCAGTATTTTCCGGAAATAGTCGCGAGATATACGAATCTCGACAAAAAAAAAATTTCGTTTTCTCGCGAGCGATTGGGGAATCGGTGTGACACGTGTTCATTCGGACGCACAGTCACCTCGCGTAGTCCGGGCTACGTGATTACGATAGAGACGGGGGAAAGGGTTAATAAAAAGGTGGAAGTGAGATACGGAGATGGAAATACAGCCGGAGCTCGACAGTGAAGTAAATAAAGAGCGTAGAGGGGGTGGGAGAGACACGGCGACGCAACAGTTTAGAGTGAAGCGCGTTACGTCAGTGAAAGTGTTATGCCAATGTGGGCCGAGGCTAACCTCCTGCTACTGCTGCCACTACTGCTGTTTCTGCTGTTGCCGCTGCTGCTGCTGCTTCGAACCCTGTCTCTGTGCTGCTGCTTATGTTGCTTATGCTGCTGCTGTTTCTGTGGCACGTTCGCTCGTTTTCCTGGGCGAATGTTACACACGCTCGAAGGCACGAACTTAGCATGGGATACAAGCTCGCATATCACACATATGCGGTCATGAATCGAGGTGAGCAAGCGCGAAAAGTCGAACGAACCGCGCGTGAATTATCGATTACGGTGATTCCAATGGGGCGACACACGTGCAGGAAGTCCTAGATTCGCGGTACACGGAAATGTCGAGCAAACGCGGGCCTCTCGACAAGTCCGGTTGACGGGGGGGGGTACCTGTTTAGCGTTTCAGCTTAGAAGCAACGATCCCAAGGATCAATCGAAGCGTGGAAATACCGGACGCATTCGTGTGCGATCGAGCTTCGAGATAAGCTCTTACTTTATCACTTTGATATGCGCGAAGTTTGTTGCAATCGCGGTTGAGATATATTGTTTCGAAGGGATGGAAAATAAACTTGTCGATGACTCATCGATGATTCATGGTTATTTTGTTTAGAGTATTTGGAGTATTTTGTGGAACGATAAGTTTGGTCGATTTGTGAAGGCGTTGGGATAGAAAATTGGGGTTTTGTTGGAGAGGTATTCGATAAGTCAGGTAATATTGAGGTCAATCTCTTCGGAATCAATATTTATCGTTGATCGAACAAATATTCAGCAGCCTACAATATATTTCAGACAAATACGACAATAAAAATTCCTTACATTCACGAATGATTATTAAACGGTTAGGAATTTTTTAATATGACTTTTTTTATAATTCAAGTTTTCGAATAATTCGACAATAATTTCTACAATGCAATTTATTCTATCATTTATTAATTTATTATACTGATTATTCATTTATTTATCTTTTCGGCCGACGTATTTTATTTATTTCCCATGATTTTTTTTCAAATCTAAGACAACGTAGCGCAATAACTTGTATGAGAAATTCATGTACTTAATTATTGGAACGAATAACCGACTCCGGTCAACACCATATAGCTTCGTACGGGTATTATGCGCATTAGAACGAAGATAACGAGGATAAATACGGCCGAGCGTTACGTGTATATTGCGCGGGTGTGAGTTTCCTAGTGATGATACATGCAACCGTGTCATGCACCTTTTGTCCTTTGACGACGACGGCGACGACGACAATGACAACGACAATGGCGTCGGGATATGCATTTATGGATGCGCGCGGCATTATGCATCCGTGTATGAGTATGTAACGATAACCATCGGCGTATATACACACGGTGCGGCGTATTATCGAGAGTGCGAATTACCGTAGACATTGCTAAATGCACATGTGACTCGCATGTGTGTACCCTAACGTTACTGCACAACAATTTTTATTTATTCTTCTTTTTTTGTAGATCGATTAAGATTAATTATTAAATGATTACTCGATGGATATTAAAAAATCGCCGAAATAATGAAAATTCGAGGATAGATCTTGATAGAATGATACATGAATTATTTCAAAATTTTTGGGTACATGATTAAGTAGTTATAAATTTATGAATTCAAAACGGTCGCTTATGGGAAAACAGCTTCTGCAGACGTTAATGGTTGCAAAACGAATGGAACTAAATCGAAACAGTTGTACAGTCACTGACAAAACGTCAGTCAACCACATGCCAATATCGTCGAATTTGACTTCAATTATTATTAAAAGTCATGAATTAACATTTCCGAGTATTAATTTATTATCAGTTCAGCTATTTGTAAGACCAAACATGTACGACATGATCTCGACTCGTAAATCCACGATTCACCCATTTTGGACTAACTTTTTGCCCGACGATCCATCCAGTAAGACCTCAATTCACCCAATACGGATACATTACGACCGAAAATAAACACAAAGAACGTTCGAGAGTTGTACGAAAAATCGTTGTCAACCGGAAAAGCGCTCTCGTCATCATATCCTTCGGCGTTGCTCTCGAATTTTCTTCAAGTGGAGTCTCGCACCCTCTCGAGGCCATCTGCGCGAAGCCCAGCGGGGCGCACAAGTACAGCTAAATATCGTCGAGTGTCGTTGAAAACCCCGAAATTCAAACAACTTATTTCTCACTGGCCTGTGAGAACATCATTGCAGCTACGATAATGAGAATCGGCACTCGAACTCTCGAACGCTCTTAAGCGTGAAATCAGAATTCTTGAGGATGTCGCGTCTGGTGGGAAGTTAAGGGAACGGAAGTGTTTTTTTCGAGAACCGGATGAGTGCCGATATATCGAATCCAAGCTCCAGCGAATCCGAGCATGGAAATTCGTCGTTTCTTCTTCCTAATTTATCGATCGAGAATTTATGATTGAAAAAATAAATAAAATAATTAAAAATAATACGATTCAAAAAGTATCGATGATTATTGGAATTTATAATTTATTTGTACAAGCTTACGAGTTATTCAATGATATTTCATACAGTTTCCGAAATTGGTATGTGATTCAACCCGCGAGGCGCCTTATTATATAAATGTCGCTATATATAACGTATATCCGCAAGGTACGTTAATTACCGCAATCACCGCGTCGTAATTACTCACTCGAATACGCAACTTGCGTAAAAATTCATTCGATATCACTCGTCCCGATGAGAATCAATCCAATAAGTAAATCAAATATAATTTTCACGGCGATCGCAACGTTTTTGACACAGATTGATTGAAATTAATGAGTTGTCACTCGGTATTCAGATTACTACACACAGGACGAGATTATCTCCGTCCTAATTGCGAGTCACAGCGATTGATCGCCGATCGATCGCGCGATTCGTAAGAAATATTCGAATTACGATTGTATAAGGCCGAGATAATGTTATCAAATTTCATCCGTTCGACCCTGTGGCTCGCGAAACATCCTTTCTCCTTGAGACATAATCGTCCGAACCTCTCCCCGAGCCCACGAAGATCCGACGAAATGATTAAATTGATAAGACGGCTTCTCTCATTTCCGGGTATAATCCTTGGCACTTATCGAGACCGCAGCGAAATTTTCAAAATCGTGGCAGCGAAAGAAACAACGAGAACAAGACCGAGATGGTGATATAAAAAAAGAGTGAGATGAAAAAAGTGCTCACGCGTGATTGCCATCGATTGAAAAATACGATATCCCAGATCGTTGACGAGATTGAGTATCGAATTGGGTCGAGAGTCGTCGTTGAACGTCGAGGAATCAAACTCTTCGCCAGATTACGAACTCTATTTTTTCCTCGTACCCACGCAGATCTTCGAGCGATGATTTCGCATATCCTCGTAAACACTCGTTCGCGATAATCAGCGCTGCAAATGAAATACAAACTCAAGAAGAAAAAAAGAAATTCGTCAAAATAATCAATCAATGGATGTAACAATATCTCCCGGTCTCTCTTGTGTTAATCAAAAGAACGACGAAAAAAAAAATCCTTGTATATGTTTCAACGCTGATAATCGAATATAACGAAGCCATTCGTAATCTCGAGCCTTTTCCGGATTCCCCAGCGTCCCCTCCCGACCGTTCGTCATCGATCTTACGCTCATTCTCCGCGAAAATATTGTTCGTTGCGTCACGAGGCCGTTTCGCAAAGATCTCTTGATCGCGATCTCGCCCGTTCGCAGCTGCCGCGACTGTGTGTATGTGTGCGAATTACGAATTGGGTCGTCGCCAGAAACGAGAGATACACACACGAGAGAGTCGACCGATGGTAGATTACGAACTTTTGCTCGCCGCGATCGGATCTGTACGTTTTTCGCTGGACGATTATATCCGCGCGTCTTCGTAAGCTACGTTTTTCCTCGGCTCTTTGCCCCCCCCCCCCCCCCCCCCGTCGTTATCCATTGCGAGATGGATCGCGGATCTCCTTGATCCGTATTCGCGTCTCGCTCTGCCATACGGCCGACGCTATGCGGATACGCGCGAGGCGAATTATAGTGTTGGATTGGATAGGACCTGCGATGCACTATTGCCAGTCTTGGCCCCTACTTATTCGCTACTATTGCAACTTCCCACCACTGCCACTGACTCTATTCTGCTACGACTACCGCTTCCATCGTCTTTACTACCTAAGTAAAAAAATCATGTATAGCCTATATACTAACTATATATGCAATTGAGCATATATAGTTTATATATAGTCTATGTGTGTCCAATTGAAAGAAAAATTAAAAAATAAATATAATAATTTCAAAAATGATAATAATAAATGTTTTTTTAACATATAATAATATATCCAGAAATTATATATAGTCTACATATTTACTATGTATAGGTTATATATAGACTGTATGTAATTTTTGGATATATATTATATTATATTGAAGAGAACTATATGGTATTATTATTTTTGGGATTATTATATTTATTCTTGAATTTTTTTTTCTTTGACATATATAGACTTTTTATAAACTATCACTAACTGTATATTAACTATAAATATGTTCAATTGCATATATAGTTAATATATAGGCTACACGATATTTTTTTACTTGGGTCACTACTACTATTATTATTATTGTTATTATTATTTTTTTCTATTATTATTATTATTATTATTTCTATTATTATGTGACAATGGTAGCCGCACTCGAGCTCCCTCCGGTCGGTCACTCGTATCCATTCCGCCGCACTCATACACACGTGGTACGCGGTTCTACGATCTATCCATCCTCGTTCGCGAGTCTATATTAGCATCGAGCGTACGCCGGAGAGGGCCTTGACACAGTGCGTGTCATGCATAGCATGCGATAGCGGAAAGCGCAATCTATTTATCAGGATTTATCGACAATTTTGCGCTAACCGTTGATACGCACGCCACATACCTACGAACGCGTTATCGCTGTTCGCTCTCGTATTATACGCGGAGAAGCGATCGACGGTGACACGTATTGCGCCATGTTAATGGCGGAAAACCCTTGACGCATACTGAATTAACGAACGAACGATCACACGCGAATCTGTGTGTGTTTTTTGATGCTTGTTAATTGTATGATGTTATGTCGGAACGATGAATTAATAGATCGAGATGTTTTGGCGTAGATCTGTAGATATTATGGCTTTTCATTTTGATCGTCGTTGCACAATATAAAAACATTATCTCACGAAAATTCTTTCTACGAGCACTTATTCGGTTTCGCCTCCATAACACAAATATTACCTTCGAGAAATAATCAAACAAGGGTCCGTTTTTCCCCCGATAATCTAATTAAAAAGAAAAACGTTCGCCTCCTACAATTATGGAAATTTTCATTTTTCACAAACAATATATTTACACATTTGGTAGCGATCTGAATGAATTTTTTTTTCTTCTGTTCAAGTATTTCCCTTCGCACTGGCTTTCTACATCTCCGAGACGGTCTAATTTTTTTTTCTTCGACTCGTTTTCGTAGAAAAAAAAATCGGACTTTCGCGACACGCAGCTCTTCTGAAGTACCTTTTCTTCCGTAGAATCGCGCAAAAAGACGCGCCCGATCGGACGAGCTTTAGGGGTTGCCCCGATTTTTTAAGTACTTACGTTTGGAGCCTTTCAAAAATCGAGCAACCCCTAAAAATCGTCTGATCGGGCTCATTTTTCTGCACGATTCCACGGAAGCAAGATACACTGAAATCAATACAGAGAAATCAGTATTTTTTCTTTTGAAAACTCCCTGATAGGCATACTATTGCCGTTATCGATTCGTCGTCCTCCTTCACTGTCACATCACTCGAGCCCGTTATTTTTCTCCTCCACCGAGCGTGTCGGGTGGGTGGTGAAAGTCTCGCTCTCGCCACGATGGACACTTTTTTCACTACGCCCCGAGGTGCGAGATACAAACCCCGATACGAAAGAAAAAGTGGTCTAGACGTTTCGGGACCGGGAGCTGCCCCCGCAGGTGTGGAAGAGAAGAAGGTAGTTGCGATGTAACCGCGCGGTAACGATAAAGGGTTGACGATTCCTCCAGGGTTTCTCGAACTCAAGTTTCAACCCTCTCGAGTGTACGGAACGCGTTCGCCCATTTTCTTTTCATTAAAAAAAAAACTTTTAGGGAGTAAAAGGACAACATTGAATCAAAAAGAAAAATTTTATTTAATAAAAATAATGAATAAGCGGATAAAAATTTATTAGCTTTGAAATTCATCATACATGATTTGCGATCAAACCTTCAAGTGTGAAATATCGAGAATTATTCGTTTCGTCGATCTTATGACCCAATGAAAAAATTATAGATAGTTTATATATTAACTATATATTGAATTGAGCATGTATAGACTATGTATAGTTTAAATAGAGACTGAATATTCCCAATCCCATACATAGGTTATATATAGGCTATATGTAATTTTTGGATATATTATTATATTATAGTTACGAGAATCATATATTATTATTATTTTTTAAACGATTATATCTGTTTTTGAATTTTTGTTAATTGGACATATATAGCCTATGTATAAACTATACATGCTCAATTGCATATATAGTTGTCGTATAAGCTATACATTAATTTTTTACTTGGGGATTATAATCACAAACAACGATATTTTATTAAAATTTATTTTTCTTAAATTCATTTCTTTCACGAGGACTATAAAAAAATCAAAAGTAATAATTCTTCCTAAAGAAGTATGAAGGATTAAGGTGACCGATAAACTGGTCTCCTGCGGCTCATGCATAGATATAAGGGGTGGCAACGGATGCGACGTCGAAGCTACTGAGAACCGGGTGCGATGTGACCCACATCGCTCGCGAATTACAATCCAGCGCTGGTTCCAGCACGACCGCCGATGAAAAGACGACCATACCGGTTGGTATCACATTAAAAAAAAAAATTACAGCAAAAAAATAACAGAATAAAAAACAAGCCACGTTATTTTCTCTCCCTTTGGCATCAACTGTAAAAACGTCGGCGACGCGTTCAACGACATGACGGGACGGGGGTGGAATAAAGAAGGGAAAACCAACTCTTTTGATGTAATCATCGAACAGCTCGGTGGCATTATTAACCAAACTCTCTCTCTCTCTCTCTCTCTCTCTCTCTCCCTTTCTTTCTCTGTCTCTCTCCCTGTCTCTCATTCTCTTTCACCGATGACTATCCTCCGGTAAACTTTTAAGGTTAGTTCGCAGAACTCCCCGACCCCCTCATCCCTTTACGTACTTCCCTGCCCCGACGCCCACCGTTTTTATTTCAACTTTTTCGCTCTCGTGTTCCGTTTAAACCCGCTCCACGGCATAATATTTTGCGCTCCCGCGAGCTTACACCGCGCTTCGTCGTACGACATTTTCAACGACGAAGCTCGGGCTCACTCGCTCGTGCATTGCTCACACAACCGAAGGCTTCGATACTTCGGTATGAGGATGCGATGGCACGACACAATGTGCCAATCGGTGGATAAGAATTTGGTACTTCGAGAACGTGCTTCCAGTCATTTTATCGAATAGGAAATATGTATTATATTAAAAGCCGGCCGAGAGCGTGTTGGGTTATTTATCTGGACCGATAGCGTTCCGGAGCCATTCTCACTCTATTTGGTATAATTTTGATTGGATGTACTTATTAAAAGCTACACTCGGGAATTTTTTTCAGATTTTTCGCATGGATAATTTAATTATTAAGGGAGGTACTCTGATAACGAATTTGGAATGGAATATCTCGTCGCCGAAGGGTTTAAATAAAAAAGTCCTGATACATTATTCGTTGCATTTTAGAAGATCTATTCACAGACACTTCAGTCGCTGAGACGAGTAAAAAGACATTCCAGTAGGTACACTTCTTGATCTCTGGGACGGGGGTCGAACATTTTATTTTCTTAAAAATCTTATCATTGCTGTTTTTGGGTCATCAATCTACATCTTTATATCGAATTTTATCTCAATAAGTGAATAAATGAGTGACTGAGAGGACTGTGATACACAGACAGACGGAAAGGAGGCCTGACCGAAATCGTAAGGGTTCCCAGACTACACTGCTACGAAACCCTAAAAATAATATCCTTAAAACACGCCGAAATTTCCTTATTCCCTCTACACTAGACGAAAAATTATATTTATTTGTCAGCACTATTCATAAAGTATTACATCAACGCATAGTCCCGCTTTTTTAGCAAAGTACTCCCAAGCAAACCTATTCGACACATTCATCCACGGACTTTGAGCACAAAAAGTATTTTGCATTTTCAATATTTCCGGTGTTTTGCCTGAAGTACATTCTCTGTACTTTGCCAATTTCTTTTTGGTCCTCCTCCCAGCATCGGTCCGCAGCAACACGACTTCGTCGGCGTACGATGTTTGCAAAATTCTCCCACAGCCTGATTAAATTCGCCCACCCTTCGGTGCAATATCTTCACCACCCCCCCAGCAACGACATCGACCGTCGGACCACCACCCCGATGACCATACCGACCACTGTGTCGCTCGATTATCGCTCGTGTCTCATCGTACAACGACGCGACTGATCGCGCGCATTTGCTCGCTCAGACATGCTAATTCGGTTCCAGGGAAGAAGCCGCAACCCCCTCGATCGTCACCCCCCGGTCGACGCCACGATTGCCGCGACAAGCGACGTACACGGACGGAAAAGCGCGCGCACGCGTCCTGACAATAGCGTTTTCCTTTTTTTTTTTTTTTTTGTTTTATAGTCGTCTCGTACGTCGTCGTAATAGTCGTGGTTGGTCGGGGCTCATGTATTTTTCATGGTGAAAAACTTCATCGCGAAATTATCGTGAGCAAGCGGTCTCGCGGCCGACGGCTAACGTCGCGTCGTCGTCCGGATCAACCCCCTCAGAAGCCACCCGCGTTGCGAGCACCCCTGCCGGAACGATAACGTTGACCACCGAGGCAAAACCGAGCGAGGGCTCGCGAGCGAATTACAAAAAAAAAAAAAAAAACCCCCCAGTAAAAGAAGCCGGGAGAACAAAAATAATAATCAAAATAGCGAAAGGGGGTAACTGACAGGAAGAAAGTTTCAGACCGATAGGCGGTTCGTTCTTTTTCATCGCCCTTTTTTATTCCGTTGCTTCGGAAAGTGCATAAAGGGTTGTTTGAGGTTGAACTAGAATATTCGCAAGCGTATATTCGTCGTCGTTTTACCGCAACAAAGTACCTTCGCGGTTTGTTACATCGTTCGTTAAATCGACGTTGCAGTTTGAACTACGTGTGCATAATGACGATGCTACGTTGGGGGCTGTCGATGGTGCATCGACGGCGGGTGGTCGTCTGGTTATTTTGTTGCGGCCGCGTAATTAAAGGGCTGTCAGGGGGGGCATCCGTTTCTCTTTCGCTTCGTATTATACGTAATATGCATCATAACGAGAGTACACGGGGTGTGTGATCGATGGATGGAGAGAATCGAAAAACGTAAACGAGAAGAAGAAAAAATCGGGAAGCGGCGCGGAGAGAAATATCGGAAACGACGGGGGCACGAGCGAGAGGAAGGGAGCGTTTCATCATGTGGAAATGCACGTGACTCACACTACCTTCCGCCGTTTAGCCTCCGTAATTTTCCGCAACCCGGTATTCACGGGCTAAAGAGCAAGACGAACGAGCAACAAGAAGAAGAAATAAAATGTACATCCGCGAAAGAAATTAACGCGCGCTTCACGCGATATCCTGCAAGCCGAAAAAAAAAAAGGTTTCAAAAAATACAAACGCACCGTCGAAGGGCGCGTTTTGTGTGGCCTGACACGCGCCTTAAGCCGCGAACTTCGGCGAGGAGAAAGAGACGTCAAAAAATTGGTAAAAAAAACGTTGATAAATAGAAATGTAAAAGATTTGAATTCAAATAGATCGAAAAAAAGGAAGAAAAGACGGAGCCTTGACTCGACGAGTTCAAATGCGGTTTCTATAAGTATTATAATACCTTTTCCGTTCTCGCTCGGGTCTCGTTTCTGTGCTGCTGCTGCTGCTGCTGCTCGGTGGAGCAGCAGAGGAGAAGCCGTCGGAGCCCTCGCGAAGACCGGGCGTATAATAGTTATTCAAAAATACAACTCTCTCGTAGCTCCGGATCTGCAGAAGCAGCCGCAGCGGCAGATACGGCAGCGTATCGAGCAGCCAGCGGTAGCAGAATCGGCAGCGTGAGCAGCAGGAGCAACGACGAGAGTTACGATGGAAAGGGGAGGCCCGCAGAGCGTTTGCAGAAAGCGGATGTGAAGCGTTTTTGCGCGAACGGCAACATGACTCTCCGGGAGTGAGTCGAGCCGAATGAACGAATGAGCCTTCACCCGGCTATGCGAGACGCGAACCTGTTCGTAACGAGCCGTTTTATTCCATCCTCGTGTGTAGGATATATGTATGGATGGGGAATATACGTTTATGGCGAGTTGTATTTGTGTATCGTGCAGCGAGGTGGAGACTGAGCCATGCAGGAATGAAGGAAAGGATGGACGAGGAAAGGAGAGCAGGTAGAACAGAGCGGAAGGGCTAAACGGCTGATGGTCGTAGCGGTAGAAAACAGCGAGAGTCGAGGGGCGATTGCCGAGTGAGGTAGGACCAGGATGACAGGGAGACCAAGTGTGACTCGCTAATTCCTTGCTCTGCTTTGTACCCATCTTTCTCTCTGTCATACACGTATACTTACTCGTGTACACTGGAAACTTCTTTAATTTTATTACCGTGAACTGTTATGTTTTATTTATTTTTTTAATTATTATTATTTGTTTCCGGCTTGAAGGATTTTATGTTCTTATCTGTATGTTAGTTGGTTTTTGTTATTGCCTTAATATTATTGTAGTTTTATTCTTTTTCTGTCTAGCTATAATATGTCGCCTGTTTTTAATTAATAGTTGGTTGACATTTTTTATTTCTATTTATTTTTCTTATTCCTTGCTCTGCTTTGTCCCTCTCTTTCTCTCTGTTTCACACACACACACACGCACTTTCCCATATACACTGTCAACCTCTCGATTTCATTCCTGTAAAAAGTGATGGTTTATTTTCTATATCATTGTTATTATTTGTTCCCGGCTGGAAGGCTTCCATTTTATGTTCTTATCCGTAATTCGATAGATTTTTGTTCCAACCTTAATATTATTATAGTTCTACCCTCTTTCTGTGTAGCTATAATATATCGCCCGTTTTCAATTTACAGTTGGTTGACACTTTCTATTTCTATTTTCTTGTATAGTTTTTTCGGGTGCTTATTCATATTTTTTGCCTGCATTATATTTTCGCACGGGGCTCTCGAGGGACTTCGGTCGCATAGTACGAAATGGAAATACATATTCTTCTCTCTCTCTTTCTCTCTTTTTCCGTCTTTCTTTCGCACGGCGACGACCGCGACCCACGCTTTTGTGCTTTATCATACACGGACAGAATTTTGAGGGTTGCGCGCCGGGCTAAAAGCGCGAAAGAGCTTGCTCCCGCGTTTACTCCAAGGTCGTCTGGGAGGCAGTCTTATCGATTGGGCTGTGCGGCACCCTGTTCAATCCTGGCCAACGCACGCACACACCCACGAGCCCATCGACGGTACAAACACACCTATGCGGTACGAAACCCCTTAACCCGCCGTATCCGCACGTATATCTATTATACTCCGAGAGAGACAGAGTGGTACAGGGAGAACGTGAGATCCGTGACACATAGCCAAGGATACACGCAGGTCCTGAGGAAATACGCAAACACACGCGCACACATACGACGACATCTTGTTTCGAGGTCTACTCCGGCAGACGAGCTATCAAAGTTGATCCAAGACGCGATTTATTCTCCAGAAGCAACGGAGAATTCTCGACAGACACGTTGGAACATCGGTATCTCGTTATCGTGATGTTAACGGGTTATATCTCAGTTGTTTGCGGGAAAATAGAGAAATTTCATGATTTTTTTTAGCCATGGTAATATAATTTTATTAGATGACACTCTGATTCGGTGGGTTGAAGACCCAGAAACGACTGACGGCGCACACATAATGTAAACATCATTTTTTTTCGAGCTTAAACTCAGAGAACTTCCGTCCTACTCTTCTAATTCACGGCAAACTCCAAATTGATTATGAAAAGAATAATTGAAATAATAATAATAATAATATATAATCATGATAATAATTGCGGTTAGCTCGAGATTGATTCGAATTATCGTAGCTACTTCTGGCAAATGATTTGCCCCAATTTCATCGTTGAGAGCCGTGACAACTAAACTCTCCACCGCGGCACTGGAGCGAAAGGGTTCGTCCGACAGGGACGTCCGGACGCTTCCAACGGGGATGCTTACAACCCTCGACCGGGGCTAATCGACTTGCTCGTTGAAGCGAAAAAATTGGTTCCTACAACTCGAAGGAAAAGCGGATGAAAGAGGCGTCACTGGCCCGGCGCTAATTTTACTTCTACGTCCGCGTAGGTGAAAATACCCGCTCTCCCTGTCACCGAGCGTTACACTGATCATTGACCGCCCTCGATTATCACGTCGTAACGGTATTCGTCGTCCGCCTCAAACCATGAGCTCCCCTTGACCTTATACAATCTAATATGCAGAGAAGAATCAGTCAAGTTCTTAATTTAAAAAAAAAGATGAATATTTATTATCTTCCTAGGAAAAATCTCCAAATGATAATTTTAATAAAAAATATATGATTATTATGTATATATATAAAATGTAATGATTATTACAATATATGTGAGAATAATATAATATTATAATATGTAGATAATGATTCTAATTTTAGAAAAATGAAATTACCATTAATTAATAGAATAATAAATTTCATTATTATTAGCATACCATAATTATCATCGTTATTACTTTATTTCATAATAATATATTATTACTATTATTATTATTATTATTTTTATTATTATTATTATTATCATAATTATTATTATATATAATAATAATAGAATATTGTATATTTTTTATTTGCTATTATTGATTTTTGTATCATAAATTGAACGGTACACATTATGAAAATTTCGGAAATCAGAAAAAAGCGTTGAATTTATAAAACCAATCCCTTTTCTACGATCTCATGCCATCTTCTTCGGAGAGAATCAACGACGACGAAGCACCAACCGGTGCACGTTAATCGCCCCATTTTTATCTTTTCTTTCTTTCCGCTCTCGCAATCTTTGCCACGAGGGGGTGGAAGAATAATCGCCAAGGGCGTGTACGAAGCAAAGGAAGAACGTATCGAGTAGGTATAGAATAGTCTAGTCAGTGGCCAGACGGTGCAATTACTTTTCTCTCGGGTCATCGAGAACCACCCCCTCGAACGACATGCGACTCCATTCTCTCATTCCCGGGCTCGTTCGAACCGGGCTTTGGAAAAAATCCCGACGGCTCCACGCGTGGATAACACACGAAGAGATACACGAGCGGATGTGAGTGCTAACAAGTCGTTGGGATGAGAACCGAGCGGATGTCGCCAACAGCCGACACGGCGGTTTACACTCTCCGTCGTCCCGCGATCGTTCAATTTCCCAGCGAAAGCACAGAAACGAAGAGCAGCGAGTCGATGGTCCTAGGAACGACCGGACTCGCTGAGCTCTACGTTTGTGTATGATAACGGTCAGCTCGCGGTAGCCACGATAGTCGCGTTCAAGGACGTGACCTCGAAAGTTCAAAAGCCCCTTCGGGGTTGTCGAATTCGTTATGGGCTGCCGGCTCGCCACCCGACGTCATACACTTCGCCCTCCATCTTTTTCTCCCATCAACGACCCCCCCCCCCCCACCATGGAATTCGAAAATCTCGTAACAACGTAAAAAAGAAAAAAATATTTTTTGTCGCATCTTAAGATTGAAAATCGAGGGTGCTGTCGATGGGAAAGAAAAAGATGACGAAAGCGTGAAGAAGAAACGTTGGAAAAAGAGATCCAGGTTTTTTTCGTGGGCAATCGCGTCGCCGGGGTTGCGGATATAGCAACCAGACGGTGGCGCGGCATGTTTTTTTTCTTCTCATTCTTCCTCCATTCCCCGTTCGGTTCTTCTGGTCCGAAAACACGAAGGGGTGGAAATGAGCCGACGAAAAGTGAGTGAAATCGAGATGCCACGAGCGAAGAAAAAGCGAAAGTGATGGAGAGAGAAAGACAGCGCAAAAAAGCGAAAGAGAGTGAGAGTTAGTCCAAGAGAGAGAGAGAGAGAGAGAACAAGCCATCACGCGAGAACGGGAGAGTGTGTGAGACGGAGGAAAGAACCATCCAAAGGAATCAAGGGAGAAAGAGCTGAGTAGACGAAGAAAAATAAGGTCGAGTTTGCGTGGGAGAACTGTCGGGGTAGAGGGCGAGAGGATCCGTCTAGACTGTTGTGCCCGCCCGATTCCGCAGCCGCGAGGCGCGCGCGCGCTGCTCTCGAGGGTATGAGTTTCGTAACAGCGAAACCCCGGAGAAGGGGCTGGCCGCGGCGGGAGAGGAGTTAAACGCGACATAACGGAGAAAGTTGCGAGGGCGTCGTCGTCGTCGTCGTCGTCGGCACGGTAGCGTCGTTGGTAACGCTTGGTTCTGGGGAACCCCGAAGGGGAAGGAAAAGGTCGGAGAACAGTGAAAGTCCTGGCGGCGCTCGATAACCCCCCCTTAGCCCCAAGGTCACGGTCATGGCCCGGCGCTGTTCTCCCGGTTGCTCGCCTTCCCTCCGGTTCTCAGCTTCCCCGCAATTTCTCCGCTATCGTCTTTCACCCATTCGCTCTCGCCTCCTTCCGCTCCAGCTTCCGAGCTTCCTCTCCCCGACTGGCTCGTCCGCCCCGGCTGCGAAACGCGGCTACCGACCCAACCGACGAACTCTCGCCCCCGCAATCCCCCGTCGCGCGCGTCAGACGTCGTGAAAACTCACCCCGATCGCGGAGGCCGCGCGCCCTCCCGGTGTTCCCCGACTGTATACCACTGACAGCACCGACGTCGCGCACTCCACGCAGACGATTATGGGTACGATACGGAATTGCCGTCGTCCTGGACTGGCTCCGTTCTTCTCCTTCCTCTTCGTCATCAAACTCCCGCTTTTTTTTTTCGTCTCTCCTCTTTTCTTCTTTGGATATTTCACTTCTAGACGCTCCTTCATTCCCGTCGCTTTTCTTCTTCGTACCTCCAGTGCCTCGTTTTTCTTATTTTTTTTTGTCCTCATTTTACCTCGCGGCTCGTCGAAACTCTGCGGCTGCGAAATTTTCGAGGGTTTGACGAGATCGGACGCGACTCCTTGGACAGTAGAGATTGATGAATACCGCATCCCATCGTCTGGACCAAACGGCGCAGTCCCATCGTTATTCAAAAAAATAAGTCGGACGGTCTACGATAACAATGGAAAATGAATCGAATTTTGAACAATACAAGACGATATGAGGAAAGACGGGAAAGCGTGTAAAATATTTTAATCGATAGTCACGATACAGTGACCGGCCAGCGGGTAATTCTTGCAAACCGGTGCATAAATATCGCGGATCGACCTACATGCACGGAGAAAAAAGAGAGTGAGAGCCAACGGAGAGGCAATCTCCCGACTCCTTCCTTCGAGCGGTGCACCAATGCGCGGTGCGTCACTCGTTGTGTTACTAAACTGCGTTTATACGGTGATACACCGGGGAACGATACACAATCCTATTACGCATATGGGACAAGATTGCACGAGGTTTTTCGCGTTCCGCAGTAGCTGCACGCGCTCGCGCGAACGCGCGAAACCTCGCGGCCGGTTCTGTATGCGATTGTGAAACGAGCGAGGAAAATGTAGATGTATGAAAGACGTAGAAGGTGTATCCACAATCGCGGTCAGAAACGACTTCCAACGTACGATCAAAGCTCACGGCATGGCAATGGGTTTTCCGAGTATATATTGCGCGAATCCGTGCACGTTTTATTCCGATGTGCAACGCGCCCAGCCTTCACTTCGTTTCATATACAAGTGTAACAACATTTACGCGACTTGTCTTTTTCGGAATTTCCGTGTCGTTGCGATACGCGCACACGCCGATGCGATTGCACGACCCCCGGCAGGATATTCAATGCTCGGAGTTGCGTGTATGTAGGGGTGGATTTAACGGCGGGTCGAAGGCTCGGGCTCGAAATTTCGACGGGGTAAAATCTTGGGAACGTGTCAAATTGTGATAGCCGCGGAGTTGCAATTAATGGCTAGGTATTTTCATGCGGTTTATGCACCGAGCTACGATATGTACGTATATTTGGGTTGTTGGGATCTTAGGCCGTCGAAATTTCGAGCCAAACCCAAAGCGGTCGTGGGGGGGGGGGGGGGGGGTGGGCCTGGAGGGACCAGAATTATGCAGCATTCATTCTTTTTTACAAAAAATTTATTTCATTTACAGAAAATTAAAATAACTATTCAATTTTCAATTGTAAGGTACTCTTATTTTTTATATGGCGTTATAAGCTACTACGTTTGAGACTGAACTACCTTTATTATTAAATTTTTATGGGCTAACGGCAACATTGTTAAATCTGCGAGCGTATGTTGAGAGCCTGCAGCGTTGGTGGAATTATATATTAAATATCATTTAATTAAACCAGTTGAAAAACCCTCCCGACCTCATTTTTTATCTAATCCCACCCGACGAATTTGATTTATTACCTGGGGCTACCTCAACATTTCGTAAAAAATAAAAAACCACGAATGACGTCATGATACATTTCGTTGATTTTTAATTTTTATCAATTTTGAAGCAAAGAATGTTGAAGCAAAGGTATTACTTGCAAAATCTGTACAGTTCTAATAATGAATACAAACTTAAGTCCTCACAACTCTTTTATTGCACAGATATTAAGTTTAAGCTCCGGAGCAGGAATTCCTGCTCCGGGAACATTACTGCTTTCCTTAATAGATTTATAAACACTTTTTTCGCTACGTCTATTTCTATTTTGAGCTCGAGGGCCCACAAAAGTGTTACCGCTTAGAGCCCTTACTTGACTTGATCCGCCACTGCGTGTATAGACAAATTTCGAGTGTGAACTTTAACGCAATATTTTTTTGCTTTCCAATTAATATAAAAAATAATAAATGATATAACATTAAATCCAAATTCCAAGCTATGTCTTCTTTCAGAAATCCCTGCGTAATAATTTTTTTTATGTCACTAACGTTTCATCTACCATTTTTTCACTCGAACGTCCCGCGAAAAATTGTAAAGAACCAAATTGAGATAAAAATGGGAATCACATGTGAATAAATTCAACACTCGTTATTCCATGACAATGGTGGGAGATAACGAGCGGGGTAAGGCTTTCGAGAAGACGTTGGGGCGAGGATGGGAAAAACGGTGAGAGTAAAGCCCCGAAGAGGTTCGGCTGTACAACCTTGACCCCGGTGGATCGATGATTCGCAAGCGCAGTCGGTGGTACCCGGCAGTCGCCATGGCTACGAGACAGGACGTAGTCCTGCGTGAGAGACCGTGTCGAGACCGAGAATGCCTCTCACGCACCCACGCGTTCCTTTACCAACCAAGCAGCCGGCACATAAACCGAGTGATTGTAACTGGAGCGAATGTAAAATGTAGACGAAAACGAAAAAAACGAGATCAAAGGAGAAAAGAAGAAAACTATCAGTTTGAAATTTCGCTACGGATTTAAAAATTCCAATTTTTCTGGGGAAATTTGTATACGATTGGACGAGACTATAGCGCTAACAGTTGATTTGATGAGCTTAAGGGTTGGTGCTTGAAAGGTATTTCCGGAGGGTTTCCCAATAGATGACCAGGAGGTGGTCTCGTTAATATGTTTCTCATTAAATAATAATCTAAAAGCCATCCGTTTTTGGGCGACCGCTAGCTCGGAATCTCATTAAAAGCTCATGCCGTAACAAACGCGAGCCCTAAGCACCTAAAAAGCTACACCTTGCGCTCTCAATTCATGTAAAACGCAAGCAGTCACTTAGCAACGACCCACAACCCAGCGAATACAATAAATTATCCACGTTCGCTGATTATTCCCGCCGATGTATATCCGTATCGTTCTAATTATTTAAACAAGCACGATGAGGTGTACAACCGGTGGGATATAACTTTTATTTATCAAGGAACTATATCGAAGTGCCTAGACTCGTCGATAGAACGAAGGTAGTTAGGGGTAGGTTTCTCATCGAGTGCGGGGGTTGAAGAATGCGGAGAGCCTGGACGGAGAAAGATATTCCGCCAGACGTAAATTACCGGGACTCACAGGTATACCTTCGTCGAACAATATATATGTGCATAATTTTTTTTTCTTCAATCTCCCTCCACGCCTTCTATCGAGGGTTCAAGGGTGTGCTTCGAGAGCTTTTTCGCCTCGGCGATACGAGAAGTCTGGAGGACAGCGAGGTCTAGCTTAACCTACCTTAACAGGGTGGGAAAAGCGGCTCGGGGTAAGATGCGCGAGGCGCGCATGCTTGCATATACGCTCGTATTCTTCATGGGGGGGGGGGGGGGGGTAGAAAAGGTAGAAGCGAATAAAAAAAATGTGTCTACCAACCGGAGAGCTTCGTGAGACTGTAATAAAAAGTGGAAAAATGAAAACGGAATAACGGAACGACGAAGGCCGTTTTTATCGAGGGTCTGCACCCTCGAGATTTGTGAGATTTGAAAGAAGAAAGGAAGAAAATATCCTAGCAAAGATTTATCAACGCAATTCTAGGTTTAACCATCGACGGTTCGTCTGTTTTTTTTTAACCTTCTGATTCGATGGAGAAGTTATTGTAATCACCCCGAAAATCGGAAATCGATTCTTTGGCAGATATTCACGTTGGAAGATAATTGGGGTTATTTTAGCCTATTTTGAGACGAATGAGAAATTCGCAAGAAATACGCGATAAGAAATTCTCAGAGGAATTTGCAAGCGACAATAATGTGTATACATATATTATTGTTATTGTTGTTATAATAATAATAATTATTATAATTAATAAAAAGGGAAATTATTATTATTATTATTATAACAACCATAACAATAATATATGTATTCATATTATGATGATAATTGTTATAATAATAATATAATAATAATAATAATAATGATTATCATTATTATTAATAATAATAATAATAATCATAATAATAATATAGAATATACATATATTATTGTTATGGTTGTTATAATTATAATTATTATTATACCAACAATAACAATAACATATGTATATATATTATTGTCGCTTGCAAATTCCTTTATTATTAAATATAAATAAAATATATGAATTATTATTATTGTTATTATTTTTATTATGATTATTATTACTATTATTATTATTATTGTATGAATATGCACTACTAGTATTAAAAAAATGATAATTAGATTATTCCGAGATATTAATGACGCACGAATGACAGTGGAAACACGGAATGGGGAAAATTGTTCAACATCTGACCTTCGAGTAGAAACGATGTATATATAAATGATCGACAATACAGCTTGCGAACCGGCTTACAGTCTTCTTGTCAGCTATGGAATAACCCGTGGCTGAGACAATGACACGTATACAATAATAAACGACGGCGTACTATTTGCAAACGCTTGGGTAATTCATTTTATCGTTATGAGCATGTTCAATCCCGGCAATAATGGGCACTCGACACAAACCATTGTTACGTTAATTTATAGAAATCCGATTTGGTAAACGATTGTTCGAAATAAGATTCGTAACGGAAATTCAATACAAATCTGGAACAAAGACAGATTTTGCTGCGTACTAGCTGTGTTATCGCATGTTTCGGATTGTACGCAATTTCGGGAGGGGGCCTAAGAAGTTCAACGTCGTTATGAAACACACGAATAATCGATAATCAGTTATTTAGGTTTGCCGATAAGATTATATCATGAAATCCTTTTCTGCTAACACAGACAATTATATTCTTTCGAGAAAATGTATTTTTTTTTTACGTTTCAAGCGTCGTGCAATTAAATATTTGAAAAACTTAGTCTTGTCCGAAAATACATCGCAATGTCGGATTTATCCCGCACCCTCGAACTCCGCTGTGTACTGAGGAAAAAATATTGATTCCAGGTTGGATTAAAATCGCTATTGTGGCTTTTAAAAGAAGCTGCAAGTTAGAACTTGTAAATCGTTTCCTTAGAATTGAAGGAGCTTCAAGTTGAAATTTACTAACTGCTTTCTCAGAATTTAAGATATTGTACGAATCGTCCTCTATGCGGAACGATTTTTATCAACTTTGGCTCCCTTATAGAGGAAGATTCGTACAGTATCTTTAATTCTGAGGAAACAGCTCAAAAGTTTTAACTTGCAGTTTGTTCGCCCTCTATAAAGTTCGGCCCGCTCGACCGATCTTCACCAAATATTGTACATAACACGGTTTAATAATATTCCATAGATATGTAGCAAGTTCGTTTTTGATCAGAAGAAGCTTACGTGAGTTAGACCTAAGTGAAAAATGACCGACATTTTTTGGAATCTTCAAAAAGCTGTGATATCCGAAAAGCTTCGTCAATCATTGCAAAAATTACACGTGCCATGTACATTTCAAGGCTGCACATGTGTGCAAAATTTGAGCAATGCAGCTTGAATCGTTCTCGAGTTATAGACATTTGACTTTTGCAGGGTTGTTACACGCACACACATGCGCACACACCCACATATATCCAGCTATTTCTTGCAAATGCCATTCCTGCACATCTTAAGACATTTCGAACGCATCGACATCAAAACCTCGATAATATTTGATTTTACTCTCACACAGCTTCCCCCCATGAAGAAGCACAAAAGAAAACATTCCCAATTATCGACCGCGGTCGTAATGAACTCTCGCGAATAAACAATTGACGCGTTTGTTGAGCGTAATCCTGCAGTGATTTCAATCGCTCCGGGATTAGATTTGAAAGACAGAAATAGGGTAGGTCATAGCAGGAGTAGGATGAGACTCGGGTTATCCGAGCGACGAAGGAGGGTCGTTATAAGCCTCCGACTGTTACGAGGGGATGTTATTATGCGCCCTTCAACCTTACGTCGCGTTTATTTCGAGCAATTTCTGTGACGTGCGTTACGAAAACAACAAGCCCGTGTACAAAGCGTTCGTCCGTGCGTCTGTGTGAAGTTTGTACGGTCATTCGGTGGATGACGCGCGTGTTGAGTCGGACGAGTCGAGACGACGACGAAACTACTTCGGAGCGAGAAGGAAAAATCGTTTGGACACCGGTGGAAAACACGATCCAACCCCCATACGTCTCTCCCGGCGAACGAACGATAATGACGGGAGTGGAAAGACCGAGGACGAGAGGAAACACACCCGAGCAAAGGTCTAACTTACCCGTCCATGGCTCAAGGCCTCAAGGGCGACCACGCCCTGTCTGCTACCACCACTGCCAAACCGCTACAGAACGCCCCGAGGTCGCGCACCGCGCCATCAACCACCCTTGAGAAGGACCGGCGGGGTTCGCGACCGAGCCTCGCACCCTCGACCCGCGAAACAACCGAAACACACGCACACATCCGTGACAAAACGTGAAAATACATCGCGTTGCTCTCGTCTAGCCGCTACTCCGGTACTCAACGCGTAACTCAAACCACGAAGAGTCGTACAATACCGGATCAGCCGAAATGTGGTCCGAATCAACCCAAGCTTGCATGTACCTAAACTGTGACGAACAAACCGCGCGTACGACGACGGAAATGTTCAACTTTGAACTTTCACTCTCGCGCGAGAGTGATTTAAAGCAGATACGTCGAGATGTAGAATTTGTCTTTATTATTGTTATTATGGTACATTTTTTTATTATTATTTAGTATCTTCTATTATTATTTTTTATTATTACTATTATTATTTTTTATTATTATTCTTATTATTATTATTATTATTATTATTATTATTATTATTATTATTATTATTATTATTATTATTATTATTATTATTATTATTATTATTATTATTATTATTATTATTATTATTATTATTATTAATTTATTTATTGATTTTTTATTGACATTAGAAATGGAGAGCGCATGCGTGACATCGCTGAATATAATCCAAATAGTACAGAGAGCCGGAAAAGATGGCTGGAAAACAAAATTCGTTATTCGTCCATCCTATCGAAACATTTCGCAAAAAAAAATCAAGCCTACGATACTTTCGCAACAATTCCTCGTAACTCTTAATGAATTAAATCCGAATCGATTTCGCCAATTTGCGAGAAATCGCAAATCCCCTTTTCAGAGCGGTCGAAACGTCGACATTCCCGGGCACGTCACACCGCCTCAACCGTCAATCTATCTCCGGGGGGTCACAGATCGCGATGCACCGTCGAAGAATACACCGAAGGTCGTGTTTTATCAATCGAGAATATTAAAATGAATAAATGTCGGAATTAATGGCGTAATTAACGGTTGGGTGAGCGGCTTGTGATATTTTTTTTCCGTTATGGCCAATGGCTTCTACGGAAAAAGAATCGGCGAAACGGCTGTGCGTGCATTCGTTTTTTGTTGTTGTTGGATAGATATATATTTTTTTTATTTTTTATTTGCCATGTAAAATTCACGGGTTTAATACGAGAGAGTTTGATGAAAGCGTTGAAATCTCAAAATGCACGGTGCACATACAAACGGATATACGCACACGCCCGCGCTCGTGCACCCAGCGAGAGTCCTCCTTAGCATTGTATCCGAGCCGTACTTAGTTGGCCGTAGTTGGCTCGTTGCTGGCATGAGCGAAATTATTAGGACACGACGTTCGGCGTGTCGGAGCGCTGATGTGCTCGCATCTCGCAATTGTTTCACGCGATATTCCCCATCGCTGTTGCTCGATCTACTTTCGAGAGGTCGAATATGTATATGTGCAGTGTATACATGTATGTATTATGTATTTATATTAGACCGGTCCTTATATCGGCTTCGGATGAATTTTGACAAGTCCGGGCGTGCTATATCTTTTATCTCCGTTTCGAGGCACCTCTGCCGATCGTTCCCTCAGAACGGGCAGACAAATATTGCAAAGTCAAAAAGAAAATGGTTAAACAATCTATGAGGTATTTTCAAATATTTTCATTCCATATTTTCGTTTTATCGTCAATCGATCGTGGTTGAAATAAAATCAAGCTCCAATATTAATTTGCAGTATCACCTTAACATACAATCTCATCACCTACCACCATCCATTATTAAGTGTACTCCCTCCAACGTCTCAACGAATATTTTCTCATCTCAATAATTGCTTGAAAGATCAATCGCAGTTTTCCAAAACCGATTGTGAGCAAACTATCCGCCCGAAGTACTTAAAATAATCACAATCCATGCTCTGAACATTCTAGATGATGTACGAAAACCTCATCCATAAAAACAAAAATAACACGTTAAAAAAAATTCATAACTCGATGAAAACGGAAACAAACGAATCAAGGATTGAATTCCACTCCGTGTGACGATGAAGGGTCGAATAAAAATCGAGCATGAATATTTATTCCCATTATCGATAGATCCTGCGATACTTCGCAGGACCTTCCTGTCGCTACTCTGCCCGATAATTCCACCGATCGGCGGTTTACCGGCCGTTCGTGAAGAAGCTTTTGCTTTGAGCGATATTACACGGTCGAATGGCTCGTAAACCTCCGGACCCCGTAGCTCCCAGGAGGTCCCTCGACGGCCGTAGGTGCCACGAGCGACGGAGTGCACCGATGGCTACCGTAACCGTGTACATACAACCATGATCGGACCATCGACGGTGTTTATACAAGGTGTACACAGGGTATGTATAGTTTGCGTACATTCGTCGGTGGTCGTGAGGGATCGTGCTGTGGTCGACCTGATCGGCCGGATCCTTTCCGTCGTCGGCGTGCACCAGACGACGCCCATACACGTCGAGCCATTGCCACGTACACAAGGCAAGGCTGCACGGGAATGACAATCAGCCACACTTTGTTGCGATATCCGAGGGCTCGAATCTCGGAAAATTATCCAATGGAGACTTTCCGAGAGCCTGTGGGAAATAGGACGAGAAAAAAAGGGATGAAAAAAAAAATGTAGTATGCGGAGGAGTTGGACTGCGAGAAGATCGGAGATGAGTCTCGAGGCGGGGCACCATGACCTCGACAACTCACCCTCCGCGTACGGACCACCCTTGACGTTCGCAGTTGCGTCAGCTCTCGTTTTCCAACGATTATGGGCCGAAAGGGTGGAAGAAATCGTCGTTCGTGGCCTCGGACCATTTTTTTATTTTTTTTATAACCCCTTTATTACCCGGCGATTCGCAATCGGAATCGTACAGCTTTGGGAGAATGTGGGAGGTTCGAGGTGTCGGTTAATGCACGAGAATGTAGGTCACCATTCGGTCGATCAATTTTAGGGTTCGGGCAATTCTGTGATGTCGAAGGACTATCGGTTGGGCGATTAGATGTAGCTTTAAAACGATGGACAACAAAGGGCTCTCTCCTTCTCTCTTGCTCCGCAGCGAGCGTCGATAGCGCTGTCACCTTCCCACTGGACGATGTAGTCCATTACCTTAATCCACTAGTGTGGATTGTAGCTACAAGCGCGCTACTTGTAGAGAAAAAAGGGTTTTTATACGGCGAAGGACAAAATTTTGACGAATAATTGTGTTCCATTGGGATTAAATACCAGCCAATAACCATTGCTGTTTACACACCGTACATTGACTTACATTATCGCAATAGAAGCTTACCGTCCACAATTTATTACTCTTTTTTCACGTCCCTTTTTTTGCGTACGTAGCCCGGGCATCTTCATCTTATCATCATTATTATTATTTTTTCGTCCTTCTCGCTGGACCTTCGCCCGCGGCTGTCTCTCGAGTCGGCGGCGAGCGAAGGGCGGCTTCGATGGCAGATTCGTGACGAGGGTTGGCGTGCCAATTCCCCCGACGTCGCTGTATCAAGAAATCGAAGACAGAAAAAAATGTAAGGAAGGTTCAGCCGAGCGATCCGTCTGTGAGGCGCGGATGAAACCCGGCTTAGACAATGTCGGGGATGGTCGGTGAACGTCTTGGAAAGGGACGAAGGGCTGTTTGTCGACGGAAAAGATGTCTGGTTGGGGTAGGCCGCGCCCGAGAAGGTCGTCGAAAGGACGTCGCGGTTTAGCTCCCTGATTCGCCCGTTTTCGCAGGGGTAGGCGTAGGTCAGCAACCACCTACGCACCCCAATCGATATCCCACCCCCCTCTTCTTTCGCAATAACGGCGAGGGTCGTTGAATAAAAAAAATAACGTTTCGTTCTCGTCCCATTTATTTCGTCTGGAAATTATTTTTTCGCCGTCGGTTTTCCTTGACCAACAGTTGATGATCCAAATAAAAACAGGAGAGAAAGACAGATGGAGAGATAGAAAAATAGCTTCAGACTTTGTCAACTCGATTTCGTTGAAACACCATCGATTAATTTCTTCTCCGACGTCGACAATTTTGTTACTGTTCGACTGTCTCGTGATCGCTGTCTCGTCCTCTCGTAACTGCGATTCAATATCCAAATACGTCCTTATGGTCTTTGATGCATCATTTGTAGAAATCGCGGCAAACGATGGCGCCAATATTTGAGTAATTATTATTTTCGATCTTCCGAGCGTAATTTATTAATGAAAACAACCGTCGACTCTTCACTACCGCGACGAGTTACTTGATACTATCTGACGCGCGTCCCGTAATTATTCCATACCCATCAAAAAAATCCTTCTTATCATTATTTTCCATATAATTTTTTCAATTAAATATCCGAACCTCTCGCGAATGACGTCTCGTCAAAAAACTGTAAAAAAAAAATAAAACTCACCATATTAGACCGAGTTTATCGAAATTCATGCAACCGATTAAATTCCATATTTTGTAATTGTTCCAATTGTGGGTGAAAAAAAAAAAAATGAATTAAAGTGAAAATTTAGTAACGAAATGCTTGAGCAGCCGTGGATGATGGTTAATGAGAAATGTAACAAGCGCATTGCGGCCGGAAACGAAACGCATTAGTAGGAATCGCTTTCGACGAGCTCTCCCTATTTTTCCTTGTATTTTCTACTATCTATTTGCCGTGAAGCAGCTGCCGCACACACCGTAATCTTCGGGTATGGGTGAGCGTCGAGCTCGTTCGCTCCTTCACGGCTGTGAATGCGTAAAGTTGGACGGTGTACGGGGAAACCGGGGATGGTAGCGTGAATTCAACGTGTGCCCGTACATGCACCGATTGCCGCTGTACCGAGTGAGAGGAATAACGTTGTAACAGGTAGACGCAACGCTCGACGAGAGGTCCGTTTCGCTGCTGCTGCGTGCTGCTGGTGCTGCTGGTGGTGGTTCCGAGCTATACGTACCGGATTTTTTCGATAAGGGACTCAGCGGAATAGAGGACCATCTGGGCCTGGATATAGATTTTGTTTTTTGAATAATACCCCATGGGCCTTTATTTTGGGGGTAACAACAATTCTTCCGATATTAACTCGGATTGGTCTTTGGGTTGCTTGTGAATTAAAATTACAAATATAAATGTCCCTTGCAATTCTTATTTGTTTGTTATTTTTCTTATATGTTTATTATTTTTGGAGATAATGACAATCATTTTTTTTTATCTTATACTGATTTATTGTTACAGTGTTAGAAATAAAATAACCTCATTGATCAACTAAATATTATTTAGGTACAACAACTAATCAATCTAATAATCTTATTCCAAAATAAACCTGTAACTTCCATGGGCCCTTACTGGGGAGTAACCCCAAGTAAAATAATTATGTACAGTCTATTTACTATATATGGAATTGAGCATATGTAGTTTATGTTCAGTTTATGTGTGTCCAATTTTTAAAAAATGGAATGCAAAAATAAATATAATAATTCCAAAAATGATAATAATGTAATTCTCTTTGATATAATATAATAATGGGTAATTATGCAGTTGTGCGGCTTTTCCGAATTTTAGAGTTTTTCGAAATTTTCTTTTTCAACGATATTCAGTTTGTCCTCTACATGAAGAATCAGGTGGGGGAGGTCGAAAAATGTTATCCGAAATATTTTTTTTTACGTTAAAACATTTTTTTTTAATTTTTTTTTATTTTCGCCGTTCTGAAGCTATTTTCCTGTATCATTTATACGGTTCTAGAGCTGTTTTCCTGCATCATATATACGTGCAGATGTGTGTGTGTGTGTGTGTATTATTAAAAAATACACTTTAAATACACTTTAAAATTCGGAAAAGCCGCACAACTGCATAATTACCTAATAATGTAACAAAAAATTATGTATACTCTATATTTAACCTATGCATGCAATTGAGGATATATAGCCTATGTATAGGCTGTTACTAGTTTATGTATCGATCATATATGCCGAATTTTATATAGAGGTAATGTATAGACTATATATAATTTTTGCACTTAGGACACTAATTTTCCTACAACTACCTTGAGTTGCTTCTGAATTAAAATTACTGATATAAAAAATTCTCGTCTTGTAATTAGTACCTATTCGACTCTCATGTGCCTTATATATTTATAATTTTCCAAGATAAGAATCATTTTTTATTCCATACCGTTCTATCCTTACAAAATTTGAAATTAAAAAAAAAACTCTCATCAATCAAACAAACATTGTTCCAAAATAAACTTGTTACCGTTAAAAATCCTATGGGCTATTTAGGAACTATTTAGGTACAACATGAGAACCTCAAAAATGCAAAAACTAATTCCCAGCCCCCGGATTTTTTTTTATCAATCAAACCCGGTACAAGTACGAGACTGTGCAACGAACTATTCGTTGTTGCACCGCGTGAAAAAGAGCCATAGGCGCGCGCCACTCGTTCGCAACAAGCAAGAGTGTCGTACGAGTGGGGCAGACACCTACGGCGTACCGAGAGAGCAACTCGCGACGACGACGACGACAACGACAGCGACGACGACGACGACGACAACGACGACGACAACGTCGACGACGACGACGACGACGACAAGCCGCATCGAGAGTAGCAGTAGGAAAATTCAGGTCGCGCCTTGACACACTTGCACTCCACCACGTGCATCGAGACCGAGGTGTGCATGCGTCTCCCCGCGAGAGAGGAATCGCTCGTACGCTCTCGAACGAATGCACCGCGTATATAACGATTGCACACTATCGCCCGTACACACCGACTTTTACCTTTGTGCGTTGGTCTTTTTTTTTTCTTTTTTTTTGTGTGTGTCGCGTGTATCGCAATGTCGGAACAATTGACTTCTCCACGGTCTGTCGTGTTAGTTAGCACCTACAGAGAATTTCCTCGATTGCGCATTACTACTTCCGACTTCCGGAAGTTTGTTTGTTTTCTTTTTTTTTTCTTTTTTTTTTTGGAATTAGAAAAAAAAATATTTTTTGATTTGCGTTCCTTTTTATTCAATCTGTAAGCGTGTCGATGAGGTTGTATTTCTTTGATTAGACACATGAGATGACGAATTTTTATTTTCGATGAACTATTGAGATTTTCCAAGATGGCCGGGGACAAAAATTAATAAACAATAACATAAATCACTGCACACTCAACAGCTGAGATGAATAATACCCTCGTATCGTGGTTTATTATTTTCGAACAATGCTACATCCTTATATCATTTTTTAATACATCGGCAAGCTTGGTCGTTCTAAAAACTCGTGACAAGATAATTCAGTCAATACGACGAGGGATCGTGATGGCCTGAATAAAATGTAACTCTGACGCAGAGTAGAATAAAATAAATTTAAAAAATTTAAAAAAACTCCCGGCTGGAGTAAAAATCGAACACAAAAAACGTAATCTGATAGAAAGCATGAATAAAATTCATGAATCTCAAAAGTATACAACAAAAAAGGATGAAATAATTCAAGAAGTCATCTTAGTTTATTCATAGTTTGAATTATGATCGTTCGTTTGTATGAGTTCAATTTTTTGAATCGTGGTAATTTCCTCACTGCCCTCAATTCAGTCGGGAGACGTCATTCATTAAACATAAGTCGGAGGACGTTTTCTTTCGTATCGTCCAACATCTAAATCCAGCTCGTCTTCATGTTCAATTAATAGCGTCTTCTTTGCACTGTTAAACATCTATATCCTATATCACCTTTATGTTTAATGAATGACGTCTCCCGACTGAATTGAGGGCAGTGAGGAAATTACCACGATTCAAAAAATTGAACTCATACAAACGAACGATCATAATTCAAACTATGAATAAACTAAGATGACTTCTTGAATTATTTCATCCTTTTTTGTTGTATACTTTTGAGATTCATGAATTTTATTCATGCTTTCTATCAGATTACGTTTTTTGTGTTCGATTTTTACTCCAGCCGGGAGTTTTTTTAAATTTTTTAAATTTATTTTATTTCATACTTTTTAAAGATAATTCGATATAATTTTCTCCACGTCCGCCAATGATTGGAATCATTTAGCTCGAACAAGACGTCCACGTCACAAAACAATTTTTCCTACTAGTGTCATAATGTACTATTGTTTATCGATTTAATATCGTAAAACGTGACCACTGTATGGAAATTTGATGTGACAAGACTTTAAAAGTATCGACTAGCTGCGGCACATGCTGGTTTTCCTTGGGCGCAGTTGAGTACAGTCGCAGCAAAATGTCAGCGCATCATGTGATTGTTCAGCGCGGCTCCATGTAGCCATGACAAATTGTTAGCCCATCGTGGAGTCTTGAGGGCGACTTAATAGAGCCTTGACCAAATCTCAGTGCATTATGGAGATTTTAAGCGCGGCTCTATGTAGCCTAGACCAAATTTCTGTTCATTGTACAGTTTTTTGAGCACGGCTCGACGTAGCCTTGACCATATGTCAGCACATTCCGCTCGTCCTTTCCAGTCATTACAAGTTTTGAATATGTCTTAAGCGAGTGAACATTGAATGAATGCTGCTTCGACGAGTGAACGTTGAATGAATGCTGCTTCGAAAAGGACCTGACTCATATAGGAAAAACAATGAAAACAAATATACATATTGTGCATTCTGACAAATCGCTTTGTCTAAAAGTTTTGTCGGTTGGAGGATAAAGTAAAAAATTGAGTCCGACAACAATTTTTTTCTTTCAAATTGCCAATTCCACCGAGGTAGACAATATCACTGGGCATAACCACATCGTCTAGTTAAACATCCATATTCACGTTTTTCACAATCCTGATAAGATTATCATACGTTGAATAAAAAAGAATGAACTCATTAAACAATTTCGTTCGTACGTGAAATCAGTTGATAATCATAAATAAAACAAAATCACCGGGCATAACCACGTCATCCGACCTAACCTCCACATTCACAAATATCTTAATTTCGCGCCCAAATCCAGAAATTAATCGCGCACAAGTATCCAGAACTATTAATCCGACGTGATTGATGAAATCAGCAGTAGATCAATCCTGCTAACATTATTGAACGTTAAATAAAAAATGCACTCATGAAAAAAATATCGTTCGTACGAAATCAATCAATAAAAAAAAGTTATTGGAAACACCGCTTAGATCCGTTAGATTCGCCCCTGTTTGGAAACACCGCTTAGATCCGTTAGATCCGTCCCTGTCGTCAAAGCAGACGACTCGACATCGGAATGAAGTTAGGCTATGAAGAACGATGCGAGTATTGCCTAGCCAATCAGCGGGCTCGCTGGAGCTCTACTGTGGCCAGCATCGATATGGAAATTTCGAAAAAACGCGTTTTTTCAACATCTATTATCTTTACGAATTCACATCTGATCATAAATATTATGATTCATAAAACATCTGTGTGGTCAACGGAACCGATGTGCAAATATTCGTTTGTAGAAGATTAGGCGTTTGAGCAAACATTCGTGAATTAGGAATCGCTGTTTCGCGGGAACACGACGAAACACATAACTCCCGTTTTCAGCCGGGAGTTAAAAATACGAAAAAAAAGAAAAAGAAATTGCGCGATTTTGTGATTTATCGATCGAGCTTCCCCACTCGTGGATTTGACTGATGCGATATCGAAAAGTAATGATAATGAAAAATAAGTAGAACATTGCGGATTGTATCTTTTCTTTCCACGAATTCCAACTTCCGCTTTTGATTGACTCACCCGGCCGAGTTACGGCATTATTAATTTTTTTTAAGGCCAGTAAGATCATTATTCGTAAAATAAAATAAAATAGAATAAAATAAAATAATATTTAAAAAAAATAAAATAAAATAAAATAAAATAAAATAAAATAAAATAAAATAAAATAAAATAAAATAAAATAAAATAAAATAAAATAAAATAAAATAAAATAAAATAAAATAAAATAAAATAAAATAAAATAAAATAAAATAAAATAAAATAAAATAAAATAAAATAAAATAAAATAAAATAAAATAAAATAAAATAAAATAAAATAAAATAAAATAAAATAAAATAAAATAAACAGTGTGGGCCCTTTTTCAAATTTTTTTTCTTTCTCGAATATATCCGATTGTACCTATGTAACATCGCGCCCGAGTTGCTTTCATCATTATCGCTTCAATGAATCACGCCTCTTGCGTATTCGATAACTCACTCTCTGCCTGTTCCACACTATCTCACACCGTCTCTCTCGCTCTCGTCGTGCCGCGATGGTTCTCGCATCTGCCCATTTTTCCTTGTTATTCGCACTCGTCCGAAGCGCAACGGCAATAATAATCTCCCTCGTTAAATCTCTTCGGCTCGCGAACGTGACGCAAGGTTATCGTCGTTGCGCCGAGATTGTTCCTCGTCGACGTGGAACTCGTCCCGCGAAAACGACAACGACAACGACAACGACGACGACGCCAGGACCGCAAATCTCCGGTTGCGTAACGTGCGACCGATCGATGGTTTAAAGATGCAGGGGAATGAAATTTTCTTTCGTTGAATCGAATGTGAGATTTCGATTATGATTTCGAGCGTGAAATCGCATCGAGCGAGCTTTTGTTTGTTAAGCTGTTGGCGCCTATTAGTGATTTTTTTTGGGGTCAATTGCACCTAAATATATAGATTTTAATTATTTGGTGAATTTTATCATCGATTGAGTAAATTATCGTCGGATTATTTATACCTTAGGGTGTGTTTCAGGAGAAAAATTGTTTAGTCAGTACTCAGATTTAAAGTATATGTTATCAGAAGATATCTGGCTTATCCTGAGCCCAATTGAACTATTTTGAGAGGTTCCGCAGTTATTATAAATGTTTCGCGTTCGATTAGTAGGTGAACAATTTTTTTTCGATCTGTTGAAATCGATGATTCCAATAAATATAAATATCACTGTAATCACCATATTCATGTATTCATCACTTCTTTTTTATTCATGTACTTGCATTGAATCCAATTCAAAATTATAAATTCATTCCGTGATCGTTTTTTTTAGTTGAAAACATTCTTGTAAGTTTTTAATAATTTTTGTCGATGAAACAAATGCCAGTGTGGAACCCATGATTCTCTGTTTTAAGTGAACTCAATATTATGTATCGCACTCAGTTCCAATCCCAGAAAATGTATATTTACTGAACAAATCGATTTCAACTGGTTAAATAATTTTTTGGACGTGTTAAAATCGAATGCAAAATTGATATCATGATTGCGGAACCTCCAGAAATACTCCTATTAGCCTTAGATGCAGCCAAACGTCTTCTCATATGTGTACTTCAAATCTGGGAGCTGCCAAAAATGTTTTTCTTAAACACACCCCAACATATATAAATATAAATTCAAATGGCGAGCCTTCGAAATAGGTCATCATTCCTCCCGCTTCGATAATCTATCGATCGCGTGACTCACATTCGATGTTATGCTTCGCGAAATTCTATCAATATTGGTCTATAACAGCCGCCCGTTCGAATCGATATGCAGGTACAGCTTATGGGTCCGGGGGCGATGAAATACCAATTTTCACGGATATGACGAACCAAGATGTCGCCAAATGAACCAATTTTCCTTGTCGCAACGTCCATCCCCAACCCCAAAGTTTGATTTCGTTGACATGACGCCGAGCACCCCGGACATTCCTAAAACCACTAATATATCGATACCAAATTATACCCTTCTAAATCCCACAAACCAATATGGCCGTCTCGCATTTTTTCATTGACCCACCGGCTTCGAGACCCGCTCCTTTAACGCACATCAGGCTCCTTCCGGATGTTCTTTCAATCAGCAAAAACTGCTATTGCAAAAACAACAGCATCAAAGAAATAACCAAATTATATCTCTCTAAACCCGACAAACCAATATGGCTGCCTGGCATTTTTTTATTGACCCAGTGGCTTCAAGCCCCGCTCTTTTAAGACACATCAGGCTCCATCCGGATGTTCTTTCAATCTGCAAAAACTGTTATTGCAACAACAACATCCCAGCATCATCATCATCCCATCAGCATCAGCAGCCGCTGTCGGTGCAACTTCGAACGAGTCAGTTATAGAGGAAAAAGAAGAGAGTGCCGTTGGATGAATTCACTGACGATTACCGAGGGAAAGGTGAATCTCGGGTGTTTCCAGCAGCGCACGTAAGCGCATCGAGGTGAAGGAAAGGAGCCGATAAAAAAAACACAGCACCAGCGCCAGAAGCAGCCAGCGACGCTAGTGGCGTTGGTGGTAGTTAGTATAGTTTCACTACTGCGTCCGCTCGGTCTTCTTTCCCGTCGAATATGTATACAGTCATACCGGTTGCGTGGATTCGCTGTTATTGGCTCGACGGAGAGTGAGCGAGGCTCGAGCGAGCGTGAATTCACGCGACCTCGGCCGAAGTCTCATCGTGCGCTTATGCTCAGCCCGCGGAATCCCGTCGATACGATTTCCTATTCTCTCTTTAGCCGCCGCTGGCTCAAGCCTGACGCGACGACGACGACGGTGAAGCTGGTTAAACCCCCCCCTTCCTTCCTTCTCCCCGTTCGACGTACCTCTCACCGCGTGCGCACCCCCGCGCCCACGATCTCACTCGAATCAGCGACTACTTTGTACGCACTTGTTTTCTACGTGCTCCGACCAATTACACCTTTCGTAGGATCTTCTCTCGTGACGAGCCACCGTGCCGCGTTGATCCACTTTTCCAAATAATTTAGTATCCCGGGCAACTTTTCTTTGCGATTATCGGCTGATTTTTTTTTTGCGCTCGAACGGTTTTATCAAATTGTTTGGAATGTAAATGGATCGGCCCGAAACGAATGATTATGACCCTTTTATGCCGTGATGGGGTTGATGATTTTTTTTGGGATCTTTTGGATCCTATCTCGATGATTTTTTTTTTTTTGCAAAAAATTGATCTTTCGATTATCTTTGATACACAATCGTTTTTTTGATTATTTTCTATTATTTTTCATGAAAAAAGAAATCGAAAAATCAATTGCGTATCGAAAATAATCAAAAAATCAATTTTTTGCAAAAGTGATTCGATTTTCTTTTTTTTCTATTATTTCTAAAAATAGAATACTATTGCATGAGCCTTTGTACCTTAAAGATGTCCCATTAAAAGGACCATAATCAACTAGAAAAAGAAATCCACTAACTCCAAATTTCCCGTCGAGTCAAAGAACAAAATTCCGAATTTTTTTACTCCGCGACTCTCATGAATTTCACCCAGTCCAATACTGGTTAGATCTCCCGAGATTTTCCCGATCGACGTGTAACGTCCATCTCTTTAATCCCCGTAACGCCGGCTACTCGGCACATACGCACACACACACACACATATATATATAATACCTAGATATACATAGATATACGAATAGTTAAATTACTATTAGAGCCACGAGCACGCGAGATGCGAGTGAATTCGAATAGCCGTTCGCTACGCTCATTCCTCACCGCCTCGTCGTCGTCAACGACGACGCGCGGGTTTATCTAGGCCATGGTTAGCCTGCACACGAATGCAACGCTCGACGTTGTCTCGTGGATGTGCCTCCGCTGCTGCTGCTGCTGCTGTTGCCGCTGCCGTTGCCGCTGCACCGAGAGCCCGCGAAACGACACTCGCGCTCGTTGCACCGCGCTGCAACGAGAAAACGTGCATATCCACGCGCACGCCTTAACGTTGCTACCGCAACCGACTATTCCTCGGTACGTTTGAAATGGCGCGCAAAACTTTTTTTTTCCTTCTTTCCATAGATTCAAACCCGTGTGCCCGAGTCTGTTAGACTGCCTACTTGGCAACTACATCTCCTTAACCAGCGGCAATGTATCGACCGTAGCGAGTGGTCCGTCATCCACTGTTTCTCCATTCGCTGCTGAACTATTGAACAATTACAGTCCCGCTTTACGCAGCCACATGCACTCTTAATTCACTCCTATGCAACGCACGTGATTTCTTCGCGCAATCACGGATTCTTCGCGTTATATACGAATAAACCATAGAAAATATTCTCACTTACTTCTCTCGGTGTATATATTTTCGTGCTGGAAGCTTCCACTCTTTTCTATCTTCTCATTAATATCATTATCATCGTACGTTATTCAAAGTTATTTATTTATTTTATTTTATTTCATTGTACATTTTTCCTCCACGACGCGACGTACAGACCTCCGTCGATCCGTGCGGTACGCTCTGAGCGTGACGGGAAGTGCCTACGCGCGAGAGGTCCCCGCACGTTCGTCTCAAGGATGAGAAAGGGATATGCAACGAGCGAGGGTTGAAATATATACCGACAACGAGTAGGAAAAAAAAAGAAAAAATTCCCAACGAGTTTCCGCCAAATAGATTGCGTCGGAAAATGTTTTTTTTTTTTTCTCGCTTCACGATGACTCGAACGAAACGTGAAAAAATAATGAAGAAAGAGGGTCAAACGTGTGAGCTTGTAATAATGGCATACGAAATATAAAATCAGGTCGATTATACGGCGAATAACGCGCGTTAACTCGAACGGAAATTGTACAAGCGCTCGGACATTATATGCCAATATATATGTGTATATATATATATATAAATAATATATAATGGTGCATCGTCGTCGTCGTCATATGCAGCACCCAGTTATAATCGACCCAGAACTCGCCCGGATAATAAAGTTCACGTATACGCGGCGTTGGTTGCGTATATCCTCTATCTCGCCGGCATTGACGTCCGGCGGTTATAAAAAAAAAAATATATATATATATATAGATACATGTATATAAATGTATAATATCCATATGTAACTCGAACGACGAGTGGAGTGTGAAAAAAGAGACGGAAAGTGAGAGTCTCCTCGTTTCTCGTTATACATACGCATATACATATATATTAACGCGATACATTGCGCCAAGTAGCGTATAGTTACGACGTCCCGTAAGCGCAAACCTCACCCGCGCGACCCAAATAAAAATAAATCGAAAGTATGGGCGACGATAAAACGCGAATCAAAAAAAGAAAAAACCGTGAAATAATTTTTTTTTAAATTACGAGAGAAAAAAGAAATATTTTCGACGCATCGTTGAGCGAAGATGTAGTACGTATAGCGGGAAGAATGAACGTTTTCGAGGGAGAAGAGAGAAGAGATATAACGAAGCAACAACGCGAAACGACTTGTCCCAAGCGTCGAATGATACGAGGAGCCGCTCTTCTCCTTTCTTCCAACTTTTCTTCTTCTTCTTTTTCTTAAATTTTTTTCAAAAACATTTTTCTCGACTTCTTCCTCTTACACTTCTTCATCGTCTTCTTCTTATTCTCCTCGTCTTCTAACTTCCCGCCTGCATCTCCTCCGTGCCCGCATTCTTCCATCGTCTCCTTCTTCCTATACACCCCGGAGCGTTGTCTCTCCGCTCGGCCGCGCGCAAAACTTCTCTTGGTTTCTTTTTCTTTTCGTTTTCTCTCATTTTTTTTTTTTTTTTTTATATCTTATTTCTCTAAACCCGCGAGCTCGCACGCGAGGGAACACGTCCGGGCGAAAATCCCCGGCTGTACGGCGCTCAGCCTCGGAGAAGTCCCGCGGAGCGAGAGATTTCGTTGCAGCTAGAATGAAATAACGCACGGACGAGAGAAAAGAAACCGGGAGATGTATAGACCGGCAATTCTCGATTTAAAAATAGGCCGACCAGTCGCGGTGGTCACCGCTGGATGTTCTCTCTGCGACGAATGACGACGACTCTCCCCGCGTCCCACCCAACCCTCCCCCCCCCCCCCCACCCGACACTGGGTAGTTCCGTCCTCCGTTCGTTCTGTATTTCATTACATTTCCTGTTACCAAATTCGTTGACCAACACGCATCTTCGTTCCACCTTCAATATCTCACCCCTTAAATTCTGATTTCCCCAATTTTTCTTTTCTCTCAATAAAATTGTTCAAATAAAACCGTAGATCGTGTAAACTCGGGGTTTGCGCGTTGCCGTTGCATAGTTGGAGAAGACGATGCGGTGCTGCTGGTGCGGTGCAGGCAGTTGCATCGTCGTCGGGACGGTTCGAGGGGCGAAGAGACGTCGGACGTCGAGCAACAGCAACAGCAACAGCAGCAGGAGAACCGCGAACGCGCGGTCTTCGCGGTGGGGATTAGGCCTTGGGAGAGTTCGCTGCACCTCCCGTCCGTCCGTTCGTCCTACCCCGTTCCCTCGTATTGCACCTCCTCCCTCCCCCCTTCGCCCCCCGTCCTCGGCTTCCTCCGGCGGTGCACCGACGACTACGACGACGACGACGACGACGGCGACGACGACGACGACGACGACTTCCCCTTTCCAAGTCGCTATAGCCAGTCGATGCACACGCAACGACGCTTATGTTGCACACACAATTGCCGACGCTCCTATACACGAATACCGCTGCACCAATACCATGTGCTTTGCGCTACTATGCGCGCTCATTCGTTTGTGCCACACGCTTTGGCACTGGCACATTTGACTCCGCACTCGCGCCTCTAGCTATCGGTACACGCTGTCCAACATACTCTACCACGTTACTTCGTTGATGTTGCGCTTTTCTCGGATATCGAAACAATTTTTGGTTCGATGATTATTTCCATATAGCTATTTATTATATGGGCAGTTGTTCGTTAATTGTTTATTTCGAGAATACATTTTGTTTTTTAAATGAATGGAATTTGATTGATTTTGAAATCTTCGGTTAGTAAATCCAACATACTCTCCAACTTTACTTCGTTGATGTTGCGCTCTTCTCGGATATCGAAACAATTTTTGGTTCGACGATTATTTCAATATCGCTATTATATGGGCAATTGTTCGTTAATTATTTATCTCGCGAATAACATTTTTTTTCAGACGAATGAAATTTGATCGATTTGCCAATTTTCGATTGGTAAATATTTAATTGACGTAAATTACATATTTTGAATAATCGAACAATGAGAGACGAAGAAACCGCGAATCTGTTATGTGTAGAATTTAAATAAAAATAATTTTCGAGATTTGCGTTTGTTCTGTATAAAAAAAAGGTAAATCGTTGAAAAGAAAAATTATACGTTTCGATGCCAGATGCATCGGCCAATGGATGTTGAAGATTCTCGTCTCTCGTCTCTCGTCTCGTCTCACGATTCTCGCGATTCCGTATATGCATTTGTGCGTTATAGCGCGGACGAAGAGGCATGCGAGAGTGTACAAGAGGGGAGACGAGAGAGAGAGACGTCGTGACACGCTTCGAAAGTGATACATCCTTGGCACTCTCGGTTGGAAACATGCAACGTCGATCAATGGCCGCCTATGGCACGAGAGAGACGTTTCATAATTCTATTTTCTACAATTTTCTCGAAAACAAAAAACAAAATAATCGAAACATGAAAGCCTCGGTAGAAGAACACGACGTATCAATTCATAATCATATGAGAATAAAACGACGCGTGACGTTTCAACTAGCTATAAATATAAACGTATAATCAGATAGAATCATTGATAACGTTCAAAGTCTCGGGCGTTCGTCTAACGTCTCCGCAATTGCGCCAAAAGTACGAAAAATAACAATCAATCGAGCGATTCCCATCATTTTATTTTTTTTTGCAAAAACAAATTAATTACCAAGCGGTGAAAAATATGATTGGAACGACTATTAACGAAAACGAGAGTCGGTTTCGCGCCCAACACGAGCGCATAGTTATCGTTCGATGATATATACGGAGAGGGAAATAATGGCATCGATAAAACGGTGGCGATCGTAAGCGCATACTGACCGCGGGTGACCGCAAGTGAACGCGAACGCTTCGCGCCACACATTGTAGACACAATAAAAGAGCACAAGTCTTTTAAACAATAACGCTCGCGAGCTGTTCACGTTTAGCCGGACGTGCGTTCATTTATACGCACCGGCTATACATAGCATCGACCCCCCCCCCCCCCCCCTCCAAGAACTCATCGTACCGTACATACGCATTGCTACTTAACAGACGTTATTTTATGCGTGTCGAGAGCCGCGTACGATGCAACCGTCTGTGCTGCGTTATTACACATGGCGATCGTCATTGATACAGATACGAATTTTTCTGCGAACCAATTCATTGGAATAAACAAAATAATAAAAATAAAATGAAATTAATAATAATAATAATTATTATTATATTATTATTATAATTATATTATTAATTATTTGTTATTATGATTCTTATTATTAATTGATTTATTATAGTAATAATGATAATAATAATAATAATAATAATAATAATAATAATATTTAACACACGCACATAATAATAATAATAATAATATTCAATAATAATAATAATAATAATAATAATAATAATAATTATTATTATTATTATTATTATTATTATTATTATTATTATTATTATTATTATTATTATTATTATTATTAAATATTATTATTATTATTATTATTACTATTATTATCATTATTATTATAATAAATCAATTAATAATAATAATGATAATAACAAATAATTAATAAAAATCAATCAATTATTATCAATATTATATTTATTTCTTCATTTATTTTTATTATATAATATATTATATAATTATTATTATTATTAATTAAGTTACATAATTTACTATTATAATAATAATTATTATTCATATATAATATTCATATTTAAATATCATTCTGCATCTAATTCCCACAATTATTTTACAAGCCCGTGTGCCAGTTGAATTCACCGCCCCACCAAAGTTATCAAAGAATCATCGGTGCAAAAGAATACTTTCATCGCAATTTCTCCTCAATCACCAAATAATTCATCAATCATCATAATCGCAATAAAAGACAAAAGCGAAAAATCATCGGTGCCGTACGCAAATGTTCCATTTTCACACGCCGTCACTAATTCACGCGACAGAGTGACGTCGCGATGACGCACTCGATCGCCGACAGAGGGCGGCAGCCGAGTCGCCGGCACGCGGACTGTACTATGCAGATCGCGGGGATACACAACCGGCGCGAGGGGGTTGTGGGGGGAAGGGGGAGGGTGGCCGATGCGTTAGCCAGAGGGAACCTCGTTCGTGAGGGAACGTATGGCGTTTTGTAGGTTGTGGCGGACGGGGAACGGACCTTGGAAGCCGTTCTTAGCGGATCGAGGGAATCTTTCCGGTTCTCGGGCGTCGGCGGTGTGGGGTGCAGGGGAGAATCCGCCGCGAACGCTCGTCTACCCAGTCGAGGGTTTCTTCTTCTTCTTCTTCTTCGCGCTTCTGCTTCGTTCCTCGTTGTGCCGCGTGCCCTTGAACAGCCGTACTTGCCTCCGATGCACTACGTAGCATAAATACCCGGAGAGCCCGGAGTCGTGGGTCTTTCGCGTTCTTCTTCCCTTCTCTCTTCCCTTGCACAGGCCGCGAGCCCAGCAGCCGGAAAGCACTGAAAGAACGCCAGCTCGACGTTCTCGTTCTTTCTTCATGGCTTCCGACACCATCTCGGCACTCCATCTCTCGCGCGTAAGAGCGAGAGGTTGGAGGGGAGAGGGCGAGGCAGACAGCATCTTCTCCTCCCTCGTCATAACCAACTCGATTTCATATCTATTGTCAATCTAATTTTTTGGTACATCGTAAGAGAGTAAGAATAATAATAATAATGGTAATAATAATTGATAAGCCGTCTCGTACTCGTACTCGCATTTTTAACCCCTCCATGGCGCCCCCTTTCCGTCTCTATATCGGCACAGAGCCATGGGAGAGAAACGTGTCGAGGAAAAGTGCGCGTTAGTCTCGGCCTGAATCGCCGACTAATGTCTCTTCCTCCTCCTCCTCCTTCACCTCACCTTCCCCGGTCTTCCTTTCCCCCCCTCTTGCCCTCCCCCTGCCCGTGTGTATCTTTTCACTTCTTTCTTCCTCGCTCCATGACCACTGGCTTCTTATAGAACGTTCCAGCGTACTATCGTCGTCTCTCCGAGTAACAAGAAATTAAAACTCGGTTTATCCACCAAGCGAACGAGTTGTCTCTATCGAGGCTCGTCCGAGCATCTACGGACTAATCTCCTTATTTTTTTTCTATTTTTTTGTTTGGCTACGACTCTCGCCGTATCTTCGTGTCTTTCTGTGTTTCTCTCTCGCGGGCGGGTCACGCGCGTAATGAGATATTTAATAAGCGCCCTCGAGAACGGGTATTTTATTTATCAATCGATGCGGACTTATCGCGACGTTTATTAACTTACTTTCTTCTTCCAGATTATAATACCCGGAGATGTTTCATTAAATCGCGATGGGAAACACGCGTTTCCGGTATAATAAATCATTAATCGAAAGTATCTCGAGGGTGTTGGTGGCGGAAGGAGAGGAATTAGCGTATAGAATTGAACGTACTCGAGTCCATATTTTTTTCTGTGTTTTATTTTATTCGAAATACCTGGAATTACGATAATTGTCGTGAATATCATTGCATTTCGTTGTTTTTATTGCGTTTTCTTGTTGTCGTTGGCTCGTGAGCCAGAGGAGATCCTGCACAGAAGCGTCGCACGTATAAACAATTTCTCTCGTCTCATATATGAAAACATGGGAATTATGAGATTCGTCGGCTGCTGTAAAATATTTCGATGAACCATCGAAAGAAACGTTCTCGTTTCCGTTCTCCGACGTTAGTTTTTTTGTTTGCCACTGTGTATAGAATGTAGCTCACGATCCGAAGAAACGGACGCAGCCGGGCAAAAAACTTTTTCACGATTTTCCTTTCGAATTATAAATACGTCGAACTTCTTCATCGTCCGCTGAAACGTTCGCGGGTCGATCGAGTTGTTTGAATTGCAGTTCCGGTCGTTCGCGTTTCAAACGCTCGCGCGTAGCGAGCGATTGTCTCAAATCCGGCTCGCCCTGTTACGACCGAATTGTCATTATAATTTCTCGTCTAAGTTGTGATACGTCAGTGGCAGGTAACACAATTTATTAGGCTGATCGCTGAGAAAAATGTTGCCCTCCGAGTTGAAAAATCGGAAGTTGACTTTAAAAAGGGAAAATCCTCCAAGTGTCAGCTCTGTATCTTCATATTAAGGGGTGCCAGTGAATTTTTGTTTTTTTTTGTCTCTTGACGTAGCCTTTTTGTATTGACGTAGCCTTCTACCAAATTTACAGCTATTGCTGCAGTATTATCAATCATTTATAATTCTTCAACAACCTTCTTTAACCTTTCTAAAATTTGTCATCTAGACCCGGAGCTGCAAAATCGTTTTGCAGAAAAACAATATTAATTTCGAATCTCTCGCAAAATTGGATTAACCGTAAACTAATAAATAATCCATTTTTTTATTTTTTGTAATATCTATTTCTTCATCAATTTTTTTCTCCAATTTCCTTAGAATGAAACTAAAGCACTCAATCGTCATAAAATCACCCAAAAATAATAATCCAATAATAATTAAGATCCTATTTCATTAAAAAAACATTTTTCAAAAAAATTCACGCGTGTGTATGTATAATATAAATATAAGTTCGAATATTTACGGTATGTGCCACGTCGTGCCTCGTCGACGTGCGATTCTCGCGGAAAGCGCGTGGCCAAGATGCAATGCAGGTTTGCGCCGGTGATGGATTAGAAATCTCGCGCGGCTGAGTTTTCCTGGATCGGGGCGTCGTCGGGAACGCGGGCGATGAGCAAAACTCGATGGAGGGATTCTCGCTCGCGCCGGCGAGAGTTACGATCATGCTTCTGTTGCCGCTGGTTTCACCGCTCGTGCACAGACGATCTTCGTCATCGCCAACAGTGCGTTGCGAGTTTCTTATCTTTCATTTTTTTTTTTTTGCCAGGACCTAGAATTGTCGATTCCAATCCAGAGTGAAGATCATTCTCGATCATCCTCGACCATGCTAGAGGGCGAACGATTCTGCGACTTACCGCATATGGAAATTGGGTCGACAAGAAAAGAAGGCGTTGATAATTGTGATAATGGAATTAATGTCGTTTTTAAAATATTTCTCTCTGACTGGTTCGTGATTATTGACGTTTTTTAAAGTGCTTTCATTCCATCTGCCGAATTTAGTTTGTAAAGAAATTCGAAATTGGAAAAAAAACAATCATATGCACACATTGGTTTAATCAATCGCGATTCAAGTAAAAAAAACCATATAACCTGTGTACAAAAAGTTGACAGATTCTATATACAGTGGGCATGTTTTTTATATGCAAACTATGCATAATCCGCAAATAATCCATACGGAAATTATACGTTATGATTTTTTATTTATTCATGTACAGTAGATATATACATAAATTATATATAAACTGCATATTACCTATATTTAATACCATCAAAATTCCAATGAACGAACGACACCAACAAATAATGTAATTTTGGAATTTGTTTAAAATAATTTAAAACACAAATTTATTCTGAAAAATCGCTTATGGAGCTTCACAAGTCCCATTCGACAGTCTTAGGGGCTGCCCTGTTGGGGAGGGGAGGGGGGGGCGACATCGCTCGAGGAAAGACGAGTTTCCTGTCGGGGATTTGCTCGACAACGACGCATTGATACTCCGCTTTGTCGTGTTATGCGTAATAAACGCTATTCGTCATATGGTTTTCGATGAGCTTCGAGCAACGATCGAACTCGATCAATCTCGGATTCATGTTTCCGCTAGACCGCTAGTATCGTACACTCGGGTTGTCGATTGTCCTCGAACGTTCTTCCCGTACGTCCTCCCTCCAATCTCATTGGTCGCCCATTTTTTTTTTTAATCCGCTAAATATACGTCATTAATTGGCGAACGATCGATTTTATTCGCTGGTGTGTATTGTTTATTAATGTTGAATGTAGTGTATTTTCCCGATCAGAGGTTCCCCCAAATCTACGCCCATCTGGGCCTCTATTAGAATTTTAGTTTCGAAATTGAAATTGGGTTGAAATTTTGGGTCCATGAACCAAATCATTATCAGTCATGATTATAAATTATCATTAATTAATTATTGATTATTATTAATTGACTGTAAATTATTAAGAGTCATTATTTGGGGGGTGACGACAATTCTACCCAAAACTAACTCCGATTGCTCTTTCGATTGCTTCCGAATAAAAATTACTAATACGAATAGTTCTTGCCTTGCAATTATTTTTTCTTACTTATTTCTCTTGTATATTAATATTAATCATTCATTATTATTTCTCAATCAATATACTATAATTTATTCATTGCTCCGATATATATTTATATATTCACTATACTCATTTATTTTATACCGTCCCGTTGTTGCAATATTTGGAATAAGAATAAAAATGAGAATAATGAAGAATAAAATGAGAATTAAATAAAGTTACAACATTCGAACCTCAAAAATACAAAAACTAATTGCAAGCCCATGAGCTCCTTATCACCAAAAACCGGTGCACAGATACAGCATATTTTTTCTCATTAAACTCTGATGACGATGCAACCAAGATCGCGTCAAGCGCGGTCGACGTATACGTCGTAATCGGGCAACCGTGTACAACGCCGAGCGAGATACCCGACCGATAAGCCGGAGGCCACTGATAACCCGCCGCTTCACTTCCATATATACAATACTCATATATAAACATGTATATATCTATATTCGTACACACAAACGGTGTGCTTCACAAAGATTCGCAAACGTTACGAGACAACTCGAACACTTCACGACGACGACGACAACGACTACGACGACGATGGCGAAGTAGGCTAAGCGATATAATTATTGGCCTTCTAAGCAAGCGAAAAAAAAAAAATAGAAGAGATAAAAATACACATTCAAGCGTATTTAGCGTTTCTTTCCGTTTCGCACGTCTCGCTACAACGACCGCTCACAATTGTCGCGGGGTTAACGATCCCCCACATTTGATTCCACACAGTTGTGTAATCACTTCCAAGCCAATAGCAACAGTCGTTTCTTCATACCCCCGTTTCGTGCTATTTATCGAATATTTTCATGGCCGTACTCATCGACTATATTCGCCGCGTCGATGTGAAAACATGTGCGTTGTTTCAACAATTTTATCGCTAAGTCACTTTTGAACACGCGCTGAAAAAAAAAAATCACTCGCACACATCAACGCACGTTCAGGATAGCGCCATCGCGCGCGAGTGTTGTACAAATACTCGAGAAGTCATTTTTTTTTTAGCATCAACTGCGTATCGGAATGCGACTGTGCCCGATTGAATTAACGAGAGAATCTCGTTAATCGTCCGGTTTTATTTATCCCCGAGTTTTGTGATTTCGGCGTTGAGAGAAATAATTTCTAACGAAGTTTCGATCCACCGTCGACGAATTCTCGAAATTCGACAGCAACGAGACCGTCTTTAAATAGGCTAATCAGCGCTTTCTAGATAACGAGATGCTAGCGAATTTTATCAGTCGAATAACAGAATTACATAATAACGTCTGCGAGAGAGAGAGAGAGAGAGTTATGTATATATAAAACTGGTGGTTCTATTATACGAAGGATTGAAATAGCTGGTCTTATATAAATTACATTTAGGGGTTATTAAAATCTTGCGGGACACGTAACGTTCGAACGGGCTTTTGTTCACAGCCCCCACGTTCTACTCACGATTGTTAATACACAATTAATTGCAAATATTCCATTTTTATTTATTTATTCAATTTTTTTTCCTTTTCTCGAAGAGAAACAAAAAATGATAACGCACGAGGCTTTTCACTGCGCGTAGGATAAGAATCCTCGGGGTTTCTCGCTCCAGTGATTGACTCGGCCTTCGTGCGCGAAACCCTGCACCGATCTCGGTCTGATAAAACACAGTACGGTAGCTCACCGCGCGTATAATAGCCGCCGCGTATAATAGTATGCGCGTAACAAGTGTGCGTGTACAACACGGATACGGGGCCGACATCGGCAACGGGCACCGGCGACCGAGCAATAGCCGAGTCCGGAGTGTGAGAGGGAAACGAAACGTCGGAAACGCCTCGAGTCGACAAAGATCTGTATGGGCCACCGGGAATCTCTCGTGTCGTGTCTCATCTACATTTTTCTCAGTCGAACAATTTTTCAACATTATTTCCGACGAATGAACATTCTCAAGACTTCACTCTCACACGTGTTAAAATTTATATGTATGATTTTTTTATGCAACATTGTGAGATCTATTTATCATTTAATTCTTCATTGTTAGGACAATTAAGAATATAATCGATTTGCAGAGACATTTTTTGTTTTTTTTTTATTTGAGGGGTACAATTGAAAATTTAACTATTGCGGCATTTTAACAATCTATTGAAGTTCTAAAAATAAAAAATTACTGATAAAACAAAATTTATGCTTCGAACGTGTGACTTATTTTTAGATGATCTTCTGATTTTTATAACTCTATTTAATTACTTTGCAATTTTCCTTATCTTCTTTTACTAATTTTTGTCGACAAAATTATCATACGAGCCGTAAATAATTATGCGCAAATTGAATAATTCTCATGAGTTTCAATGGCAGCAAAAATGTATGCCAAAGCATATCAACGAAATAAATAAAATTGCTGCCTCATTGATAATAGCAATTTTGAATAATAATAATAATTATTATTATTCTTATAATAATAATTATCATTATTATAATAATATTAATAATAATAATAATAACAACAATAATGATAAAGGAAGTATGGCGGATTGATCGAGGTGGAGAAATGACAGCGTGTGTAAAACGAGGTCAGCGGCCCTGCCCTTAACCGACCTCGGTGTACTCTCGCATTGGCTTTAAATACTCGACGTGAGTGGAGCGACGTACCGTCGACATTGATAGCGAAGAGTTGAACCGTCGCGGCGACGTCAACTCGTCGAGAGAGCGAGAGCGAGAGAGCGAGAGAGAAACCGAGAAATAGACGTGGAAACTGGTGCCCGCTGTTAGTCGTCCGTCGGTCATGCGTGTCGTCGACGCAACGTCGAAGAGACCGACGGCTGTGGCCTATCCCAATATAGTCGGGAAAATGAGCTTTTCACGGACGACGACGACGACAACGACAACGACGCATCGCGAGCCCAAAGAGTGAGCGCCAGGCGCTCGGACGTCGTAGACAAAGTCTCGACAATCAGCCGCCCGGAGATTCCCCCATCATGGCCTTGCGCGTTCATCTCGTTCTTTACAATAACAACAAAAAAATAGCATTAAAAAAAACAAAAGAGAAACAACGATTAAAACCGTTACCGGCCATTGCCATTGCCGTTTGATAAAATCGACGGATAGACAAACATGAATCTCCGCGTTGTTCGCAACACCCACGCGAAAACGACGCACACAAGCTCATGAGAATGAATCCAACGATCATCATTGAACCGTCGTTGGCTAGACGACGTTCGCCGATAGCGATACGTCTACCACCGTCGTTCGTGCACGAACGACGCCGCACCGCCGCGAAGGCATACATAGAAACGTATATAAATAGAAGCACTTTGGCGAGGAGACGAGGCGGAGAAACGGGGCGGATTTAACGCGTAGCGTTGGATACACGATAGCGCGACTGTCCGTTACGATATAACCTAGTCCTATCCCAACATCGTATTCAATCGTCAATCGACTCGCGCTCGACCGCGCCGCCGCCGTTGCTTGGGAAAATAGATTTTCTTGCGGGAACATATAATCGCGGGGAGAACCGAGGGGCCGCGCGACGCTAGAGCTGTACGAACGGAGAGTCCGTATTTAAAAAGCGAGTAGAGCCTGCTGAGTGTGCTGCGTGAAATACCCGGCACGCGGATATACAGGCCGACGTTGCGGTAGGCTCAGGGCTGTCTGTCGCGGGAGAACCGGACGGGAGAGAGACAGAGAGAGAGAACGAGAGAGATAGAGATGGAGTCAAAGAGGAAGAGAGAGTGAGAGTGAACGCCGCCGAACGCCGGAACTTCTCGTCGGGAGGACCGGCTTCGGGGATGTGTGAGTGGGCGGCAGCCTCTCCCTACGTATACAAACACACACGCGTATCTTTACACGTATATCCACGTTGCGTATGCGCGAGGGGTCGAAGGAGAGCTCCGGCCATTGCCTATACGACACGCGTATGTGAAACTATAATGCTTGAAAAATCACGCACACATACATGTCCGTATTACTACACCGTGTAAGACCGCGGGAGCTCAACCGAACGCAATCGAAACTGGCCGAAAAACCCCGAGCCCGGCAAAGACTCTCGATTTCGCACACACTCTCGGTTGGGCCACGATCACACGAGTTCGCGTACAGCACGTACTCGTATACGCACTCTGTTGTGGTCTCATCCCCGAGCTCGCACGGTGTATTGTCGTACTTGCGGCTCATGTATGTAGCAAACGTACACGAGGGAATTCAACGACGAGCTGCGGTGAAGTTGACCGAGCAAGTGTGTACGAGGTTCGCGTCGGACAAGCGCGCGGGCAAACCTCTCGTCGTACGGCGAGAATGCAGGAGTTCGAAGAGCTTCGACGGGGCGGGAACATCAACCGAAGCGAGTCTTTTTCGCGGCGGGCATCGTTGCAGCTCGAAGTTGCGTCGGAGAACGCGAAGACGATAGCCGTGGAGGCGCGCGAAACGAAGGAGACGTAGGAGAATCGAGGAAGCCGAAGAGGGTCCGCGAGAGAGAGTATACGCGTACGGAGTATAGAGCGCGGGCTATCCCGAGCGAGAACGAGCAGACCACGGTCTCGTCCACGGAGCTCGCGAGTCAGTCAGTGTGCCACCGGCGTAAGAGACTATAGTCGCTGTTAGTCGCGGAAGATTCTTCTTGCGATCTGTGAAAAGAAAAACGATAAAAAAAGAAATCGAATAAACGCGCATCTACGCTTCGAGACATTGTCGTTGATTAATGAAAAAAAGTGTAGCGAAAATTCAATCGCTTCTCGATAAACGTCAGGATTTCGAATGTGTCAACGACGTTTTACCTCGCGATTGTTGATTGATATTGAACGTCGCAGTGAATTTTGGATTGTGAAAATAGTAACGTATTTGGGAAAGAGCGTTTATTGGAGTTGAGAAAAATAATCGCTGTTGCGAGGGCGGTTTAGGAGGATACGAGGGCGAATAGACATAATATCGGTATCCGGGGGAACGAGAGAGTCAGTGGATAAGGCAGGGGGCCCCCGCGAGAGAACCAGTGGAGTCAGTCAGTGTGCCACCGGCGCCTTCGCCTCCTCCTCCTCCTCCTCCTCCTCCTTCTTCTTCGTCTTCTTCTTCAGCTACTCCGCCACTTCGTACTCCTTCCCCTCCGACGCTCGTCGACTCCTCTCACCGACGACCGCCGGTCTCTTCTCCTTACCCCCCTTAAGGAACGAACGCTCGCGCGCGCGCGCGCGCGCCGGCACTCCACCCGGCTCGCTCCGATCCCGTCGTTGCGCCGCCCGCCACTGCCACGGTCCACGTTCTCGAGACGTAAACACACAGTCGAGGGTGAGCCGTCGACGAGGTAGCACGCGGAAGGCTTCTTCGTTGACTCACGTCTGTTACATCTATCAAAATCCTCGGTTATTCATTTTTGTGCGCGCGTGTTGTGTTATTTGTTTTGTTATATTGATTTTGTTTTTAAATCATTATTTTTCGTTATTTCGTTAACGAGGCGCTGACGCTCGGTCGGAACGCCCATTCGTTATCACGGATCGCGATCACGATTGTATTGATAACGAAAAAATTATCGGTTCGAAGGAAAAAATATTATTACTTTGTTTTTTTTTTTTTTTAACGAAATTGAATATGGGAGGAAACAGTGAATGACAAATGCGACAGTGAGTTATATTTTTGTGAAATCTTAAGGGACTGGCCGGAGGGACGTAACTCGCTCGTAAAGATTTGTTATTCGCAGAGAGATATTCATATATAAATATATCTATCCAGATGAAAAAATTAAAATCTTCGGATCGGAGAAATATTTTGATCTGGGCCTCGACGTAATTTTCGCGTTCGAGATAATTCGCCGACGTTGTTTCTTCGTGGAGGCGCCGGATCCGAACCGCCACGAAACCGAGATTGTTTTTCGCGCTCTTGGAGAATAAGCGCCAGAAGACATTTCGTGTTTAATTCGTTCTGTGCATTTTGTGTACATCGAAACTTACCCACAAAAATATAAATATAAATAAATATATATATATAAAGAATATATAAAATTAGAAAAAAAAAATCTGCCGTCTCGATGAACAAAATTACGGAGATAAAAACGAAAGAATAATAGCGGAGTAAAAGTTTGGTCGGGAAAGTGCGCGACTCTCTCATTCTCTCTCGTGTTTGAGTAACGAGAGGCCACGAGCTCGTGCGGATCAGTGCGGAACGGGTGAGATAAACGAAGAGGGAATGATAAGCCGGTGTGGGAGAAGCCGGTGGAGTGTCTAACGTTTACGAGGTCTCCCGGTTTGTGGTCTCACCGCGAATCTTTCGCGAATACATCTACCCATATACATATATATGTGGACGTTAACGTTTCTATTTGACTCTTCGTGTACGTAGGAAGATTCCGCGACCCTTAAGAAAATTAACATGCTCCCGCTTAGTTTCCGTTGGCCATGCGAGATGTCGGCGGCGGTGCCCCGATAGAGGGTCAAGGTCCGGCGCAGGGACCAGCGGAGTCGGAGAGACGTCTCTCGCTCTCGTTCGGCGCCCGTATAACGGAAGTGCGGCAAGGAAGGGAGCGTAAACGCGTATGAACCGTAAATCGCATGCATAATACACGTACGCGCGAATAAACGAACCTCGCCGGAAGCGGAAGAGACGGGAAAAGAGAGAGGAAGAGCGACGATTGAAATTTCGTTGATAAAAATTGGGAAAATAGAGAAGAATCAAGTCGAGAAAGATGTTGGAAGATCAACCTTTAGACCTGAGCGTTCGGGTGGGCGATTACGCGGAATTAACGACGATGAGGTCGAACATGGACGAGACGAACAATGGCAGAAGCCCGGATAGGGGCGAGTATGAGCATCGCGATCACGATGATTCGCAAGAACACCATCACCAGCAACAGCAACAGCAGCAGCATCAGCAACAGCAGCAGCAGCAGCAGCAGCAAGAGCTGGAACACCGCAAAGATATGATGGAAGATTACGAGTCGGAAAACGCGGCAGCGGCTGCCGCAGCCGCGGCTGCTATGAGGCTGAGGGGTTTAATTACCGCGTCCTCGACGACGGGGGTTGTTTATTCGCAATGCGAAGATCGCAACACATGCTCCGAAGATTCGGACGATTCGTGCGAATCGAACAATCAGAAGGACAACGGCAATACGAGGTCTAGGTCCAGACCGCCCGGCACCAAACCTTACAAGAAAAACCTCATGAGGCGATACCGTGAGTTTCGATCGTTGTTTTTTTCTTACTTTATGGCTTTGAGCGTCCGCGAATTTATTTTTCAGCTTCGTTTCGAATATTGGGTTCGGGGAGTTTATGAACTCTTGAGAAAATTTAAGATGCGAGATCGAGATTGTGATTGAGAGAAATGAAAGGAATTTTTGGTTTTGTTTGGTCCAAAAATCGAGAGTGAGGCAGAGATTGTGGGCGGGGTCTCGGATTTAATGAGGAATTTTGAAAAATTGGGTCTTCAGGTTGGAGAATTACTTTATACGCGGATCCGAGCGCAGCATCCCGATTTGTGATTATAATTATGGGAATGCCGATTTTTAATGTCGATTCGCGTCGATTATTTTTTGCTTGCCGCTCGATTCATTATCGCGAATTCCTCGACCACGTCGCGAGATACTTCTCGAATGAGAAAACGAAAAAAAAAGATACAAATAAATAAGTTTTTGTAGATAAACACGTATTTGCCGTTTGCTCATTATTTCCGTGGTGAAGAATTGATTAATCCGTCATTGGGAATAAACACGACGTTACCGAATGCATTATATTCGGCGAGGTTCGGCGATATCACTTATCATATATCGCACTCGTGTCGTGCCGGACGCAATATCGAATGTTTTATACAGAAACGGCGATTAGAACGAAGGTCGTTCGAAAAAAATTCTTTTTCTTTCCAAATAAAAAAAAATTGCGATACGTAGACGAATTCGAGAAGCTCGTAATCAAATCTCCGAGCGAAATCCGTGCAGCTCGACGGGAGACCGTCGTCAGCGTGTGGGTGCGTAATTTCGGCAGAGGGGAAAGTAAAAGAACCGGCGGTGAAAGATAAGAAAGAAAAGAGAAGAAGAGTAACGAAAAAAAATGCCAAAATTACGCAACCGCACTTCGGGAAGGTCGAGCAAGCTGCGCGATCAAATCTGCGAACTCTCCCGATGATTATAAAACACTTGCGTCGTTTCGTGGAAGAAAAAATAGATTTGGCAATTTGAGTTGAATTTTTGTTTCGTTTTTTTTTCTCTCTCTTCGTTTTTTTCTTCCGTCTATAAATATGTCGACGAGTATCCTACCTCAACCTTGATGAATTCAACCGTTCGACTTTTTTTCCGCCTTTTATTTCGCTCGGTTGCGGAAAAATGTTAAGTTTATACAATTGCGCGAAATTCTCGCGTAAGAAACCGAAAAAAAAAAAGATAGCCCGTCGTATATTTGGTTACGAGGTGGCAGCTGCGCGCAGAGCTCTCCTCTCATCGTTGGATCAGGCCGCCACGAAGCGAGCGCTTGACTCACTAACCGATTTTTCTATACCAAATGTTGGTGTCTATCGTTATGGAAAAATTTGTAATTCAAGCAAGATCGAAACGCACATTCGTTTGAACATTATTATTTCGTTCATTGACTTATCAGCGATTATTCATCAAATCCTGATCGGCGTTTCATTTTTCTTCTCTTTTTTTTAATGTCCTTTTTTAATTTTCTTCCGCGTCTGAGAGTACGCGGAAGGAAATAAATTTGTGACGATAATTTCGAAACCGGAAGTCCGGTGTGCATTGCAATAAAACGGTTACGGTGTATGGCTGTGTCAACAGATTCGGATATTCATCGGACTATCGGTAGCGAGAGAAAATATTTGTTTGGCACAGTTGTCGTTTGCTTTCGTCGCAACCCTTTCGACGGTTTTCGGGAGCGTGGGAGGCCCTAAACAAGGCCCTACGGGGGGTAGCATCCGGATGGTCGGTTCTTCTTCTCCCGGCCTCTTCATTCAAACCCGGGGCCCCGTTCGGCCATACGAGAGACCGATGGAAGTGAAAATTTCGTACCTACGCGCGCGCACCTCTCTTCCCTTGCGATGCCCTCGGATTGAACCGAGGGGGGTGAAAGCGTTTCACTGGCCCGAATTTTTCCGACAACGAAATTTCTCTCATTTTTCATTTTCGTCACAGTACCCGCGGTTGCCGTGCCACACATTATCAAAGGTCTCGTTTCTCGTTGTAACGTAGCTTCTTCGGGCGATGCGACGTTGGCAAACATTTGGCGCGAAGATTTCTTCCGAGGCATATCTCGCCTATGGGGGGCTTTCCCGAGTCCCGGTTGAGGGAAAATTTTTCCGAACTTTCTCTCGTCAACGCACGGCGCGATGCTCTCGATTTACCGCGCTCTCGTCTACGGAAGTTTCAAGGACGATGTGTTATTATTATATAAATAAGTAGTAAATGGAGTACAAAAAAAATTTTAAAAAATTTATGTTCTGGTAATTCTTGTACAAAATTATAATTCTATTTCTTTTTTCTTTCTCAAATACTGTAAATAGAAAAATAAAATATTTATATTATAAATTTTTATCATTCATTTATAATTAATATATATTTATTATAAATGAATAATAAAAATTATACATATATAATTATTTTATTTATCTATTTGCAGTATTTGAGAAAGAAAAAAGAAATTGAATTATAATTTTGTTCAAGAATTACAAGAACATATATAATCATTTATCCATTTCCTCAAATATTTTTTAGTAAATTTTCATAAAATAAAATTAAAATATAAATGGAATCAAAATAGTTAAAAAAATCATGAAATTAAAATTATTATATAATATAATAAAAAGATTATTAATTTATTCATTCATTTATCTCCAGTATTTGATAAAGAAAAAAAAACATATGATTAGAATTACATCAACAAGTCCTCAATCAAGCCGGAAACATGAGGCCGATAAATTCTCGTGTAGCCGGAAATATTATTTGTCTCAAATTGTATATGTATAAATTTTTTATGGTTGGGAGGAAAATAAAGAAAAAGGTCTTTCGCCGTGAAGAAAGTTCCTCCCGTTTCGGGTCTATGTAGGGCTCGGTAGAAAACCCTTTCCTCGGGCTCTGAAGTACAACCGCAGCGTTTTACTTCCTTCTTCGTTCCATGGATACGTATATCTATATACAATACTGACTCGTTTCCTCGGAAGCATCGACCGTGGGCGGCGCGGTCCCGGACGAACTACCAGGCCCGACTACCGTTTGACTCATTGGCTTCTGCGGTATGGCTCTCGTTTCCTTTCTTCTTTGATTCCTTTCTCTCTCCGGCCGCGGTTCCCCCGGAAAAACTTTCCAACGTAGCCAACGCGCTACTAGCCCAAGCATTGTCATCCTAATCCACCCGGGCTTGCGTACACACGGATCCCGGCACAGGTACAACTTCGGGTATCGTCGGAATAACCGACGGCAGATAAATGTATCACATTAATAACATTCTTTCATTTTTTACATTTTTTTTTCAAAAAGAAGCAAAGAAAAGAAACAAAACATTTATCAAGTCCGAGAGAAAGAAACACTTGGAATGAATGACAAAACAATTGTATCCGGCGTAGTTAGTCACGTTAAAAACGCTCTTTCCCATACAGAAAAGTTTTTTGAAAATAAAATTTAACAAAATTCACGCGACTGTTTGAAAATTGTATTTATTACGAAAATTAAAATCTCTAATAAATACGATTAAAATCGTTGATATATTTTGAAAACACCATGTGAAACTTCATTTTTACCATCCAAACCATCGGGTGACGATTTTATCTCGACAAGTCACATTTAAACCATTAAAACAATAAATCATAGAAGTGCAAAAAAAAACATCAGATTCGCAACGTTTTATTTTCAACGGGAATTCGAGTAGAAATTGGAAAGTGGCAGTCACGGTGCCGCCATTTTTTTTTTAAATACCTGGCGTGGAAAAGCTACCGCGTCCAAATATTTACGACACCTGGTTTGTTGGCTATGGTAATGGCACTTGCTGGTGGGTCGAGAAAAAAAAGGGCTCCCTCTCCCCTCCTTCGCACTTTCCCCAGTGACGTTCCCTCGGTTCGTCTTCGTAAACACTGTCCTCGACATCGATAGTCCGCTCGAGTTTTTTCCACCCGCCTCGGTCTATTATCGCCGTCCGCCACCCACACCGTAACGCGTTCTCCATCTCCGCTCTCTCTATTATCCCGCAATCGATAATCAATCAATCTCCGCGCTGGTAATCCCGAAATAACTCTCTTTCAGTCATCCAAACGGTAGTGTATTACACAAAAGCCCACTATCCAACGGTCGTCCCTCCCTTCCCGGCCTTAATTCCATGCCGCCCGCCCTGACAGTTCCAACGAAATTCGTATTTCCATCCAAAATGATATAATATTAATAACTGCGCCGTGGGTTATACAATTCGAGTTTCCAATGGAAACAATGAGCGGTCTTTTGTGTCGCATTTATCTCGTAACTCTCGAATTAGGCATAACAACCCCGTGTGGTAATCTCGTTCCGGAATTAGCAAGGTCTTGGCTAGTCTTGCGGAATGCTGATCAGGTTCTAGTCTGCAAGCTGGTCTGCCCTGGTCCTATGTGTAATTTCGTGCTGTCCAACTGTTGTCTCAGATACCGGGCCCGGGCCTGGCTAGCCTCCCTACTTTCAGTCCCGAAAAGTTGGACAGAGACTAGATAGTGCCGGTATAATTTGAATAGATAAAACGAAGGGGGGCAGATTCAGAAGCTCGGTACCTGATAATAAAATTGAACACAAGTAACACGACAATTAACATAATATAAGTTTTATGACCATTATGCGGGTAATAAATGGCTTAATATGCAGTTATATACTATTATAATTGTGATATATTATTATAACAAACAAGTATGGCTATGGAAAGACTTTCTCTGGAAAAGACACCAGATGGCATCGTCATCTATCGATGAGTGTCATCGATAGATCGCATCCAGCTTCTCTCCGATTAATCTGGAATAGAACGGCTAGCTAGCGCCTAGAAACCCGAACTAGCTACATGCATTGTAGCTAACTCTAATCCAGAGCCAAACCTTCCCAAGGAAAACCACCGTGGCGCTGGATTCAAACCAGGTTATCCATACCGGATTACCACACGGGGACCGAAACAAGAGTAGGCGGGTGACTGTTACGAGACCGAAATAATATCAATTACGAGTAAAACTAAATATTTTCGTACCCCGTTACAGCATCTTCGCTCCTGCGATGGGCACGTAACCGCAACGAAAATTACGGCGACAAAGTTATAATTAGAATGGTCGTAACGAATGCGAAGAGAATGAAAGCTTCGGAGGGTTGGAAATTAGCATCGTTCTTCGTTGCTTTTGTATTTAAATAGGCGCGTGATTCGGGGAACGCTGCAATACGATTATAATCGCTTCATTGTGATTCAGGATATTGGCCCGTCGAGGAAGGAAGCAAGAAAGGACGAACTTCCTGTCTGCTCGTCGCACGACGCGCTGTCTTGTTCGAAGTTCACATCCCTTCGTCGGGCTTACATTTGCCGCGAATTTTTATCCTCCCCACACCGTCCGCCCCATTCACGTTGAAGATACGCAACTTCGGATTCGAGATATATTCTTTCGATCCCTCCCGCATCGTAATACAATCCTTTATTACAATAATCTTCTCCCGCGGTGCGGAAATTTCCGATTGTCCAGGCACGCTTAAATCCCCCTCAACGTCGATTGATTCACCGTGAAAAGTAGGGCTTTGGAGATACAATGCTTCACAAAGATTCGTAAATATATGTATTTTTTTTTTCCTACTAACCCCCCTCTCACTCGCCTGACCGTCTTCCGTTGGTTTTCTTCGGGAATTTTCTCTTCCGGCGTCGCCCCGTGGATCGATTTTCCACGCACGGTGACGTCGAAGACCGCTTCGCGGGGGTATTTTCCACGCGGATCGGCCCGGAAGAATCGAAACCGGGTGGCGGAAGGGACGCAGCGAGGAAGGCGACGAGGGCGTGAGAAGCACGGAGGCGCGGAAAAGGCGACGAGTGCGAGAGAGAAAAAAAATGCGAGGACAGACTGTAGGCGGTGGGCGCAATAGGAAACTGGGGTAGCCTGTCCTTGTGCTCTTGGGTGGTTATTGGAACGTTGGCACGGAGACGTCACCTTGCGTTACTTCTCCTCCCCCTCACCCTCTCGCGCTCTCTCGCTATGTTCATCATGATCTAACGGGTGTGCACTCGCTAAAGGGAAATAATAATTTTTTTTTTCATCGAAAAAGAAAAACGAAGACGATAAAAAAAATTTAATTAAACACAATCGCTTGTATCGATGTTATTATCTTATTATTTATGATTGCCAACGGATTACAATCGCGAATTCGGATTAGCTCGCCTCGAGATTCTTGCGATCTAACTCAAAGACAGATCGTCGCACCTTGCGTGTGTTCGATCGAAACGAGATATAATTATCTCTCCCACATCACCCGCGCTATCCGTATCTCTCGTTGCGACGTTCTGTACGACGTTGCGATCATTCGCGTATCGATTGTAACGCATTGATCATACAGACGGTAACCCGTTATCAATTCCGACATGAACCTTTAACGAGATAATTCGAAGTAACGACGACGCTTTCGAACGTCGTGACGAGTCGTTGAATCCCACGTAGGCAAATTGTTATCGCACAATGTCTATTAATAATTAAAACGCCGTCAAACTACGTGAAAAATCAATGAAGGATGACCCGCGGCTCGATGGTCAACGCGGCAAATCGTCGCGTGTAACGACCGCGACGGGGTTAAACAGAGCGTGGATAAAAAGGGCGTCGTTTAAATTTATGTATATAAATATATATATGATCACAGGCGTTGCATACACCACGCAACCCAACCTCATCTTCCTCTAAGCCGGGGATGTTGTACGTGCTCTCGCGGACGACGATTGTAGTAGCTGTCCTATCCTTGTTTTATTCTTATCATTTTCTTTTTCGTCAATCTATCTGGCCGCAGGGATGAGCGTTAATTCAATGAAAATGTGTTGGAAGTTCTTTTTTCAACAAATAATTGTCATTTACTATGATGGAACAATTGTAATTTTCATATTTCTGCAATAATGAAAATCTATTTGGAATACTTTTATTACTAAATTATCATGAATTATAATCGCTATTGAATATAATTGAAATGTATTGATTGCATTTAACCTATTGAATATAATTGGAACAATAATTGATTATTATTGTTTCACAATTATTTCTAATATTTAATAGCAACTACAATTTATAATAATTCAGTGCTGAGAGTATTTGAAATACATTTTTATGGAATAAAGGCCCATCCCTATCCACCCTTCGATGGTCCAAGGGATGTAGCTCGACGGCGCTTACATTAATTCGGAAAAAACATAGACATCTGCCATCGTAAATTCGGACATAAAAAATACGGAAATAAAAATAAAAATTGCAACATACATACATACATATCGACGCGACGATGCGGGCATAATACAGGGATTCGCGATTGATATCGCCCACCGGAGTCAGCATATATTACAGCACAGCCGAGGGAGAATCAGGGCATCGGCTTTACCCGCCGCGAGGGGTCGCGGGGGCGAAAGGAAGGCGGCGGGTGGAAGGAAGGGGGTGCGACGGCGTGAGTTCGCGATTGCACAGCAGGCATATCGCACGGGATCGATGCTATGTGCCGGCCAATGCGATTCCACGAGTTTTTGTATATTTACATGTACATAATGTATATATACGCGGATTCGCGAGACGGCAAACCAGTCGAAGAAAGGAGAACGTGCTCGATATGCGTATATATATTGTGGCTACCGCGCAAGTACGTTATTACACTCGCAGAGGTCTTCACCTGTGCTCTGCATACATCAATACAATGGGTTTGTGAGCGCCGGCAAACCGGAAATACGGAAAGGTCAAAGTTTGTGAACCGTCGCGGTATTCGCTGCGTCTGCTGGATGACGATTACTAATCGGACTATATAGTACACTTTTGTGAGGGTAAAGGAGATGCGTCGAGGAAAAACGAGGAGGTATTGATTGTTGGTATTCAAGAATGCACTGAATTGCGAGGGAGATTGTCGATTTTGATCGAATTAAACGATGGTCACCGCCTTCTTGAACATTTTAATTTTTTAGTCGACATGAATAATCGACGAATTTTTGTTATTCGAAGGTAGCACGATCAAAGCTTTTAAATTTACGCTAAACCATGACAGTTTTATGTAAATTTTATCGAATTTTAGTCAATAATCCATTGATCCATTGAAATGAAAATGATAACGTTATATATGTTTTTTTTTCTAACGCCTGAGAAGTTTCCAGACTATTGGACAAATAAGGAATCGGTACCAAAAATCGTTAAGTTTTTATTTCTAATTAATTCGTTTTTTGTTCAGTTATCATTGGCTGGAAATTTAACACCGTTAATTACTTCGAACTCGTAATTACAATCTGTACGATATGTATATGGATGAGATCATTACTAATTAATAGTTACTCAATAAAAAGTAATGAGATATTACTAATTTTGCTATAGATTGAACAATAAAATTATTATTCTGCCTATTATCACGATTATAATCCTTGACATAACATTTATTCGATTAACCAGAGAGAAATGATAATAAACACGGAAATAAACATTGATTTAAAATATTTGAAAATAGACATTTTTTATGTTGAAAAAAATATATATAGTTGCAATAAAGATCTCATCCTGAAACTTTGGCAAACTATTTTTCCAATTACCGAGATCACACCAAAATAATCTTAATTTTTGATATTGTCGAAGCAAGGTTTTGTGAGGTTAGACTTCGATTATCACAATATCAAACAAATCGGCAAAGATCAGGCTATCAACCGACCGATTTGCCGTGGAATCCCTCATGCATAACATTCATATTTCGTCCAATGTGTCAATGACTGGAATCTCCGTCTCCCATCGCGGATCGTAAATACATCAACACTAATAGCGTAACTAATATCTACACACACCCACGGCAGTCCCTGGAACAACTCTACGAGCTTGTCGGCATGTACAGTGCGGGGGAGGGGAGGGGGAGGTAATAGTATTAGGTATAGACCAGTAGAACTCGTACTCGATGTTGATCGCACACGAGGAAGAGCACCAGCACCAGCAGCTCCACCACCGACCGGCAACAGCAGTTCGCCTCCGCTCACTCGCTCTTATGCACCGGGCGCTCGTGCTCGTGCTCGTGCGCGCGCGCGCGCGCACGCCCGAGCTCGTTGAATGCACCAGCCCTGACCTACATAGTAAAGCGCGTTGTGGGCTAGGCGAGCGAGGGAACTCGCGCGCGCACCTTTCCGCGAGTGCCTACGCTGTTCTAGCCTACCCCACCATCCCTCTCCTCTCACTATGCTGACATGCACCACCGCCGGCTTGCACCGTTGCTATACTGCCACTGCCACTGGTGCCACTGCTGCTGCTGCCACTGCTCTGTTCTCCCGTGCATCGCTCGTTCTATTATAGCAACGAGTTGTGTGCGCTCCCTCATGCATCGCACAATATCCAAGTAAAAATATCGTATATAGTCTATACATTGAGTATGTATTGAATTGGGCATATATAGACTATATATAAGCCAGATATAGTTTATATATATACTAAATATTCCCAATTCCATGCATAAGTCATGTATAGACTATATATAATTTTTGGATGCATTATTATATTATATTAAAGAGAATTATACATTATTATTATTTTTAGAGTTATTATATTTATTTTTGAACTTCGGGAGAAGTTCAGGTGCGCATGTGCGTAGGATTTCCTTCGGTTTGCACTTTTTTTGGCGTCAACACAATGGCAGACTACACTCTTCCAGCCATCGCTGGGCTGCTCGGAGTCGAGGTTCCTTGAGTCTGCAAGAAAGGGATTTTTACGGACTCTGGTTTATCCAGAGGCCATCGTCGCGTCTGGATAATTGAGGTTTTAGTTTATATGCGAATAAATAGATATGACATGTGATCTTTATACGCAAACTGTACATAATCTGGGTAGAATCCATACAGCTACCTCGAAACTCGAATTGACAGCTGTTATTTCTCACACAAACAAGTAACTCATGCGCATAGATCTCATGCGGATTATTTATAGTTTACATGTAAAAAAAATATGTCCACTACTGTAAATTTTTGGTAAATAGCTTATATACATTTTTTTCCACCTGGGCTCGCTAACGAAAAATTGACGATAGACAACGAATACGTCGTTGCGTTCTGTATTATGAGAATTTGTCGATTTTCACCCTGCGTGCCGCGAAAGACGACGTTGAGGTTCCTCTCACCGTCTCGCCTCTCTCGCCCCACCAACCTTCCTCCTACACACCCACCGCAATTTAACGCAAATTTATTCGCACGCTCTTGCGCATCCGGAGATGAAAAAGTAACGAGAGAGCGGACTTTTTTCTTCGACGCGACGAAAGCGCGAGCGAGGGACCGTCTCGCTCGTTTTTGGCTCATTGTAACGTGTGTACTCCGGTGTCTGTAAGGGAGGGGGGAGGGGGGGTGTATGTGTGTTGTATGTACAATGGTCGTGTATCATATTTACTTTTGGTATAATGGGAGAATTGAATACGCGTTGTTTCGTTGTTTTTTCTCATGGTGTACCCACGATGGGTTGCATTGTCTGCCACGTTTCGTCCTCTCTTTTACACGTACATACCTGTATTACATGTATACATACGCATGTATGTGCTCTTTTGTATTAGCCACGTACGAGTGAGCAATGTAGGTATAGTCTTGGTTCCTCATCGTCCTTGACACATTTCAGCAACTCTTTCCTCTTTCCGCGCCAAACGACTCGTCATCGCCGGCCGATCTTACCGATTCTAGTCACACGGGACTATAAAACTCACTTACCAATCGAAAAAATGTCTTGTACGTGTCTCCAACGGCGTATCGTTGTTTGTACAGCTTCGGAACATCGCGAAAACGAGCTTTCCCAACGATTATACAACACGTCGGACTCACTTGCTTTTGATTTCGTTGGTCAATCATTTTTTTTGTTGCCGTCCATTTGTATTCCGGACACGCCTGTGTTTCTTTTATTATTCTTTTCGAGGCGTAAGCTATGTAGAAGACATCAGGAGGGAGAAAAAAAAGATGTAACTACTGCCAAGAAGGAAAAGTTTCGAATTCTGATGGAAAAAAAAGTTTCTAACGGTTCGAGATATTTTCGGTGCATTTTTTCCGGAACGTCTGACGTGCATGTATTTGTGTATGTATGTATATATATGGAGATAATCGTGACTCATCGAGTCTGTGCGTTGAAACGAGGGCCAAAAGCAGGTATGAGGAGATAGGATTCCACTACCGACGGTTTTTTAAACATTTTTTTTTAAGCGATAAAGGGCAGTAGAGAACTCGCGCACTTATACTTGGATGATTCTCGGGACATCTGCCGCGACAAGAGAATTTCCGATACCGTTAGACCGTTGCGTACCCATCGACGAGGTTGAGGGAGGGAGGGGGATAACAACCGACAAAGATTTTTCCGAGGGATAACCCAGTTTCAAGCATTAGTTGAGTCGACCGTTGTAAATACGGAAAACTCCGTTAGATCGATACATTTTGTCCAGTGGGCACTATTATCACCTGAAAAGCTGCAAGCTACCGAATTTTTTCCCCAAATCAAATGAATAATTCCCTCAGGAGCTTGCAGCGATATTTAGAGCGCAGCGAGTGCACAAAGTTTCAATCGAAAATAAATAATGGGAGATCTTTTTTTAAAAATTATAAAAATGAAATAAAACATCGTTCAATAAAATAAACAATTATATAGATACAGTAATTTATATAATGCAGTAACGAGTTCTGTTCACAGACGTGTGTGCAAACTTGGGTGTGCACAAAGTTTCGATAAAATATAAATAATACTTCTTTAAAAATAATAAACATGAAATGTCAGGGAAATAAGAGTCCCAGAATTTTTTTTCTGCTTTTAAACGATGTACGTGTCCTAATTAGAAAAAAATATAATAAAATGCGTCGTCAGTACACAGCATCATGAAAAAAATTGTGGGAGCGATTGTGACGATGCGTAGTTGTGGAGCAGATCCGCGGGATTGATTTCCCGGGTTAAAGAGCTCGATGGGGTTGTCGGCTATGCCTCTGCCTCCTCCACCCTCCCCCCTTCTCGTATCGTCGACAATAACGCGATCCAACGCCTGTACCCACCCTCGTGCGCGGGCTCGTATCGGCCGTGAGAAATAAATCTCATCGATTTTCCACACGACGAATCAGAACCAAAACCAACCGTACTTTTTTTTTTCTCCTTATTTGATTTCATTCTTCATTTTCATCCTGTCGAATTTTCATCCAAAGACTCTCTCCCTTCAACCCCACCAATAACGATATATATATAAATATAGACCGCCGTTTCCTTTCATCATTCTCTTCTCTCTCTCTCTCTTTCTTCTCCCTCTCTCTCCCTCCCTCTCGCTTTTTTTTCTTAATATTTATTCGCCATTGTCTGGTACGAACCTTCGCTTTGCTTCCTTTCGATCCGAGGCCTGAAGGAAGTGGGCGTACGTCTTGCATATACGCGTCTTACATGCACGCACACACATATATAAATATTCGTATATACACGTACTTGCAAACCCGTGCGCGTATATCGTGATATACTCGTGAATTGCGGGGTAACCGTGGAGGATTCACGTTGTTGAGGCCGTAGACGATGAAGACGGGATGACAATGGTGGTCCCAAATCGCACGGGACGCGACGACAACGTCTGGCCGTTGCATTCACGAGGAAATAGGTCAGGGCCGCAGAGAACGTTCCGTCTCCAGCCGAGCGCGCGCCTCCGCCTCCGCCATCGTCGACGCCCGCACGCTTCCTCCTTCCAAACGAGAGGGAAATGCCGTCGGCAGGGGGTGCAAGAACCGTGCTCGCATTCCTCTTATTTCAATGCTTCTCCACGTCCGTCGTATTACACGGGTAGCGTCGAAAGAAATTTTTAAACGTCGAACAAAGAGAGAGAAAGAGAGAGAGAGAGAGAGAGCTAAAGGTCTCATTGCCGTTTCCACGTTGATTCCTCCACGTTCCCTCAAACATTTCTCACCGACTCGTGTTTTCTCGTTTTCGATGCTGTACGTTCGAGCTACTGTTCGAGGTACGAGGGCGAACACTGGGATTGGGTCGAACTCATTGAAAGTGATTGACCCGGATTCGTCTCGGGCTTCTCTTTCTTCATTTTTTTTTTTTCTCGTCTATGTATATATGTTCCGCTCTCGCCCTTTATCTTTTTTTTTCTATCTCTCCCATCGTGCTTTCTTCTCTCTTCTCTTTCACTCTCGCTTCTTTCTCGGGTCATTTTACTTAACCTTTGTATTTGTATTTTGAGCTTTTATTTTCTTTCCCTTACGATTTGTAGCGCTATCCGCGATTTTATTGGTTTGGAATTATTCAATCGCTTCTTTTATTCGGTGCTGACGGTGGGATTCTTTGATTACTTGGTTCTTCTCATTATGTTTAATTTCTTTTCTTTTGCCAATTTTTGCATAAGTTTGTGGTTTTGGTTCTTGCACGTTGTTCCGAGAAAATTTCGGTTCCGATGAAAGAAACGAAACGCACCAATAAATGCTGAATATATTCACAAATAAAAACGCATAATATATATCTTCAGATTACGCACATCAAAGCTGGAAAAAAAAAAACAATTCTCGACGAGAACAATTCCAACGGCAATAATAATTTCCCAAACAATGTGCGGAAGTCATTCGAAACCGCGACGAAATTCGGTTCGTCAGCGACGGCGATGGTCTTCGCGCTATTGTGATATTTACACGTGAACGCGAGGGGCGCTACCGTAGCAAAGCCCGAGAAACCCGAAGAAGATGCGTGCGACGTACGGAGACTTAAGGCGATGGGCTACATCGGTCAGTGCGAGAAAGACAGCGCTATTGGCGCTCGCTCCGAAGTGAGAGAGAAGAAGAGATCGTGTTTGTAGCCCATCGTCTTAAGGACAGGGCGAGAATCGTGAACGACGATCGGCCACCGGGACGCGATTCTTCTTCTTCTTTTTTTATGTTTCATTTTAATGGCCGGAACGATCTCGAAACAATGAGCGTCGGCGTTGCGCATACGTAATAAAAAATTCACTACCGAGAAGCCGAGAAACGAACGGTGTGAGAGAGAACAAAAATTGTTTCTTCTTTTCCGGTTCTTCCTGCCCCTCTTCCTCTTCCTCCTCCTTCTCCTCCTCCACCCTCACATACGTCTTCCTCTTTCTTCTCCGAGCTTTGAGCGTCTGCTCCACGTCGCGGCGTTCGTTCGTGCGATAACGGTCTCTTCGCACGCGGTCACGTGTGTGCGAATATCCCCGGCGATAAAATAAAAGCTTTACCGTACATTGTACTCGCATATACGCGTAATTACCTCACACGTGTGTGTATATATTGTACATATATATGTATATAGATATACGGGAGAGTTGTGTAGTAAAACGGAGGCGGGTTATGGAACGAGCCTTCGAGTCCACTCTCGATTTCGTCGAAGCAAGTGGGTCGCCCCGCCGGGCCAACAGTATAGTCCATGTACGATCGAGACACGGGCCGGCGCGTCGCTTCCGGTATCGAAATTTCCGGCTTTGGAAATCGAGAGTTCACCCGGAGACAAGCTTGTAAAATCCCGACGGTCATATTCACGACTATACCTCGGTCTCGTACGCAATTACAATCAAACGTTTCGACGTTACTCAACGATTATTATATAATTATTGTACAATTCATCGACGTTTTCCGTCGCGTTCGGAATAATAACATCGAAATTATCAATCGTACCCGAAATCATTGCTTCGCTGGTCATGCGTGAAAATACGAGTAAAAATAAAGTAGAAAAAAAAAAACATTAATGAGAAGTAATTTCATGAACATCCTGAAAGAAATTGGATAATACCGTTTTTTGCAAATTATTATTTTTCGACGTCGGCTGATACAAAAGGACTATAATTAGGCGAATATCTCGCGAGTTTATAAATAACCCAGTTTTATTAAAACGAAGATAATGAGCCGAGAGCGGTGTACAACCATCGGCGTGTGTTGCGCGGATGGCACAGGTGCCGCGCACCTGAAAACGATGGCCAGGAGTAGCGCGGGAAGCACGAAACTTGGGTCGGCTACAAAAAAGAGAAACAAGAGAAAAAAAACGAGGAGAAGAATCGTATCGTACGAAGGTACATCGAGTACGTTATGTAGACGCGCGAGCTTAACAGCCGGGTCTCTCTTTTCTGGGACACACGGGTGCGCGCGTACACAGGTACAGAAGTAAGCGTATAGTACTACGAGCAAACGGTATGAACGTTCGAAAGTATACATACATATATAGATATATATGTACACGATCGAGCTCGGGCCTCTGGGACGTACTATACGTACTTGCAAGAAGCGGGCTTATTATCCAGTCGCGCGGTTTACGTGTGCGCTCGACGGCCCAGGCGCTGTGTACGTATGCGCTCCTGAGCCCTCCCCCCCCCCCCCCTCCCCGCCCCTCCACGTGATGTCACATAGAAAGAGAGAGTCGTTACCGTTACGCAATGCACGCCGGGCCACACGAGTGGAGTCGACGGAGTCACGCGCCCTCTTCTTCGTGCTTCTTCTTCTGTTTCTCGGTCTTCTCTCGCCGCGGCGGCGGACATACAGACCGCTGTAAAAGAGCGTGGACGGTACGAGCATGCGAAGAGAAAAAGAGAGAGAGAGAGATGGAGCGAGGGATATCATATATATGTACATATATGTATATATTGTACCCTTTCTCGAGAAAGTTGCGAGCTCCGACGAAACGCTGACCTTACGTACTACTACCGGGCGCTCATCGATTACTTCACTTTTTATTTTATTTTTTATTATTTTTTTTATTTCTTGTTCGGCGTCTTTCTCTCACTTGTTATGAATTTTCTTTTCTCGCGGCGATGACGCAAGCCCTGGGAGCCGATTGGAGGATCGAGTTAACGGTTTGACCTGATTGGGAAATAATTTTTGAGGGAAACGTAATGGGCTGAGCCCGGTGGGCCACGATGGTGAGAGATGTATTTGAGTTTCAACGACGAGCGTTTATGTAATTTTTTTTTCGGAAACATTGATGTTTGAAGGAATTTCGAATTGATTTATTGTATTTCATTACTTTGAAACGTTTCCGGGTCTGAGCGAGTATCCGGTGTATAATGAGTTTTTATCGAAACCACCAATTTTTTTTTTGAACGGTGGAAATTGGATTTTGTAATTGAAAGTAATTATTGTTATGATTGAAGAAATAAGAGAAGAAACGAAATAATGAATGAGAACTAACAGAAATAATAATAATAATAATAATAATAATAATAATAGTAATAATTATATAATAAAAAAGGGATTATAATAATAATTATTATTATTATTATTTCTGTTAGTTCTTATTTATTCTTTCCTTCTTTATCCCTTTTTTCTTATTCTATTAATAATTTTTCTGTAATGTCTAATTTCTTATTTAATAATAATAATAATTATTATTATTATTATTTCTGTTAGTTCTTATTTATTCTTTCCTTCTTTATCCCTTTTTTCTTATTCTATTAATAATTTCTCTGTAATGTCTAATTTCTTATTTAATAATAATAATTATTATTATTATTATTACGGAAATTATTATTATTATTATTATCATTACGGAAATTATTATTATTATTATTATTATTATTATTATTATTATTATTATTATTATTATTATTATTATTATTATTATGCAATATTTTCGCAGTCTTGATTGATTAGATAAGTGACTGAGATTTGGGACAAGCAGTAGCGAGGTTCCGGAGTTGGCGAAACATCCGCAAACGTACCCAGCCGCGTGTGCATGTCTAACAACTAGCTTACGCCGCACGGACGATCGAAGAGTTGCGCCGTGCGTAAAGTCGCGAGAGAATTGTATGTGTGCGTCGAAGAATAGACCGGACGTGTTTGTAGCTAGTTGCTTGGCAGAGAAACGGGCGGGAAGCGGGGCAGAGAAGGGCTCGAGGGTCTCGAAGAAGGAAGCGAGTGGAAGAGTTCTCTTGGAAAATTCTCTCAGCCGCGGAAACCTCGTGGACGTCGACGTCGGTCGTCGTCGGGGAGGGTTGAGAGGGCGCGAGGCGCGCGTCGACTCTACCCGGTCGATGCGGCTAGACTCCCTCGCTCCCTCCCGCCCTCCCTCCGCCCCCGCGATACCTCGCGAGTCGATTACACTCGGTCTTCCCTCTTGTCAGGCCGCGGAATCAAGGTCGAGCAAGGTCAAACGTCGCCCGAGAGATAAGAAATATCCGTCGCAATCCTGCATTCGCCGCCACGAGTTGAGATTCGACCCGTGGGGTGGAAGCGCGTGTGACCTGTGGAAAAAACGATTTGAAAAGTAAAACTGCGTTTCTCCGGACTGTGTGGAATTTATTTTTTCTTTTCTCTTCGGGGTTTCGTTTCGTTGCTCGCGCGGATACACTTGTTCAGCGTCGTCTTTAAGTGGCAGTAGCGGAAGAGGGGACCGCGATAACGGGTACAAGGACGATTGGGAAAGCCTTCTCGTCGATGGAAATAACTTGCGAATATTTTCAACGTTATTGCCATCGAAAACGTGGGAAATGAATTTAAGAGACAGAAGGAGATAAATTGTGCAATCTCGATCGATGAGGAAAATAACTGTACGATGAAATAATAAAAATTGATTATTTTGTTTTTCAAAAGTTGTGAATAATTATTTTTCTATAAATAATAATTTTGATAAAAATGTCTTTTCTTACTCTCGAGAATAAATTTACGAGGAATAACCTGAATTCCGCAATCTCAATCGACGAGAAAAAGAACAATACAATAAAATAATAAATTTAATTATTTCGTTATTTAAAAGTTGAGACTAATTATTTCTATAAAAATAATAAATTCTATAATAAATTCCTGTTTCTATAATTTTTCCAATAACTTCACGAGAAAAAACCAGAAAAATTCTGCAATCCCAATCGACAAGAAAAAAATAAAAATACAATAAAATCCATCATAATAAATTTCATTATTTTCCCGTTAAAAATTTGAAAATAATTATTTCCCTAAAACCGTTGCCGATAAAAATAACGCAAAAGCGATGTTGAGAATAGACTAGGACGCGGAAATCAACGAGATAATAAATCGTCGGCGTTACGCGTACTAGATGCGTGAATAAAATATCACACAAGCCGTACATCGAGCGAAGGGTCGATACGGACGGAGGAGGAGGAGTCGAGTATTTCCTCGTAATATTTTAACCTCAAGTACCAGGTGGTCAGCCGCCCCTCTCTCTCCCTCTCACCCTCCATCCACCCCGAAAGTACAGAGCCGGGGCATTGCGACCGCGCGCAGGTTATCATTATGCACAGGGTGGTTTCAATACGGTAATGTATATAGTACGAGCGATGGTATATGTGAAACCGTTGGTACTTTTAGCTGGTACCCCAAGCTTTTAGCATAACCGGGGTATGGGAATAGTATCAACGCGGCTGTATTTATAGTCGCGGGACTTTACGTCTTCCGCGACATTCGACAACGTCGAACCCTGCCCGCTTCCGAACGTCCTCACCGCCTGGCACACACGAGACTCTTTTTTTTTTCTCTTTCGTTTTTTTTTCTTTCGCCGTGCAGCGAACGAGCGCAACTCGGACGCCAGCTCGATCGTCTTGCAAGCCGTTGAAGACAGAACTCGGCGCGAGAAACTCGATCTAAAATGCACCCCTTTATCACCGCGTCTATACGAAGTCTACCAACTCCCGGTTTTGTTTCGCACGATGAGCGATTCGCGTTTCTTCGTTGCACGCACGGGGATGGTCGCTGGGGAGATATTGATGTGAATTGGGGTTCGGTTAGAGGAGAGGAACATTTTTTGGGCAGATTTTAGGGTGGACGTTTGAACTAGCTGGAAAGATTTGGCCGAATGTGAGGCTAATCGGAATATTTTAAGAGGTTCCACGATTATTGTTCTATAGATTTGGCATTTGATTGGCACGCGAGAAGAATTGTTTGACAGTTGAAATTGATTTTTTTACAAGATATAAATATTTAGGGATTGAAACTGCAATACATGATATTATGTAAATTCGGAAATCGATTTTTTAATTATTTTCTATTATTTTCATGAAAATAAAATAATTAAAAAATCAATGTTTTATAGAAAATAATCGAAATATCGATTTTCCTGCGAGAAAGATTCTATTTTTTTAGGTATAGAACGTTTGTCATACATTGGAATTTCGGAAAGACTTAAATTTTTCGAAATGGAAACAAAATATATTAGGTACAGGACGCCGACTCCAACTTTATGAAAAAAATTCCCCAATTTCGATACCTACAGTATCTGGGGGTAAAAGTTTAAAATCACAATATATCTCCCTTGAAAAAGCAAAAGTGTTCGAATTATAACTTTCTCCCACGAAACGCCCGCTGAAACAACAATGCATCACGGAATTGCACGCGCATTTCGATTAGATAACGCTGACAATAAAGATACCAAATTCTAGGTCATCCCGCCCAGAAATTAAAAAAAAAAATCTGTATTTCGCGACATTCCAAAAGAATAAAAAATTCTTTTCAATCTACAGCAAACAAACGAGCTAACGAATTAAAACCCACGAACTGTTTCCTTATTACTCCAAACCGTTCCCAAAGCTTCCTGCATACAGAAAAATCAACGAGAATAAAATAAAAAAATCATTCTCGACTTCTATCGTCATAGCGTACGAAATTCCACCCATAAAAGCAACCATGAAAACATATTCAAAAAATTGAAAATGATATAATTTGCGAAATACTACTAACCATAATTATAATTTTGACTACTTTTCGAGTCCTGGATTAAATTAATATGTATTTGATGTCGTCTGGAAGAAAGGAAACAAACCTTTCGTTTTCACTGTTGCCAAGCGAATTTCTTTCTCTTTCTTTCTTCTTTTCTTTTCCCGTTTCATCTTATTGGCTACGATACATCGCCGAGTGATCGTCGTTCCTTCAACATGTGGGAATCCATCGTGACGAAGCACGAAGGCTCTTCGGCCCTCGATGACCGGACTCTCGGGAGATGTTTGCGCTTACTCGTCGACTTCCAACCGACGTATCTCGTTCTTGGGCAATCGCTGAAACTTTCCTTCTCTCAATTACATATATATCTACGAACATAAATCCCACATATCTTTTCCTACGTAAAAAATAAACGTCCGCCGTCTCGTTACCTCCCGGCTACAATCGTAAACCACACTTTCGTGACCGTGCTTTCGGCTCGACGATTAGTGACGGTTGAAAACAATATCGGGGAAATAAATAAAGAAACGAATAAAAAGTGAAGAAAATAAGAGAAAAAAGGTTTTCTTCGTCCCCATAGATCACGCGAAAAAGTAGGCAGAGGTGGTAAGACCCGATACGACCATGTTTATCCCTTCGACGTCGCAAATCTTATCAATCCGAGCCTGGCTCGTCTCCTGTCCACCTTTGGCTTCGTCATTTTCGTTGGTTCAATTCCGCGGAGTCGGTCGGATAATCGATGCTGTTTTTTTTTCTTACAAGGGCAAAAATTCGCCGTCAACGCGTACTTCAAACTCACCAATGTATCATCGTAGTGACACATACGCGTGAATCCTTCCGTCTGTACACAGGACTTTGCCCTGCGAGAAAGTCTTCACTCTCGGTTGATCAAACTGTTGGAAAATTATGCGAAGAAGCTTCTCGAACGGTTTTTCTGCCAACGAAACCCTATTTCGCTTCGCCCTCACCCCTTTCGATCCGTCCGGGCTGTGTTTGCTTATGGACGTCGTCCTTTTTTTCCTTTTAGTATTTCATTTCTTTTTTTTTCTTTCTCCAATTTTCACCCTGCCCGTTTTTTGCTCAACTGCGGTAACTCGTCGTATCGCTATATATATATATGTATATGTATATATATTCCACTTGCACCGGATGTGTAACGATTATTACTCACATTTTCCCGTCATCGTCTCGACACCTCGATCCGCGTAACATCGAGACCGACTCGACTACCTTGAATTATTAATACTTCTTTTATTCTTCCACGCGAGGTTTGAAAAAAATGGTTGGAATAATTTTTTAACCATTCATCTGCATTCGAGATATTCTGAAACTATGTATGTGCAAACTTTTTATTCCTACGATCTTCGTACGCGATGAACGTTTTCTTTTTCTTCTTCGGAGTACTCGTTCGATGCTCAATTGCGAAGTGTGTTATCGCCGAGAGCAGTTGCGCACTTTATTATTCGTAGATCTTTCAGCCCAGATATATTATATATTTATGTTGTGCTGCAACTTTGGCAAACTATATCTGATAATAAAATACTATATCGTCTGATTCTCCGTACGCCTACGGGATGTTTCAATAATAATAATAATAATGATGATGATGATGATGATGGTAATAACAATAATAATAATAATAATGATTCCAACAATTAATTATCTAATATAATGATTAATAATAATGATAATATTAACATTCAATATTCAATATATAATTTTTTAATTATAATTATTATTATTAATCATTATATTAATTAATTAATCAATGAAATGATAATAATTATTATTATTATTGTTGTTGTTATTACCATAATCATCATCATTAATATTTCTCATTCGTATTAATATTCAATATTGTTAATATTTTAATTATAGTGATAATTATCATTATTAAAATAATAATATTATTATATTGATTAATTAATTAGTCGTATTATTGTTGTTATTCTTTATTTCAAATTTAAACGTCTAAATAACAACAATTATGAGAATAACAGTGCCCAGAGTGCAACACTCGGCTTCAGCGCGCTAACCTAACTAACCGTTTGCACTTATTTTCAAAGTAATGAAACCCCGGGGGGTCGCGTCTTCGCCGTGGTTCAAAACTCGAAATAGAACATCGCACATATGCACGCGCAGTACACATGCACTACAATATTTTCGTCAGATCCAAGAAAGAGACGATTATCTATAATTCCATCATATGGCAATCCAAAATCGTTCATTTCAAACGCGATTCGATTTATTCATAACTCATCAACGAATTATAATTAAATTCTCATGAATATTCAATGGCATCGTACAATCTCCGATGTATAGTAATCCAAACGTTTCACGTCCACGCTTCAAATTAAATTCGATATTTTTGGTAATGCATTATCGTTGAATAAACATTGTAAGCACGTTACACACTCGTGACGGCTATAATCCGAACGGTATCTCGACATTTTTAACGGCTCCCCGATTTTTGTAATACGCGGTAATAAAATATTTAACTCTCGTACTCCGATTTAGCGGGGAAAAAAAAAATTTGCTTAATGAACCCGGAGCGAGAAGGTGGCTGCGCTGGGCCTTTTCTCTCCCTCTCTCTCTCTCTTTTTTTTACTCTCTCTTTCTCTCTCCGTATCTTTCTCGCTCGGTCTCCGTACCGCTCTCGCTCTTTTGACGAGGCTCGCGGTGCGCATTACCTGAAAGGAAGGTAGAAACGTTTGCAGTGGGTCAAGGAGAGATATATACCCGGGACGGTGAGCGCTCGCGCGCGCGAGGCTTTCACTTCCTCTCCGCGCGGTTGGTTTGCCTGATCGCGCCCGCCTGCGACTGCCTTCCCCGACTCTTCGTCGTTTTTCCATCGTCATCTCCGTTCCTCACCGCAAAATGCTATTTTATAATCGTCTCGGCTCTTTTTTTTTTCTTTTTTTTATCAAATGTTTTACGTTGTTTTTTTTTTTTTTTTTTGCGCTCATCTTCTTTAGCACAACCGATTTTCTAACGAACGATCGTTTCTTGTGATTGCAGTTGACACGAGGGAAGTCCAACCGGCGCACAATGGCGACAACGGCGACAAGGAAGCCATGGCGGGATTGGCGACGGTCAAAGCGGAACCGGGCTCGACCACCGGAACTCGACTTCTTCACGGTATTCTCTCGCAGCATCCCCAGCAGCACGCTTTGGGCGCGGTGCAAAACGGTTACGGCCGACACTTGACCAATCATCCGCAACTCGGTCAACCTCCCTACACCTCCGCGGCTATCGCAACGACGAGCACGCCAGGTGAAAATCTTTTATCGATCATACGAACGAACTTCGATAACGGTATTATTCGAATTTGGAACAATTTTTTTTTTGTTTGTTATTTGACCACAAACCAGCGGCGGACATGGAACTTTTGGGACGGGCAGATATAATAATAATAATAATTATTATTATTATTGTTATTATTATAATTATAATAATAATTATTTTTGTTATTATTATTATTATTATTGTTATTAATATTATAATAATAATGATATTATTATATTATTATTAACATAATAATAATATTATTATATTATTTTAATATTATTATTAATATAATAATAAGTATAATAAGAATAATAATTTATTATTATTATTATTTCTCAGAGAAATAATTATGATAAAAAATTATTATTCTTATTATACTTACTATAATTACTATCATTTTCTCTTATCACTATTACTCTATTTTCGAGAAATAATTAAAAAAATAAAAATATTCATAATAATAATAATAATAATAATAGATATACTAAGAATAACAATCTATAATTATTATTATTATACTTATTATAATAATTATTATTTCTATTAATTTCCTTATTTTCCTTTAAACAAAAATTAACAAAGTCAACAAACGACGATAAGAAATTATCAGCGAGCGTTTCGCCGACGTTTTCGTTGGCTCGTGCATCCTAACCGGATCCCTGACAAACCCGGGAGCGCGTATCGCGTGACCGACAGGGCGTCCCGTCTCGTCTTTCGATCGATCAATAATTAATTAACATCGTGCGCGCGAGGCGTCATCGTTGTCACGGCTCACTCGCTGTGTGCATCGCGGCGGATGCAAACAAAAAAAACAAAAACATTTTTTTTTCTTCCACACTCGAGGAGGAAAAAAAGCGATAGCGATGAGACGCAGCGTATTTGGAACCGCAAATTTAACTTTTGAAATTCTCGGAGTGATTTTAAATTTGGCCTGCGTCACACATAGTTTTGTTTCTTTGTTTTGTCGTCCGTCGGTCGACCGTCCCACGTAAACACCCATGCACGCACACGCACGCTCATTAACTCGTCGAGAACTCGTTCGGCGAGAGAACAGGTTGCGATGTTCAAACGAGGCTCGAAAGATATTTTAACGACTCACGTCCGCAAAAGCCTGTGGACGTCGTCCAGGACGCGCTTGCAGATGAAGCCGTTTGCCCGCATAACCTTAATAATAGCACGATAGTGCATCAAACAGGCGCCTCACAATGGCGCACCATTCGTTCTCCCCATCCGAGCTAAAAAAATTTCGTTGCCACTCTATCAATTTTTTTTCATTTATATTTAATTCGGTTGGATCCGTGTATTCAATTTGATTGAATTTTTTAATTTATATTTAATTGAATTTGAATTCATTGCATTGTTAATTTATATTCAATTGATTTGAATTTTTCATTGATTAGTGAAGTTTGTTTGCATTTTTTACCTATATTAAATTCAATTGAATTATCGATTTTTATTTAATTTGCTCGAATTTTTTACTCATCTGTAATTAAATACAGTTTTTTATTGATATTGAATTAAATTTAATTTCTCATTGACATTTTATTGAGTCAAATTTTTCATTTAAATCCAATTTAACTGCATTTTTTACTTATGTATATTAATTTGAATTGAATTTTCGACTATATCCAATTTAATCAAATGTTTTACCTATATTTAATATCACTGAATTTTTTAATTACATCCGATCGAATTAAACTTTTCACTTATATTCGATTTAATTCAATTGTCCCTTTACTTATTTATTCAATCTTCGCTTTCGAAAACCCATAACACGAGAGCCTGTGTTCCAAAAAAAAGAGTTATCTGGTCCAGTCTCGTTGTCTCGCTTCAGCCCTGTTTCTCCGCCGGTCGATCTTGGTTCGCCGCCCTTTTCCCGTATTTACCATAAATCCCGCATCGCTGCCACAACTCCGCGAGCGAACAACGCCGGACCATTAGGATCGCAGAATCTTTCGCAGACTGGTTTAAAACGGTTGAAACGTACGCGAAGTCCGTCGTGAACCGTGGGAATAAACACCGGAACGTATCTCCCCGATTATATGCATATATACCCCCTCAATGACCGGACAACCTTCGCCAGTTGCATAAAGAATAAGTGTTCGATTCACCAGCCACGCGAAAACACGTTCAGTTTCTTCAGCCACGCGTTCCAAAATTTTCTTGTCCCATTAATCTCAAGATCCCCATCGGTAGATCAAAAGCCAAGAGACCGAGTGTCAACTAACACGCGTCGTTCCATCAATTTTTTCCATGATTTCCATAATGTCCGCCGCAATGGAATGTGCGCCGTAAAAAATTTGAACAACAATTATTCAATCATTATTATTCATCTAATTTTTTATTTCATTTTATTTAAAAAATGAATTACGATAAAATTATTCAGTTGTTACTTTTTTAATTACTTTTTTTTACGAAAGAAAAAAAAAAGTAATGCAATTGGGATAATAACGACGTAATTTTCTTGTGCTTGTTGTTCCAACCCTCGTTCACGGTACACGGAGAACTCGCTCTTCCGCCTTAATGTTACATTTACAACGTTCAATTGTCGACGAAATAATAGGAGGCGGATCACTGCCAGCAAGCCCGGCGGACAGCGGCGTGAGCGACGTTGAGTCGAGTACGTCGTCGGGCGGTAACGAGGACGCGAATCTCCTGCTTAAGGCGAGGCTCAATCCAAATTCGTCGCTTCAGCCTAGCTTGGCGTCGCATCACTCGCATCTCACCTCAGGTAAACGACGAAATCCTCGTAGCTTCGATCGCGGGAAATAACTGAGAAAATGGTTTGATAAGAGATTGTAATTTTTTTCTTTTTAATGAACAGCAATTGGGAGCAGATCAGCGTGTCACAGTCCGGGAGTTTATCCATCGGCAGGTGGATTCTTGCCACCGGCGTACCATCCCCACCAGCACCATCCGTCACAGTACCATCCACACAGAGGAGGCTCGCCGCATCATCCGACCCACGGGGTTCACAATATGCCGCCCACGATGGGACCGCCTCATCATCATCACCATCATCAAGCTCAGAGCTTGCAACACCTGCACTACCGTCAACCACCTACGCGTAAGTACAAATACATTATTTTTTTTTCGCAATTTCCTTGTCTTCTTGGTGTTGATGAATTAACCCGATTGGTGTATCGTGGGGTCGATTTGATCCAGGCTAAAATTTCAGAGTTACCGCATTTATTTGCAGTTCACTTGTTTATTGTTATTTTTATAATGAATGAATTCGGGGAATCTTGTATTTAAAAATTTTATCCTGAAGGAGGAATGCTGAGCTTCGATCATGAATTTTTCCAGGTTTTTAGAATGATATTTTCTATTTTTTTAAAGCCATGGATCGATTCGACCCCATAGTAGACTTTAAAAGTGCGAAAAACAACGATACAGTACTTGGGTTAAATAAATAAGTGAATAAATAAATAAATAAATAAATAAATAAATAAATAAATAAATAAATAAATAAATAAATAAATAAATAAATAAATAAATAAATAAATAAATAAATAAATAAATAAATAAATAAATAAATAATAAAAAAAACGAATATCACAATCGAACAAAGATTCGAATTCACGCGTATGTCCATCTCGAAACCGGTGAAGGGGGCGCGTCGCGACTATGTAAAAACAAGTTGGAAATTCCGACGCATCCAGGCAACGATTTTCTAGCCGATTTCGAAACACAGTTGCCCGTACAGCTAAAACCAACTCGTTGAATCTCCGTCTATCTCGCTCATTCTCTTATTCTCTCTTTCTCTTTTTCTCTCTCTCTCCTTACCTGACACAGCAAAGACTCGATTATAATTCCCGCGCGGGTACTACCTCCTCTCGCGCCGACGTTTCGCGGTTGCAAAAGCGCATATTGCATCGCCCTCGTCGCCCATAGATCCCCGCGAACGAGCCATCAACGATTTTCATCCGTTCGCGACTAGCGAAACGTTTATCCGTTTCGCGATTGACTTTCGATTCACCGCCACGAAAGAAGGAAAAAAAAACAACGACAACAAAAAAAAAAACAAACACTCGCATTCGTATCTGCGATTGTACCCGTTCGATGCATCGCAACCGAATTTATTCATTCTCCAATGGAAACGGAGATAAACGTCCGTTCGATCGAGATGAGAAAAACGTGGGAACCCGTATCGAGATCCGAGAGCCGACGTGTTTATCAAATTTTTTTCCGTTTCCTCATTTTCCCTCCTCCTTCCCCGACGTTGCGCAACAATGCGAGCTTCGGTGAATTCCTCGTTGGATTCCGCAACAATCGTAGTTTTGTAGAATCCACGAGTCGGCGTAACAATTTCCCCGCCGTGTCTCGTTCCGTGTGACACGCGCCCGCGACACGGTTTATAAAAATATAATCGTCGGTTGACGGGCCGCGTTAGAACCGAGCCCGCGAGATAGTGTCAACGCGCGCGAGGGGTTTTTCGTTAGCTTCGTCAGCCCGCGAGCGCGTTCTCCGCGGAATCCGTGAGTTTCGTCGGTGTTCATTCGCGGTACGTTCGCGCGGCGCGCTGCTCGTGACCCAGTTGCAACGTTCTCCGGGGCTCCGACGTCCCAGATTCACCGACGTTTACACGGGGGAGGGTTCAACCAGCCGCTCACCCAACGTGGCTTCTTTCGCTTCGTTGGCTTACCTCACAAACCTCGACCGAAGCGGTTATATTTCTATTGAGCAATAAACGCGGACGAGGAACCGAACTCGATCGATGAATGGAGAAACAGTTCCGGGCAATCCGTGACCCGGCTATAGCTCGGTTTTTTTTTTTTTGTTCCATTCTTTTTTTTTTGGTCGTGCAAAAAAAAAAACTCGGTCGTGGCTTGCGAGATCGATGCGTCATGGAGGTGAGAACTTTTTCGTTGTCCTTGTTTCGATAACGAGAGGGAAAGCGGAAATGGAGACGGCGCGGAAGACGAAGGGTGAGATGGTGGTGGGAGAAGGGGTTGGATGTGAGAATGTTGGAACGTCGGAAGATAGGGAGGAAACGATCGTGGATGGAAATGATGGACGGAGAGGTGATAAATTGAACTCTCGATTATTGAGTGGCGACGCTCGATGACGAGGAGAGAGGAAGACGAGTGGAGGGAACGAGGCCACGTTGAAACGATCGAAATAACTCGCATCCGGAGAAACGTAGACAACGTAGGACGTTCCGTGGTTGAAGAGAGTCGGAAGACGTTGTGTGTATTTATCTTTCTTTTTTTTCATCTCTTTCTCTCTCTATCCCGTTCGTACATGCAATTTGGAAAATTAATGACATTCGAACCGAATCGTTGCGTTATCCCGCGTCGCGTCACGCGATCGGTAATTTTGGTGAATTGAAATTTATCGGGTCGCTCGAAAAGGCGCGGGGATGAAAAAAGATGCAATAATGAACGCGTAAGATGAGGACGAGAAGAAGAAGAAAAAATAATTATGACGAAGAAGGTGAGCGAGGTGGTTTATCATTGCGGTATTGGATTAAATAGGATCGCGTGCGGTTTCGACGGTTTTCGATCGGTCCTCGTAAATCGAAGTCCTTAATTGACGGTCTTGGTATGAAATCTTGAGTAATTCGCGAGCCAAAAGTCATCATCCGGACGTTGGAACGCGACGACCTCAAGGCTTGAGAGATAATGGCGATATCACAATGAGCATATACGCGTGTGTGTGTGTGTGTGTGTGTGTGTGTGTGTGTGCCGCTGATGCTGCGCCTTTCGACGGCAGCGGGACGACGACGAAGAGAACACGGGGAAACCTACTCGACGGCATGCGGCTCAACGTAACCCGCAGACTGCCGTCGTCGGCGATCACCGGCAGCAGCACCAGCGGCAACGAGTAAAAGTGTGCCGGATTGTATAATCGAACGTGAATAAGCAAAATGTGTTGCGCCACGACGATTTGGTAACTGACGGAGGCCCCTCTCGCGTTACCCGGCTGTGTTCCCATTGCGGGTACACTCAGCCGCGCCGAAGAAAGACGGGAAAGGAAGAAGAAAAAAATATTGTGGAGAAATGCTCGTGTGGCTCGTGTATTAACAAAATTTGGGAGGAAAAATCATTATCGTTACCGCGTTTTTCGTTTTATGGATAAGAATGGTGGAATTAAAAGAAAGGAATTGGGTTTGCAAATGATTTTTATGGTTTTGGGAATTTGTCTGGTTTTTGTGATTTGTTTTTCATCGAATGGGGGATTTTATTTGGTTTGGGGGTAATGAGGGTTACGAGTAGAGGTGTTTTGATCGTGAGATATTTTCAATTGTTCATTCGGTGATTACGATATAATTGTAGTGTTTAGAATAATTTCCAGAAAAAATATACAATGTATTTATTAGAATTTTTTTAAAATATAAAAAATATAAAAAATTTTCCTGTGTTTCGATTTTGGCTTATTTTTCACAATCGCCGCGATATCTCCCGAACTATGCTATTTGCGAGAATATGTTGGAGCACTCGTTTTATTCAAGGTTTAATTAAAGAAAAATTTTTTATAAATTTTGTCGCGAGCAAAAAATTCATTCAGATATTTGCAAAATTACTAAAAAATATTAAAAATGAATTTCATGTCATTTTTTTCCTAACAATTAAAATTTACGGAAGATATCGCGAGAATTGTAAAAAAAAAATCCAAAATCGAAAAGCGGGACCTTTTACACATGAGTTATGCCGCTTATATCGAAACGTAACAAAAATTAATTGCGCAATCGATGGATCAATAATTTCTATCACAACCACTATCACGGAATCCGGCTGTTTCATCAGCTAATCTAATATTTAAGCACACGCGTATATTTCCGCCGTGTGATTTTATTCGAACGACCCAATCGTCGTTCGACGAAAAATCTCGTTGGACCGTCGACTTTACGAACCGTGAATTATTCGGCGGTAACGCCGCCGTTCGGTCCTTCGAAAAACTTTCGAGAGTCGAGAGTCGGTCGATCGAGTTCGGTGGGAAAGATGGAGAAAGAGAAAGAGCGCGAGAGCAAGCGGGTGAGAGCGTGAAAGACGCAATGAAAAAATGAATAAAAAATAATGAAAGAAAAAAAAAGAGAATATGTGGCGGGGGCGCGCCTCCGTATGGGTCGACACGAGTCGGGCCGACGAAACGACGAGACGGTCTCGCGGGTTCCTTCTCAGTGTCAACGTTGCGCAAATTCTCGTGGATTTCACTTTCGTTACGTTCGATATATCTCGTAAGAGGCTGATCGATCGACGCGCGGGCCCGCACGATCGAATTTGGGACTACAAATTTAATCGAGAGTGTCTCCGCTTGTAATACAGCTGCGATCTCTTTTTTTTTCTTTCAATTGCCAATAAATACTACCGGAGAAGGTTGATTGCGAACTAAACGAATCGATCGAGGAATTGAGGTGTTACTGGATGGGTATTAAACGATCGCCGAAATTCTTGAAAGCTTGAGGAATGATAGTTCGTGCTGGAATAATTATATATTTATCGCTGCGTAATTTAGTAGTGATGAATTTATGATTTTAACACGGTCGGTTATGGGAAAACAGCTTTTGCAGATGTAAATGGTTGCAAAACGAATGGAACTGAATCGCCGTACATTCTGAAAAAATTATATCATTAAGATTTAGGATCGACAGATTGATTATGCTCAGTTTTTAAATGAACCGACTGAGTAATTATCGAGAAATTGATTGAAAAATAATGAGGTTGTATCGCCTGAAACAATTGAAACAGTTGTACAGCCACTGACAAAACGTCAGTCAACCACACGATAATATCGTCGAATTTGACTTTAATTATTATTGAAATTGGTAAATTAACATTTTGTAAATGTTAATTCAGTATTAATTTAGCCATTTGTACTGACTAACATTTTGCTCGACGATCTATCCAGTAAGACCTTCAATAAATTTATAAAAAAATGAATAATCACAATCATAAAATAAGTCGCAGCCGGAGAAATTGTTAGAAAATAAAGTAACAATTAATCGTACGGGTTGTGACTTATCAACTCAGAATCGTGGGAGAAAGAGAACATTTTAGAAACGTTCGTGGCCGAAGCGGTGTCCGTGCGTCGTCGCGCGAGAGCTACGAGATCTGAATAATCAAGGATTAACGAGCGAGGCAGTCGATCGACACGGATCGAGACGAAACGAATTACGTAGGCCGAATACACACAAACAGTTGCTTTCTCACTCGTTGCGTTACACGGAATCGTGTGAGAGCGGGGGCGCGCAACTTTGTTGGCACAGCTTCGTGTTTTCCCGATTTGAAACGCGAAAAAATGCGTCCGTGGTTTAAACGCGTGTTGCATGTGTGTTTCTCGCGATGCACATACAGGGTGGTCCACGCAATTCGCACATTTGAATAACTTTTAAAATATGCATCGTGTGGAAAAAAATTGTCCTATAAAATTTGTACAATTTTAAAGGTTGCTTCGTGTAATGTGTAACTTTTATTTATTGGTGAAAGCGTTTCGGAAATATCAACATTAACTCCGTGTTTGCAAATGCAATGCCACATTTTTCATAGCATATTTTGAAAGAACGTGAAATTTGAAGTAAAAAAGTACTGATCTCTATTAGCTGTTGACCTGATAACCAAAGAGTCATTTTATTTTGTTTCTTGAGAATTTTCTTTGCATATTGCGAACAAAATATTACGCGAATACAATTTTCAAGAATCAAAGTAGAATTACTCGACATTTATTAGAATTACAGCTAATACAGATGGGTACTTTCTTACTCCGAATTTCCTGTTTTTTCACAATTTGGCGGGAAAAATCCAGCATTTCATCTGCAAACACGACTTTGACCTCCATATCTTCAGTATGCCTCCACCGATAAACGAAAATTATGCGTTACAAAACGCATCCTCCAAAACCGTACAAATATTGTACGCAACATTTTTCCATCCGCTGCATACTTCACGAGCTATACAGTCGTGCAAGTTGCGTGGACCACCCTGTATATAAGCGCGGGAGAGTGTTTCGACCTGTAGCGGAGAGACGGCCGAGGCTAATAAGCTCACGGCGGATCGAGGATGTCCTGGTTGCCCTAGATCATGTATTCCGCCCCGACGTTCGGATATTTTTAAAATATCGTCATTGAAACAAACGTGTATAAATAATTCACGCAGAATTCTTCGCAGAAGTTCTTTTTTTTTTTTTTTTTTTTTTTGCGAGAAGCAATTCGTTCGAGGCGCCCGAACGAACCCGTCGGCCGACCGAAAGAAAATTTCGTTTCCGTTTTGCGCTGATGGAAAAAATAGAATATCTCTAGGTCACCGCGAGATCGTATTGTATAGCTCGTGAAAGACATATTCAAGATTTCGCGCCGACGACTCGGATCCCACATGTTTTCTCGCGAATAGCTAAAATTCGCGAGAATTACGGTCGCTCTTATAATAATCGATTACTGATCCACTAATAATTGGAACGAAAAAAATGATTTATTCTCATTTTCTATTTGTTTCGCTCCAATAATTATTTTATTTGTGATTTGCGTATTTATATGCGATGATGAAAAAAATAACAAAATTGCAGAATACCAGAAAAAACGTCGTAAATAATTTGTGTCGATAAATCGCGTGATTTATTGAAAAGTCAAGCAGAGATGGGCATCAATTCGATGAAACTGTATTCAAGATATTATTTCAAAATAGAACACAATGACTAATTATCACGCAATAATTGATATTTTCACAGTTGTACAATAATTTCGACCAATCAGAATAAAACATGGTTCCACAATGGATTACAATACCCAACAGGAACCACCATCCACCATCATTTGTTAACGAATCTATCTCAAACCCATTTTCATTTCATAAATGCCCATCTCTGACCTCAACCCCGATCGCCGTCAGTTTGCCGATTGATTTTCACCCCAAAACCCAGCCCAAAGTGCCCAAACGCCAACCAACAATCTCAATGCGTTATCGTTGCTCGGGCGGCGAACGCATGAGTGTGTTAACTCAAGCTGGCGTGTAATAAAAATAGTAACGGATCGTCGAGCTCGCGAGGGCCGTTGCGATGTGACGTATGTATACAATATATAGATACATATATATATATATAATACGTTGTAAGTACTGGATTCTCTGTACGATGGACGCGAACGCAGGCGCACGAGAGCTCAAGCGCGCGAGAGTGCCTAGACTGGGTCTAGGTCTAGGTCGACCGGAGTGGAGGCGTGGTCCCTCTCGCTTCTCTACTCTTCCTCCGTTTCCTCTTACCGCCCTGTCTAGGTCCGTGCAGAATCGCACCGTGTCTACTTCCTGACCGCCTTCGACGCGCTTTTTCACCCTCACGCGTAACCTACCTATTCGAGCCCTCTCCCTTTATCCATCCATTGTTCCGTTCGAATCATTTTTTTACATTCTCCTCATTATTATCATTCTTTCTTCTATTTGTTTATTTTCCATTCCTCCGGAACGGTATTATACCATCGGTTTATTCGCCGTTTATACATTGTACGTGCATATTCGTATTATTCGTTGTCACGTCCGCGAGCAATAAAGAGTTCAGTGGCATCGCCGCGACTTTGTTCTCCTTCGGCGAGTGCTTTTGCGCGACCAAAAAAAAAAAACAGATTTGGCAGAATATACGTGTTTTTATATTTATTTTTGTAATTCTATTCTCGCACAATCCGCTTTATCCATTTGCCATCTATCTCTCCCTCTCTCTCTCTCTCTCGCTCTCTCCGGTCGCTCGTCGTGCGAAATTGAAAATTCTCCGAGGTGCATACATTCATGCACAAACGTGCACACAAACGCGCAAATAGGACCCACACGTACCGCGTCGAGAGCCAATTCTATTTATCGGATATCTCTCGACTCCTGCACGCATGCACATCTCTCACACCGACGGAACCGCCTTTGTTGTCTCAATTTACAATTATTATTTCGTCGTCGTGGAAACGCCGCGTCGTTGATCGACGTTCGAATAACGAATTCAACGTCGAAATTGGCAAAACGTCAATTCCGAAAACAATGTCTCGGAATAATCGAACTAATGCGTTACGTATTGCCGCACGCGAAACCCGCGTGCGCATACCGGAAGTGCGGGAGCGCACGAAACCGCGCGTGTTATCGTCAAAGTCGGTTTCCGCCGCCCGCACTCGTGGATCACCTACGGAAACCACGTAAAAAAAAAAAAAAAGACAAAAATCCGAACACGAGCGTTTATCCAAGCCGGAAATAACGAATTACCGTGAAAATATAAAATTATTCGCCGACAAAGACATTTCACCGAGCCGTGATTCATGAAAGACAGCGAAAGTCGTGTTTTTCCAACGTACCGCCTAATCCCCCGCCACTTTCGGCCGGCGTAACTGCCGATTACACGCTGCTTCGCACCTCTCCCACCCTCTCCGCAATAACAATCCGTTCGTAATAATCGGACCGGGAGAGGGTGGAAGGCCGTTGACGGAAAAATCTCGCAGCGCGTGCAATAACGTACGAAGCAACGCAAATATTTATTCACACGCATCGGGCCGTGTGTATATAATATTACTTTGGTTTCGTTCGCAGACGCGATCCCGCGGGTTCGTCTCTTGTGTCCGGGCTCGTTCGATTATTCTCTTTTTCACGGTCGTAAAAGAGGATGCTGGGCGCATCAGCCTCTTTTCTTCCCCTCTGCATATGTATCCACACACACTCAGACACATATATATCATATGTATTAGCGAAGAGAGAAGTAAGAGAGTCAGCGAGGAGAAACGTCTCTCGGAATCACCGCAGTAGATGAGAACGAGAGTCTTCGTCTTTCTTCGTCTTCTTCGTCTCCTCTCGAGTCTCCGGCCGTCCGTTCTCTTTCTGCCACCACCGACACATGCAGCCGCAGTCGCAGCAGCAGTCGCATCAGCGGCAACAGCAGCAGCAGGGTTTTGCGAATAGGCACAGAGAGGCCGCGACTCCTATACTCTAAGCCGTTCTTATATATATCTCACGCTCCGCACACCGCGCAAACTGTGTGCAGTTGCATACACACAACGTCGCTGGCATGCTTGCTGACTCGATGGCGGCTGTGCGACGTCGGCGGCGCGTCCTTCCTGGGTCTCTGCCCCTGTGAAGACTCGGAGAATCGCGAAGAGAGACGGAGAAAGGAAGAACTTCGGTGCAAGACGGATAAAGACGGGAAAGAGAATGAGAGGGAAAGAGAGAGAGAGAGAGAGAGAGAGAAAACCGAGCCTACTCGTCTCGCTGCCACTGGCCGCGCCTCGCCGTTGCCGTTGCCGTGCCGTATTGCAGTATTGTATATTTGCAGTATACATATTATCAGACACAGCTCGCCCGTTCTCTCTATGTGCCCCAGTGGTGCACCAGTATTTTTCTCTCCCTCTCCTCACTCTTTCTCGTTCTTTATCTCTCCGTCTCTCTCCTCAGCCGTCGCTCAGTCCGATTCCACGCTCGTGTCCGTGCACGTATGTACATATACGTACACGCATCGTCTATATGGCCGAGGTTGGTGTGGTTTCGCGCCGACGTGTCCCAGCCGCCGGCAAAAATGCATAAGCCTCTCTCGCTCTCCCCGAGACGGTTCTCAACCGGCCAATAGCCAAACAACCAGATGGACATCCGGAGTTGAGCTTTCGCGATATAGTATCGTACGTAAACGTCCGATCCGACGTGTTTGCGTTTATATATCCAATGCAAACAATTTTATTTTTCCTTTCCCATGGAGTTGACGGATAAAGAACAAAAAAAAAGAAGAACAAATGGGGGGAAGATTGGATGATAAGGTTTATCTCGAGAGCGGCATTAAAAAAAACCGTTGATCCAAGATCAAAGTGCAACGATCCCGGAGTCGCGTTGGTTATCATTGAAATTTTAGATCCCGCAGCAGACAATGAGCCCCGTGGAACTTTGCTTGGATCACTGCGAGCGTCACTTTTCACATTCCTATTATAGCGCATTGCCGAAAGAGTCGCCCAACGCTTACGTTTTCATCTTGTTTCACGCTAACTGACGAGGCGAACGCATTTGGCTAAAAGTGCCGTGGAAGAGGGCGAGAGTAAAAGACGCGCGGACCGATGCAGAAGAAGATGAAGAAGAAGAAGAAGAAGAGGAAGAAGAAGTAGAAGGAGAAGAAGAAGAAGAAAAAGTAGAAGAAGAAGGTATCGCGCGAGCAAGCACAGGCGGTTTAGCGCGAGGTATAGACGGTGACCTTGTCGCCGGCAATTCACCCCGTCTGCCTCCCTCCCCCTCGCTGCGCGTCGTGCAGCAACGGCAGCCGCAGCGACGGCCGCAGCAGCAGCAGCAGCAGCAACAGCAACGGCTCCCCTACTTTCCTCCGTTTCCCTCCTTCGCCACTTCCCTCCTTTCCGCTCCTCGCCCTCTGCGCCACCGCCGTCACCGCCCTTTCTGCTCGCTCGTTGTGCCTTCCTACCCCCACTATCCACCCTCTCGCTCTCACTCTATTCCTCCTCGTCTCTCTTTCGCTCTTTTCCTACATCTCACGCTTCCTCGTTCACTCGTTTTCCTCCTCCTCTAACTCCTCGTCTTTGTCCATCACGGCAGTCCAAACCCTTCCGCGACAGAGCAATGCGATCGCGGTCTATCCTCGTTCTATCTCTCTTTCTCCGTCATCCCTTCCCGATGCTTCGGAGTCGAGCGAAACTTCCACTTTCCGTGTCGTTTGCCGCGTGTTGCTTCGCTCTTTATTCGAGCCCTCCGTCCCCGTGCTTCGGTCCTTTTTGCCATTCGCATCCTCCATCGCTCTTTCTCGCTCCGAAACGCGTCCCACATCCGTGAGCTCCGCGCTTTGCGAGATGCACTGGCCCGCGAACGAGAAACCGCATGCGTCATGAAAGACCCCACCGTCTGCATCATAGTACGTGCACTGTGTTTAACAGACGAATCGTGCGATTCGCCGAATGTAAATCATGAGCGTCAAGCGTTTGGTTTTTCTTTCGTTTCGAACGAGCTCATCGGCGTGCAAGACGCAAAGTATTTCGAAACTTGAGGGCTTGGCTTCGATGCTGCGTGGTATGAAATTATTTATATGTGCCGTGGATTGTTTCCTGCTTCGGATAGGAAAATACTTCTCCTCAGCTCGGAGTTGTAAAGGGTCTTTAATACTCTTCCGGTGTCTTCGATTGCCGAAATAGAATCTGCCCAAAGCGTTCAACGTACCAACGACGCGCAAAATAGCAAGAGATTACGAACCATTTCCGGATATCCACCCAGAAAATTACACGCAACAATAACTCTCCCTTCAATCCGAGCTTCTCGCCCGCGAATCATTTACTCCACCAACGAAAATACAATCAAATTCAAAAAAGGGAAAAGAAACGTCAGAATCCAATAAAACTATTCGCGCTCGATCGATCCACGATGCTGCGATAATTTATTCGTACGAATAAACCGTGCTCGGTGACACATATAAGTACGACGATCCGCACCGTTGTTGTAACAACGCTGTTTGCGTGTGCACACCACCTTAACGCGCATCAGTGCGGCTCTGGCGAACCCCGGGGGTCGATCAACTATTTTCGTACTCTTTTGCCAACACACGTCCTTTAACCTAGACACCCTTTGCCTTTTTTATTCATTTTAATTTCCCCTGCATGCTCGGATGACCCTCGACCGAGGCTGCGACAACCCGCTGTCGCCTTCTCTCTCTCTCCCTCGTTCTACCGCAGCAGTTTCGTCTACCGTAAAACCGTCCATGCCGCAGCTCCGCCGTGCGGATGTGACCCCGGACACTGGCCCGGGGTCAACCCGACGACAATAATCGCGCGCGACGTTAATCCCCCCTCCCTCCCTCCTCTCTCTCGGCAGAAAATTGACAATTCTCAAAATGATTCATTTCCGGTTGTTCCTCGCTCTCTCCTCTCTTTCATTACTCTTGTCTGTGTCTGGACCGTCTGCACATGACATACATATATGCATAAACATTCACGTCCGTGAAGCGTGCAGAGCAATGCAGAGGAGAAGGACCGGTCTCTCTCGTTGTCGAGATCCCGAAGCTGGTCCGAGAACCCGACCGGAGCTCTCATTGCTTTCGGTCTCGTGCTTCTCCTCGCCTCGCTTACCGTACAACGCGCACCAATTCTCGTTTTTCGCATTGCTCTCTGGCCTCTTCTCTTCCTACGTCTCGCCTCTCTCCCTTCGTCTTGTACTATGTGGGGCAGAAGGGTTCGCGAAGCAAATTTACACACAAACACGCGCGCACTCACGCACGCCCGTGCAGACTCTCGCAGACGTGGCCTGTGTAGGTACGTACGTACGTTGTACACTTTGTGTACGAGCTTCGGGGCTCGAGAGGATTGCAGTAAACGCCGGTGTATTCCGCGAGCGAGGGGGAGAGAACACGTATGGCAGACCCGTCTAAATATAATGCAGGGAGCAGGCCACACTCTGTGTGTTTGTGTGTGTGCGTGTACTCGGTTCCGTCCCTTCTTCGCATCGCAAACTCCGTGTAGCTTGTATATTATAATACGATCTACTCGCCGGGTATACCATGTACATGTACTCGAACGTCGAGCATCCGCGTTTGTTGCGTGCGTCACGTGAGAGTCAGCGCAAACAGGCTTGCGCACGCATTCGTAACGTAAATAATGTCTACTCTGTAGAGACAGTGGATGATGATGATGATGATGAGGATGATAATTGCAATGAAGATCTGCGGGGGAAGAGTGCGAGTGAATTGTCCGGACGAGCATGCCGTCGACCCGACGAAGATTATGCATCATGTTTTGGTATCGTGCACGCACCGATGAAGACCACCGCGAGTGAAAAAATTATATATAGTCTATATATTAACAGTATATTGAATTATGCAGACTATGTATGAACTGTATATAATTTATATACAGACTAAATATCCCCAATTGCATGTATAGGTTATGTACGGACTATATGGAATTTTTAGATACATTATTATCCCAATTAAATTTTTTTTGGACAGTTTATATATTAACTATATATGGAATCGGGCATACATAGTTTATGTACAGCCTATGTGTGTCCAATTTGAAAGAAAAAAATTACAAAATAAATATAATAATGCCAAAAATAATAATAGTACAATTTTCCTCGATATAATATAATAATATATTCGAAAATGATATATACTCTACATATGTATGGAATTAGGAATATTATAGTCTTTACATAGGTTGCATATAGTTGATAGATAGACTATATAAGCTCAATTCCATATAGAGCTAATATATAGACTATGCATAATTTTTTCACTTGGGATAATATATTAAAAGGAATTATATATTATTATTATATTTTGAATTATCATGTTAATTCCTGGAACTTTTTTGAAAATTGAACATACATAGACGATCTATAAACTATATATGCTCAATTGCATATATAGTCGACACATAGGCTATTCCTTATTTTTCTACTCCCGGCAGCTCGGAATTGCCGCCGGGAGTGCGTGTGAGGTAGTGCGGCGGATAAGTCGGAAGGCGACGAATGGATGAACGTGGGGGACGCACCGAGAAGGCGAAAGAGAGCGAGAGCGGTGAGAGCCCGTTGCAGAGGCATGCACAACGCGGCTGGTGGCGGTGCACTAGTATGTAGGCCTAGACCTAGACCCACTGCGCTAGCCTAGACCTAGAGCACTAGAAGCAGCAGCAGCAGCGGGAGGGGCGAGCTGCGACGGGTTGGTACCGGAGCGACCTAGCTAAAGCTCGCGGGACGATCGTGAACCGGTGTCGGGAATGACGCCCCGGACGATGCGAGACGGGATAGGGAAGGGGATTCCTCTTCTTCCTCTCGTTTTATCTTTTTCCTCTCCTCCCTCCCGTTTTCTCTTCTTCCTCTGCTTCCCTCTTTACCCACAATCGTTCTTCAATGTATTTGTAGAATCGGGCGTAACTTTCGTTGGCACTCTTCGCGGGGATATGCAAATTAACGATTATTAATGACTTTTTATTGTTATTGTTTTCTGATTTCTTTTTTTTTTTGCCAAGTTGTTTCGGGATTTTGGGTATTTTCGATTGTGTCTTGGTCCGTCATTGGAGTTATGACGCACGGAGAATTAATGAATACGATTCCTCCGAGAATTTGGTCCTAAAATATATATTGCGAATTTTTTATTCTACGGAATACGATGATAATTTTTTATTATTCGAATGGAATTTTTCGGACTGGGAAGACGATTTATTTTTCCATAGCACGGAGTTTCGATGGGTCAACGATATCCAGCCTGCACGTGGTTCCTCTCCTCCATCTATTCTGCCAGATAAGCTTTGACATTTTTTTTTACAAAACCGACAACCGATAAACCAACAATAGATAGTGTATCCGCAATAATAAAAAATAAAATCAATAAATAGATAACGCATTTTATCGCGATTAGAAAGTAAAACGTTTCGAACAACTCGCCGTTTCTTTATCACCGACGATTGTCAACGACGAAAGACCGTGACGAAGATCCATTCGCAGTCGGACTTATCGTAAAATTGATTCGGACATAGCCGTGTACGCGCATAGCGCGTTAAACCCGGCGCGGAAGGAATGCCAGCCGAAGAAAAGAACCTCCAGCCTTGATCACTGACCTCGCTCACGTATTTTCTCTCTTTCTCGCGAAATTCTCGCGCGGCTCGGTTGTTTTCGAACCATCCCAGACCCGAGCAAAGAACGGGGAAAGGAAAATATAAAATATACACAGTATACATACATAATACACGCAAAGACTAACACATACACAGGCACGTCCAACCCCTCTTTCGTTTACGTCTCTCGTCATACTCCAGTCGTGAATTTCGTTGGTGCGTAAGTTTGGCGAGCGGCGATGACTCGTTTTCGTTCTCGTCTCGAAGCTCCGCCTCGACTTCACGAACGTCAACGGAACGATTCGAAACGCGCGAAAAAAACCACGGGAGAAAAAAAAATCCTACGTGCGTATATACGCGCGAACGTGCGTGTTGCGAACGCGGGGTTGGTATTCGTGCAGACAGTGCACTGGGTTGTGCTGCCGAGAAGCCGTGGGGTCGGGGTCTCTCGCACCGTCTCGAGACTTCCGGATAGCAGCGTCGTCGTGCGTAGACCGCGGCGGTGAGCTTCGTACGCGCAACGAAATAAATTATGCTAATTCGAACCAATTTGGAAGCCGTATTATCGTCATTATAATGATGATTATTGTCATCATTATCAGCAATTGGACGCGGTTTCACCGAGAGATAGAGGAAGGAAGAGAGGCTAAGACCGAGTAGAACTCGAGATTATTATTTTTTTTCATACTTATGCTACATCCTGCACGACATATCGCATCCGTTCTCATAGTTTTCCGGGTGTCGCGTCGACGCGAACCCCGTGAGTCGAATCAGCACGGGAATCGAGAATCGCGAAGAGAACGTCGACCGCGAAACTCGACGACGACAATCCCCGTAGATTTCTCCGAGTGTCGGTTTCGGGGTTAAAGATAGCAGCCGGAGGCAGTAGGGTAACATAATAGGTCGGCAAATGTGCGACGAGAACCGAGAAAGAACGAAACGTTATGTGCAACCCAGCGTGATAAACGACGGAGCAGCCGTGAGCGAGAGCGAGAGCGAGGCCGAGGGAGAGAAGGCATCGTTGGATATCTCGAAGAAGAACGAAAGTGAGACCGGACGAGAGGAAAGACGCTGGAGCCGCAATAAAAGCGAGATAATACGAGATAGAAAATAACGAGGAAGCGCTAGTGTGGGAGACCGGCAGCGGGGGCGCTGAGGATGGAGGTGCGGAAGGGGAGTCGCGACGAGGTGCACGACTCCGTCGGAGGACGAAGGGTCGAGACCAAGAAGTTCTCTCGCGAGAGAAGTCCGAGCCGGCGCGAGGGGATGCGAGCGGGAAACCGAGCGAGAGGAGATGAGATTAAACGTTGCGGAACGATGAAACGAGAGAGAAAGATGAAGAACGAGAGAGTATATCTCCGGGCATTGCGAGTTAGTCGACGTTTCCGTGTGTGTATAGGTTGCTCGTGTGATGCCGCGTTTGTTTGCGAGCTACGGTGCATCGGACTAGCAGTTGCGAATGGCGCGTCGTCGCGATCGGCGCAGTGTGGCGGATGAGGAGAGATGAAGGAGGGGTGAAGGAGGAGAAGGATAGAGCAGTTAAGTTAGTCTGTCGGTCAGTGACTGCCTGACTTTCCCGGCGCAGCTGAAGGTCAACTCTCCCCTTCTACCGTGGTTCTCCTTCTCTTCGTCTAACTTCGACTTCGTTCTCTTCATCGTCTTCTTCGTCGTCTTCCTTTATCCGCACGTTGGGTTTCTTCCTCGTCCATCGGCTCCGCTATTTCTCCGTCTCCCTCTCCCTCGCTCTTTCGCACCGACCGACCGAGCCGTCCACATCCCTCTCCCGTGTCGCCATCTTCGTCGGTCTATGCACTTCTCTACTTCGGGGGTATACCGATACCACCACTACTTGCATCAACGTGCACAGCAGCCAGCGGAGCTCACGCCACGCTCCAGCTACCATCAACAAGCTCGCGAGCTATAAGCTATATCTCAGCCGAACCGCGATAGCCGTGAATCTTGCGTTCTCGTACCGTTCGAAGATATGAACATGCATAAGACATGTACATATATTTATGCACATGAGTATGCCCTGCGCGTCGTTGAGACGGACGAAATACTGAACGATTGGACGGACCGAAATAATAATTAACGGCGATCAAAGAAGCATTAAAATCTGACAATATTTTTATTTTACCATATTATTTTATCATGGTCACAATTTTGAAGCCAATTATCAATGCGTGTAATATAACGTCAAATCGGAAATATTAATTTTCTTCATCCGTGCTTCTATGCTGCCCCACTCCTCTCTCATAAATATTATGTATCAAGAGCTTAACGTTCACCCTGCCATCTTCTCGGTCTCACTTTCAGTGTATTCTTACCTCGTTTCCTTGGCGCGCGCGTCTCACCAGCGTACGCACACTCATACAATTCACGCACACGCGTGCACACATCTCGCCTGCAACAGGAACAGCAGGACATCATCCCTCCTCTCATTCCAGCGTGCGCGAGGCTCCAAGATCACCATGTCCCTGGAATCCCCACCGTTGGAAACGGCTCGCCACCCTGATCCTCCCCCTGCTTATTCCCTCTCGCGTTCTCTTCTTTTTTTTTCTTCTTCCTCCCTCTCGTCCCCTTACGCCCCTTCCCGCTATACTCGTACTTCCGGCCGGGAGGCTAGCGCGAATTTCTCACAAAATAAACGAGGCGGAGAGCGAGAGGGAGAGAAAAAGAACCGAAGAGCGGGCAGAAACGGCCTCGCCTCCTCGACATCGCCGAGCTCTCTTCGTCAAACGGCGCAACGGCACCCTGTAGAGCCGTCGGCCGTTCCTCTATTTTTAACACGCGACGTCGTCGTCGTTGTCGTCGTAGTCGTCGTCTTCGAAGATTCAGCAGCTAACCGAAGTGTGGTCCTCTCTTACTCGTCGTTACGCGATCTAACCTAAACTTCCTGCCTCCCGACCGGATAATATATACTATACGCACTGACCGTCGCGACGCAACCATAAAATCTATAAAAATTTCACGCGACATTGATTCGCCCTTAAATATGCACCGAGCTCCGCTGCGACATTGGAAGGAGAGAAAGAAGAAAAAATTGCATCATTTGATGCACGCTTGATCGAATTACTTTGACGACACGAAATAATCAAGTCGCCCAGCCCGCAAGATATCGCAATTGACCCTGACAAACTATTTTCCGTCGCCAATCAATCCCACACCTTATTTTTGACAACGGAAAAACCATTTTCTCTCATTGTCCATGTAAATTAAAACATAATTGAAATAACCTACTCGTATTTAGCCAACGCTATATTCGAAATAATCAACGACGAGCCTACACATCGATGCGCGCGATGGCGTGAAGTTCCAGCGATAAACCGACACAGACAGGAAATAAAATGGCGTGGGTGTCTAGCATTGTTCCCCGTTGCGACGGCATACCATCGGGTGTTTATCACCGGCTCGTTGACGAGTATTTAGGAAGCGTACGTATATAACGATATACGTATAACAGAAGGCGCCTCGGTTAAATGATTGCGCGTGCGTGGTTGACGCGCGGACTGTCGGATAGCAATCAAGAGAATGAAAAGCGGTAAGTACGCGAGGTATGCGTACGAGCGTGTGAGAGTGCGAGTGAGACAGAGTCGGTTTGTTCAATGGCCGACCTCGTCGCGAACGGCTCTGTGTCTCGCTCGGTCTCCAGCGACGGCTGTTGGTCTCTCGTGGTATAGGTCAGTGAAGCTTCCGCGTGATTCCCCTCCTTCTCTCGCTATTGGGATCATCACCGAGCAGCAGCTGCAGCAGCAGCACCGGCTCTACGGAGCGGTCGTTCCTAGACAAATGGTCTCTACGATCGAATCGTCTAGCTGGAACCGCAGTCGCACGACGTCCGCGCGGCTGCGGGCGACGTCAGCGCGTTTCCTCCGCTACCGCTGCTACTGCTACCACTGCTACCACTGCCGGCTACCGTTGACGCTGCCGTTGCTATTGCCGGTGCGGATGATTCCTCGCTGCGGAAGCTACGCGGGAGACTCGTCGAGCTCCGCGAAGGCCCGGACTGGTCCAACCGAGGAGAACAAACACACGGAGCGCAGTCGCGAACAAGATGGATAGATTAAAAACATCGCGCGAGCGAGCGAAGTGCGAGCGAACGTCGAGAAGATATTTTTAGACGCTTATGCGGGGATATGGCTATGCAAGATCGGCTCAACGCCAGCGCAGCCGGTCTTGAAAATTCAACGGAATTCCATGGATCCGCGATGACGATCGATCTTTCTCGTTTTTTTAACTTGAAAATTACGTCATATCGCGATACGCGGGATAATTTATCGTTCAACGCCGTTTTTGATCAATTTTTTTTCTCGGAAAATTCACGAGATTAGTAGATTTTTCGGACTCTCGGACGGCGGAATTCCTGAAATAGGATGTATATTTCAATGGACGTTTCGGATTGCGACCGTGCGAGGAGAAGGAAGTGGGAGATATCGAGTAGAAGGCGAGGCTTCGGGCTTGTGATGTTTGCGAGCCGCAGCCGGTCTTTCTGTCGCGGCGGAGCGAAACTCGCGCGCTCGCTATTATGCACTAGAAGCTACTGATGGCGTCACCGTGCAACCTTGGCTCGGGTCAGTCCTCTATCATACTGCAGGCAGCTCTGCGCTTTCCGCCTCTTCCTCCTCCTTCGTCTTCTTCGCCATCCCCTCCTCCTCCTCCTCGTTCTTCCTCCCGACTTGCCTCCCCCTCTGTCGCTCTTGGCTTCTTCCTTCTCGACGTCGCTGCCGTTGTCGTCGTCGTCGTCGTTGCCGTCGTCTTCTTCGTCGTTGTGTCGTCGTTGTTCCCTCTTTTATGCGTTTCCCTTACTCTATCGAATGCCCGGCGATGCAACTCGCTCCCACTTGCTTCCACGTTTCGTTCTATCCTTCGCCACTGCTGAACCCTCGAGACCCCGCGCTCTGCCTCCACCGACTGCGTTGTTTCTCTCTCTCTCTCCTTCTCTTTTTCCTTATTTCTTCCTTTCTGCTCTCTCTCTCTCTCTCTATCTCTTGTCTGATACTCCTCGCACTGCTCCGTCCTCGTCGCACGCGCGCATCCCATCGCATGCGCGTGTAGCAAAGCAAACTTCTCCAATGGATCCAACGAAACCTATATAGCTTCTTTCATTTCTCTCCTCCTCTCATGTATTCGTAAAAAAAATTTTTAACGTCGTTCGGTGCATATTGTTAGTTCCTAGTCCGCGAGATGGGCTCGCGATATATCCTTGTGCATCGATATTTTTTTAGCGCTCGCTGCACGCCCTCTTCTCCTATGGCATCTGAGTCTGCTGACAACGATGCCGATATATCGCGAGAACCAACGTGGAACGCCGGACCGGCTTTCCTTCTCCCGCCACGTGACTGTTTGCGTATGAAAGGCTCGGAGAATGACGGAATTTACGGATCTAGGACTCGTTCTCGGCTATGACGTGGGTGTCGTTTGAAATTCCGGTTCGAGCGCATGACGACGATCGATAATTGCATTTCGAGGGTGGGAGAAGGGGGTCGATAGTTTGCGGCATAGGGCGAAATGGAATTGACGCTTAGTTCGTAATGGGGGTCACGTGGGACCCCACCGAAAACTTGCGTTATTCACGGTTTCATTTGGTTATATGATTTTGTTGTTTAAACAAATGATTTCCTCAGTAATGTAACAATTTATTATTATACTAGGACAGTTGGTGAGACTTCGTCAATTTTTTTGGCTTTTTTTTGAGCTATTTGGAGTACTTTTTGAGGCCCTGGGAACTATATCTCCTTCATTGTGGAGTAAAGGTGGCAGAAAAAAACGTTGCGGACTAAGGATTAACTTATTTGCGTCATTTGAGATTCTAGTAATTTTAATAGAATTTTTTATCAACAATTTTAAATAAGAATTGTGGGTTATTATTTCTTTACACATTTCTTCCTTCTTTTTTTCTTTTATTTATTTATTTTTTCAACAAAAGCGTCGATCGCTTATCAGCGTGATATGTCGTCGGATCTTAAAGAAATTAATACCGCGACGCAATACGCTAATTTCTCGGCTTTATCCAAACAGGTAACGTACGTTGCACCTGTGCAGAATGTCGAGGCTCTGTTTACAGTCGAGATACAGACCTCGGTGCGTAGGAAGCGTACCGGGATTTGGATTTAAAAAAAAAATTGAAAGTTGAATAACCCGTCGTTTCAATACGGAACTCAACATACGTCGTAGCAAATCGCTCCGCAAGCGTTCGACGTGTTTCCATTGCGGGAAGAGAAAAACCATCTTTTTTGTATCGCGATATAAAGATAGACGGAAAAATACTCATGGATTAGTGATTACCATTTAAAGTCTTACTAGATGGATATTAAAAATACATTAATTATTCAAGATTTTTCTACTACATAATTTAGTAATTATAAATTTATGGATTTAGCACGGTTGCTTTGGCTAAACGGCTTCTGCAGACGTTAATGGTTGCAAAACGAATGGAACTAAATCGCCGTGAATTCTGAAAAAATTATATCATTAAGGTTTAGGATCAATAGATTGATTATGCTTAGTTTCAAATGAATCGACTGAGTCATTGTCGAGGAATTAATTGAAGTAATGAGGAGTATCGTCTGAAACAATTGAATTTGTTATCAGTTCAGCTATCTATAAATCCAAACATGTACGACTTGATCTAGACTCGTAAATCCACGATTCACCTATTTTGGACAAACTTTTTTTCCGACGATCCATCCAGTGATCGTATTTCGTCTCCCCCAGTTCGCAAACAGACAGCGGAAACGTCTCAAAGTGCTGTTTTCCGCCATCGTTGATTTCTCAGCTAAACCACGAGAACGTTCGACCGCGAATTTCTTAGACGCAGCCAACCGTTCTCATCATTTCCCCGAAAGCTCAATCACGATTGAAAACAATGCTTTATAATTTCACGATACCGACCGAGCCGCGGCAACGTTCTCGATTGAATTGCGGCAAGGCGCGCACACTCGCGCATCTAATTAAACAATCCGCATACCCGCGTGCATACAACGCACGTCGCGTCGTCGATTGATCATTATTATTTGATGTTGAAACGTTACTTTCACACTTGTCCGTCGCCTACTTCCATAGTCACGTGTTTACGGACTATTCACGTACGCGATGCCGCCGACTCGTGCTTGTGGCACACGGTCGGCTCAACGGATGAGTAAGAAGATTGCTTACGTCCTAGATTTGCCAGCGATATGCATACGCAACGCCGGGCTATGGATGATCGGTAGACACAGCGTATCGTAACGATTCTTTCGAGGCGAGATCGCTAACGTCACGATCAGCCGGCTTCGCGATCGTTGATTTGTGGCGCGGGAAAACATGGCGCCATCGGTTATGTTCTTCGTTACTAAATGCATGACGTTATCGACGGGACAGTTGCCGTCTGGCGGTTAAACAGAACGATTGCACGGGCACGGAAAGGAATCTGACGAAATATGCGTGTTTATACAGTTGCGTGTATATTTTTTGGAGGATCTACTTTGACTCCGATGATGCAACTCGATCGATAAGATTTGAGGATTTTTACTGCTCGGTCGGTAATGATAGATTGTGATTTATTTTTGTTTTTTTTTTCAAGAGGGTTTGAAGAATTCCGAATGAAAAAAAAACCTGTATTATGCAGGATCGAAAGACGGATTATGCGAGATTATTGCTTTTATCGAGAAACGTTCAACACTTTTGATAAAAAAATGAATTGCAGCTTTTGTTACCAACTTAATATGTTTCGCTTTCCATCAATATATAAATTGGAAGGGACGTCGCAAATTACGGAATTGATAAGCCCCTTTCTGTATCTCCTAGGTGGTAAATGATTTTTTTTTCAATCATCTTTTCGGTCCTACGACCTCAGCTCATTTTCTTTTTTAAGATTCTTTAGACCCTCCCTCCTCTACACCCTATTTTCCCTTTTCATCAAGAGATAACTGTTATTTCAACCATTAAAAATTCGATGAAATATTTTTCAAGATATTAATTCCTAGACAGAGAAATAACCTTTATGAAAATAGAGATCCCTCTCTTGATAAAAAAAAGCGTCCGGGGCCGAGCAGCAGGAAGGGTCCAAAAAAATCTAAAATAAAAATGATTAAGGTCGAAGGTCTCAAAAGATACTAAAAAAAATCATGGACCATATCGGAGGATGGAAGAGGTACAATCCCACAATCTACGACATCCCTTCCCTAATATTTTCTAATATAATCGTCACAAATAAAAATTTTCTTCAACGACAAATCATCAATAACACATATTTTCTTCAATCATTTTCAGTGTCGGAGAGTTACAACAGCTACGTCAATTCCATGTACGGCGGTGGAGGTGGACAATTCGCAACCCCTTGCACCCCAAGCCCGCCCCGAGGACCCGGAGGTGTGCCAACAAGCGTCATCCAAGCCGCCACGAGTTCCGTATCCGACGACCTTTACCTGCTCGAACTCGGTTTTCCCCCGCGACCGAAAAAAAGCAAACTCAAAAAACCCCGACAGGGCGAAGGTGCTGCCGTCAAGCGGAAATCCCGTGAAGGTTCGACCACATATCTGTGGGAATTTTTGCTCAAACTCCTTCAAGATCGCGAATATTGTCCACGTTACATAAAATGGACGAATCGAGAACGAGGAGTTTTCAAACTCGTCGACAGCAAAGCGGTATCGCGTCTATGGGGTTTGCACAAAAACAAACCGGACATGAATTACGAAACGATGGGACGGGCTTTGAGATATTACTATCAACGGGGTATTCTCGCAAAAGTCGATGGACAAAGATTGGTTTATCAATTCGTCGACGTGCCCAAGGACATAATAGAGATCGATTGCGCCGGTGCGTGAGATAAGGCCCGCCCTTTTTCGAGGGAGCTCGGAATTTACGGGAGAAAAGGAACGAGTAAAAATAATTACTCACTCGTCATCGACGAAACGTTTTCGTCTTTGTCGCGTAAACGCGAGAAATCGTCGTTATCGAGCTCTTCCTATCATCAACATCAGCATCAACGACAATTGACCACGTGGCACGTCCCTCAAACGATTAATCGCCTTCTCTGACTTCGTTGTTTCTTGTGTTGCAACGTTGGAAACGTTCGAAAGCACGAAGAACTCTCGAGCTCGTTCTTCGTCGTCGTCGTCGTCGTCGTCTTCGTCGTCTTCGTATTCGTCGTCGTCGTAATCAAGTACGAACATTCGCGGGCGCCCCCATACATTGTGATGCGAAAAAAAAAAAAAGAAAAACCATTTTGGTACGCGTGATCTCGACCGTTCGAGCGATAAACTTTACCATCCTCATTTATTTGTACAAAATTATTCATTTCTTCAAACAAAATGGCGCCCTCTCGCGCGTTCAACGAACTTTCATTGTTCCGTGTCTTAGTGAACGAAAAAAAAAAAAAAAAAAATAAATGAAATTACGACGAAAAAGCAAAAATTAATACACATTTACGGACAAATTACTTAATTTAAAATCTAGCCTACGTTCGTTCGTATGGATCGAACGTGGAAAATTGTACATTGGAATCGCGATAAATTATTTATTGTACATTTGACGATTATGATATAAAAAAAGAAAAAAAAAAAACGTGACTAGGAAAGAAAAAAAAAATATTGTTGATAGAGCGAGTTTCGATCGCGGCAGAGAGCTGAGAAGGTCTGCGTGAGGGTCGAGGAAGTGAGACGAGAAAAAAAAAGAAAGAAAGAAAACGAAAACGAAATGTGGGCTGTGAAATGGTTTGAAAGATGGCGGCAAGGATAGACGTTGAAAAAAAAATGTTCCGCGGATGTCAAAATGAAAGATAGAGAGAGTGAGAAAGTGATAGATAACGAGAGAGGGCTCAGGAAGGGTTACACCATATTTTTTTAAAAAACATAACGGGAGTGACGTAAAGATTTTTTAATTGAGCTTGAAATGGGTTCAACGATGTCAGGTGCTGGCTATTACACACGAGGTCCAAGAATGTTATTTAGCAAAAACTTTAGCGTTACTGGTTTATAGAAATTATCGAAACAGACATTATCTATACATCTCTGTATATATTATTACATAAAAAACGAGATAAAAAAACAAACAAACAAACAAAAAATATAACTTTAGCACATATACACATACACATGCGTATTATGTATAATTATTATTGAATATTAAATATATATATATTATATAAATATATATTGTATGTTATGTAGTAAACGGCGCGTGTTAATGTGTCTCTGTGAGATTTCGCGTCACGTCGAGATCGATATTAAGCCGGCGACGAGGATGTCGAACTTCGTTCTCGCCGACGTCTCCGAAAAAACGTTCATACGCGTTAATTTTTTTTTTTTTTTTTTTATCGAATTCATCAACGACAAACCATCGACACTTTGTACAATCTCGTTGCGCGATCAAACGCTCAGATGGATTGTTTTTTTTTTTTTTAACGATAAATCGTCCAAAACCTTCGATCGCGCTTCATCATTTATATAATATACTCGATAAACGCACACTTTGACGAAGCTTCCGTGCTTGATCAAATTCGGAGACGTTCGTCGATGAAAAATACGTGAAAACGGAATTTAAAAAAAAAAATGAAAACAAATTAATTACAACGTTTGACAAGCGAGTTACGACAGCCTCTCTACTCTCGTCCAATAGCCCGGGGTGTGTAATAATAATAATAGCTTAGAATAAATTTTTTATTTATTTACGCCTCGGGAACTCGACGTGCGCGTGAAAATGTGTCCCCATAGGATAATAATTTTGTATATAAAAAGATTCGCTTCGAAAAAAAAAAAAATTTTAAGAAAAAAAAAACATCTACTTACTGTCGAAACCGTAAAGAATTAAATTTCGTATGTAAGCAAGTGAGAACGTAAGAAAGAAGAGGAGAGTATATAAATATAGTTGTATACATTAGGCGTAAGGCTCAGCAGTGCTCTCTGAACACGGCTTCTTCGACGGATAGCCTTCGAATTTTTAAACGAAAACAAACTCGAAATACAGTAAAAAAAAAAATAATTGAAAAACAAAAAAAAACAAAAATATATATAAATAAATCTAAATACATATGTATATATTTATATATATATATATATGTATTGTACTACAGTGATCCAGTGCTGCCAATAAATGCCTGAGACGGTCCCTTGCATTTGCCACACAAAGAATACTATAATAATTATATGAATCGAAGACGCTGATGATAATGATACAAAAAACAATGTTGCGGGACGCCAGACATACCGATGATACAAAGCAAATTGCCTTTACGTATTGAAACAAAGACGTGTTGCCTTCTAACGAAAAAAAAAAATAAATAAATAAAAAATAAAAAAGAGAAAAAGTTTTAGCCATTCGTATCATAAATACTATCACACTCTGTCCCAGTACTTAGAGGAAATATCTCCCCCGACAAACCCGTCGTTTCGAAGATAGATTTTTTTAAACACAAGTGACTCATGTTTTTTCGTACATGGACATTTTGAGATCGTATCTACGTCGCATCTATGAGAATCGTATATGAATTATAATGAGAGAAAAATATTTAAAAACAAACAAAAAAAAACATACATCAGAGTACAATCGACAAAAGCAAGTACCTATAAAATATACCACTTCTATACACATGATATAATACAAACACTTATAAACAATGAATGGACACTACGAACGAGAAAATCCTATTTTTAGGTGAATTAAATTTACATATACATAAAACGACAAAAAAAAAAAAAACATTTGATTACAGTACGAGATATTTTAACGGATAAGACTTAACTGTAATAGGGATAAACATATAATGATTTACTTGTATAATATATGAGATACGATGGATTGACGTAAGGAACTCTAATGTAACGTTCTGTGATTCGTTGTTTGTAGGTGAAATTTAATAAATGAATACTGTATAATAATTTTCCATTTTCGTGCGTATTATTTGATCTTCGAACCCAATTGTATCAAGTATTTTTCCCGATGCAAGCATTACATCCCCCGTAATGTGAGTTTCGTATTCGCCGTGATAATCATACGGCGAATTTGACGTAACGACTAAATATAGAACGGGATGAGACGGGTTTTAAAAACGTCGAGGTACTCAGCAACAAGATTGGCTGTGGAAAAGCTCAAAATATCTGTGCGTGCAAGCATGATTGAAACACGCGACGAAGGATCGTACGAGAAGTCGATTGTTATCGTTAGTCGATAATGTAGATATTACATCTGCATTTATCTTGCGAGGAACTAAAGTTTTTGAGACTCGCTGGTCGGATTCGCGCAGAAATCTGCTCGGGAAGCTACCGTGGGAATCTAGAAAACTCGGTCGGTAAGAAAGTACTGAAGAAAACTTTCCGACAGGGAGACTTCCCGTCCGGAAAAATGTCCACCATGCCGGCCGGGATACGATGCGCCAAAACTTCTCCCACGATCTACAAAAATATACAATGACTCAGTCGGTAAGAAAAACTGCAGAGCATTATTCTCCTCGCCAATGAATCCCTCCGATAAAACACGAGAACGATTCACCGCGTCTCAAAATTCCGCATTCAATCATTATCGTCTTTCATCCAAACAGTCAACGACCGTCGAGAAAAATACTTTGGGAACATCCTTAATAGACAGACATTTGACTGAAGACCGTAGTTACGTCATTCTGCATCTTTTCAAAAAAACAATACTTCCATGATTTTGCACAAATGTAAACAATGCTGTTATAAATGTAAACATCTGTGACAGAATAAAAACAAGCATCATTGCAGATTCCATTATCGCGACAACCAACATCGGCCATGATGCTCGTTACAGCGCATCGCAAGTCGTAACCTAAATTCTTGTAAATACAGCTAGAGCGCGCCGGAAGAGCGGGATCTGAACCGTAGTAAGCAGTTACTCCGTACAGTAGTCGCAGAGCAACCATCAGCGCCTGATCGCCGCTATCGAACGTCAACTCAGCAGAACGAACACAAACGTGAGTAACCCAACATTCTTCGGCTCATCAAAAATTCAATCCGCAAACCGGACGAACCTCCGAATCGGCAAATGTTCTGTAATTACATAACGTAACAACGTTGTTGCACAGGAAGTGTGAATTAATCAATCGACTACGCAATCGCGGAAGGTTATATCGATCGTCGAGACGACCATCCCCGTTTGCCACACCCGACGGCCATTTTGGGCTCGCGTCAACGAACACTAAAGTGGTAACGCTCGGCGTTCCACGTAATTTCGAACGATGGATCAAATAACGCCGAAAGAAGTGAAGATTCTGGAAAATCCAGAAGACATTCAGGAACGTCGAGTTCAAGTTCTCGGACGTTATGCAAACTTCAAGGCCGAAGCTCGAAGCAAACGCGACAAGCTCGAGGATTCACGTCGCTTTCAGGTATGCGATGAGATCATGCGTTATTTTTCTTTTTCATTGAGTCTAATCTAATCAATTTCGTCGCACACGTCATCGACGCCTCCCAAATCGTCGGTTGGGAATTGAGATTTTCTGGAATTGATTGTCGAATTGGGATAACGATGCGACTGATTATTATGGATAATTATGAGAGAATTCATCGTGTTATCTATAATTATGATTATAGTGAATTTGGGCCTTCATTGATGATTTTATAATATAATTAATAATTAATATACTATAATATAATATAATTAATAATTCATTTAATATAATATTATATAACGATTAATATATTATAATTAATAATTAATTAAATTTAATATAATATTATATAATGATTAATATAATATAATTAATAATTAATAACAGCATTGAATACCATATAGTTCAATTATATCAGCTCTGCGTAACCCATCAAAATAGCTATAGATTAGCAAGATAATTATTCAATTTCAATAGAATCGATTGCAAACCCATCATAGCTTAACTAAAAAGAAATTAGTCACAATTTGATTTATAATTCCCACCTTATATGCCCAAAGTTTTTTCTATTCTCCGACGTATTCAACTTTCATACTTTCTCCAATAAGCAATATAATCAACGACTTCCTTCAAGTCGGAGTCTCTATCAATAAAATTCACTAACCCCAACACGCTCTTACAAATCTCCCACCGATTCTCATCCACCCCTCTCTCCTATCGCAGTATTTCAAGCGCGATGCCGAAGAACTCGAAGGCTGGATCTACGAGAAGCTCCAAGCGGCTTCGGACGAGAACTACAAAGACCCTACCAATCTCCAAGCCAAAATCCAAAAACACCAAGCCTTCGAAGCCGAAGTCGCCGCCCATTCCAACGCCATCGTCCTCCTCGACAACACGGGCCAAGAGATGATAGCCCAGCATCACTTCTCCAGCGACACCATTCGCAAACGTCTCGAAGAACTCCATCGCCTCTGGGAACTCCTACTATCTCGTCTAGCCGACAAAGGTCTCAAACTTCAACAGGCTCTCGTCCTCGTTCAATTCCTTCGCCATTGCGACGAAGTAATGTTCTGGATCAACGACAAAGAAGCATTCGTAACAACCGACGAATTCGGTCACGATCTCGAACACGTCGAAGTTCTTCAACGTAAATTCGACGAATTTCAAAAAGACATGGCTAGCCAAGAATACCGAGTAACCGAAGTAAACGAATTGGCCGACAAACTTCTTCTCGACGGTCATCCGGAACGCGATCAAATACTCGGACGTAAAGAAGAACTCAACGAATCATGGCAACGTCTCAAACAACTCGCAATTTTGCGTCAAGAAAAATTATTCGGTGCACACGAGATTCAACGTTTCAATCGCGATGCCGACGAAACAATGGCATGGATCGCTGAAAAAGACGTTGTTCTGTCGTCCGACGATTTCGGTCGTGACCTCGCCGGTGTGCAAACCCTTCAACGCAAACACGAAGGTATCGAACGCGATTTGGCCGCTCTCGAGGACAAAGTAGCCACCCTCGGAGCCGAAGCCGATCGTTTGGCAGCTGTGCATCAAGCCGATCATTCACAACAGATACAATCGAAACGCGCGGAAATTCTTCAATCGTGGGAAAGTTTAACAGCCAAAGCCAAAGAACGTAGATCAAAACTCGACGAATCTTATTATCTTCATCGTTTTCTCGCTGATTATCGCGATTTAGTTTCATGGATGAACGACATGCGTGCCATTATTTCCGCCGATGAATTGGCCAAAGACGTGGCCGGAGCCGAAGCTCTGGTCGAGAGACATCTCGAGCACAGAGGCGAAATCGACGCACGTGCCGATAGTTTCGATTCCACCACACTGGCTGGCAATCAACTTCTCGAACGTAAACACTACGCTGCCGAAGAAGTAGCACGAAAATTGGACTCACTGACCGAAGACAAATCCTCACTTCTCGAATTGTGGGAAAAACGTCGTATTCTGTACGAACAATGCATGGATCTGCAATTGTTTTATCGCGATACCGAACAAGCCGACGCTTGGATGGCCAAACAAGAAGCCTTCCTCGCCAACGAAGATCTCGGTGATTCTCTCGACAGCGTCGAAGCTTTGATTAAAAAACACGAAGATTTCGACAAATCTTTGGCAGCCCAGGAAGAAAAGATCAAAGCTCTCGACGAATTCGCCGGTAAATTGATCGAAGGTGGTCATTACGCGGCCGACGACGTTGCCCAACGTCGTCAAATGTTGCTCGAACGTCGTGCGGTTCTTCTCGAAAAATCTGCTCAACGTCGACGTCGTCTCGAAGATGCGTTCAAACTACAACAATTCGAACGCGATTGCGACGAAACCAAAGGTTGGGTCAACGAAAAACTCAAATTCGCCACTGACGACAGTTATCTCGATCCCACCAATCTTAACGGTAAAGTTCAGAAGCATCAAAATTTCGAACAAGAATTGAACGCCAACAAAACACGTATGGAAGAAATGGTTTCGACGGGTCAAGAATTAATCGAGAGCGAACATTACGCCAGTGATCGCATAAGAGCTCGTACCGATGAAATTGTCAGCCTCTGGGAAAGTTTGGCCCGTGCGACCGAGAAAAAAGGCACGAAATTGCAAGAAGCCTCGCAACAACAACAATTCAATCGCACGGTTGAAGACATCGAATTGTGGCTGTCGGAAGTCGAAGGTCAACTCATGTCCGAAGATTATGGAAAAGATTTGACGAGCGTGCAAAATTTGCAAAAGAAACACGCTCTTCTCGAAGCCGACGTTGGTTCACACGCCGATCGTATAGAAAGCATAACTCAAGCTGCCGAACAATTCGTAAATTCTGGTCATTTCGACGCTGACAATATTCGCACGAAGCAGGAACAAATGCAATCGCGTTATTCGGCTCTTCAACGTCCCATGAGCATACGCAAGCAACGTCTTTTGGATTCTCTGCAGGTACAACAATTGTTCCGTGACATAGAGGACGAGGAAGCTTGGATACGTGAGAAAGAACCTGTAGCAGCTAGCACGAATCGAGGTCGTGATCTCATAGGCGTGCAAAATTTACAGAAAAAACATCAAGCCGTATTGGCGGAGATAAACAATCACGAGCCAAGAGTGGCGGCTGTTTGTCAAGCCGGCTCGAAGATGCTCGAAGACGGTCATTTCGCTGCCGAAGAGATAAGTCAACGTTTGGGAGCTTTGGACGAACATTGGGGACAATTGAAAGAAAAAGCACGTCAAAGAAAAACCGATTTGGACGATTCTTTGCAAGCCCATCAATATTTCGCCGATGCCAACGAGGCGGAATCGTGGATGAAAGAGAAAAAACCCATCGTTCTTAACGCTGATTACGGCAAAGACGAGGACAGTTCGGAAGCATTGTTGAAAAAACACGAAGCTCTTGTCAGCGATTTGGAAGCTTTTGCCAGCACCATCGCTGCGTTGAGAGATCAAGCCGCTGCTTGCAGACAACAAGAAACTCCAACCGTTGATATTGCCGGCAAAGAATGCGTCGTTGCTCTGTACGATTACGCGGAAAAATCACCTCGCGAAGTTTCGATGAAAAAGGGCGATACTTTGACTCTTTTGAACTCGAACAACAAAGATTGGTGGAAGGTCGAAGTCAATGATCGTCAAGGTTTCGTGCCAGCCGCTTACGTAAAACGCGTCGAACCCGAAGCCGGTTTGAGCGCTTCCCAACAAAATTTGGCACGTGAGCAAAGTTCTATCGCCGCGCGTCAAGCTCAGATTCAAGGTCAATACGACGATTTGATTCACTTGGCGCGCGAACGACAGAACAAACTCAACGAAACTGCCAAAGCTTACGTTCTTGTTCGCGAAGCCGCTGAATTGGCGACTTGGATCAAAGACAAAGAAAATCATGCTCAGGTACAAGACGTTGGTGAAGATCTCGAACAGGTTGAGGTCATGCAAAAGAAATTTGATGATTTTCAAGCTGATTTGAAAGCAAATGAAGTACGTTTGGCGGAAATGAACGAAATTGCGGTGCAATTGATGAGTCTTGGACAAACGGAAGCTGCGCTGAAGATTCAAACGCAGATTCAAGATTTGAATGAGAAATGGACGAGTTTGCAGACTTTGACGGCGGAAAGGGCGAGTCAATTGGGTTCGGCTCACGAGGTTCAACGTTTTCACCGTGATGTTGATGAGACGAAAGATTGGATACGGGAGAAAGACGCGGCTTTGAACAACGACGATCTTGGCAAGGATTTGAGGAGCGTTCAAGCTTTGCAGAGGAAACACGAAGGTTTGGAACGCGATTTGGCTGCTCTCGGTGATAAGATAAAACAATTGGATGAGACGGCGAATCGTTTGATGCAATCCCATCCTGACACGGCTGAGCAAACTTACGCGAAGCAAAAGGAGATCAATGAAGAATGGACCCAACTTACGGCCAAGGCGAATTCGAGGAAGGAAAAACTTTTGGATTCTTACGATCTTCAAAGATTTTTGAGTGATTACAGAGATCTCATGGCTTGGATAAATTCTATGATGGGTTTGGTGGCTTCGGAGGAACTCGCTTCCGACGTTACCGGAGCTGAGGCTCTGCTGGAACGTCACCAGGTGAGCAAACGTCTGTTTCTTATTTTTTTTTTTTTTTCTTGATTATTTACGATTGTCAGGAATTAAAATGGCTCACGAGACGTTTGAATTGTAGAATCACAGGGCAGAGATAGATGCGCGTTATGGAATACGTCCAGAGGTATCGCAATTTTTGGCATGAGAAGTTTTATTTATTTTTATTTTACTCGCCTATGAGACGAGCGTTTTTTTTGTTTTGAAATTTTTTTTTTAATGCTCTATTTCGAAACACTACCAGTGTTGCGATTTGTATTTGACGAGTTGCGGGAGTGTTTGAACAATGGCCATTAACAGCATTGGAATTTATTCAGCTGCGATGATTTGAATATAATTTTTACGCGTTATCTTGTGCTGAAACGTCACCAGGTTAGCAAACGTCGTCTTTCGATCTTTTTCCCTCGTTTATTCACGACTATCACGATTATATATGGAATACGTCCAGAGGCATCGCAATTTTTAGCATGCAAAGTTTTATATTTCTATTTTACTCGCCTACAAGACGAGCGTTTTTCAATATTTTATTTTTTATTTATTTTGGATTTTATTTGAATTTTTTTTTTTTTTACGCTCTTTCGAAACACTACCAGTGTTGCGATTTGTATTTGACGACTTGCGGGAATGTTTGAACAATGGCCATTAACAGCATTGGAATTTATTCAGCTGCGATGATTTGATCATGATTTCAACGCGTTATTTTATCCACGCATCGATAAATCGCGTATATTTCCCCGCCATCTCGATGGTTCTTCGGAATCGTGCTCTGCATCGTTTTCCAACGATTCTCAAGACCCATCGAGACGTCGATCGAACTCACACAATTCGTTCCCTGCGTGGATGAGCTCGGAAAAAAATTTTTTACACGAAATTTTAATCAAAAACTCAAAAAAAAATTTGATTAAAAAAAACAACATTCGTCAAATTTCAATCCAATCGGTTCTTCTCAGGAACATCGAATGGAAATCGATGCGAGATCCGGAACGTTCCAAGCTTTCGAGCTCTTCGGTCAGCAACTATTGCAATCCAGTCACTACGCGAGCGTAGAGATACAGGAAAAATTGGAATCAATGGCCGAAGCTCGTCAAGAATTGGAAAAAGCTTGGATCCAACGACGAATGCAACTCGATCAAAATCTCGAGCTTCAATTATTCTGCCGCGATTGCGAACAAGCGGAAAATTGGATGAGCGCTCGCGAAGCATTTTTAAGCAGCGCCGATGCCGTTGACAGCAGCGACAACGTCGAAGCCCTGATAAAAAAACACGAAGATTTCGACAAAGCCATAAACGCTCACGAGGAAAAAATCGCGGCTCTTCAAACATTGGCCGATCAATTGATCGCGGCCGAACATTACGCGGCAAAACCCATCGACGATCGACGTTGTCAAGTGTTGGATCGTTGGCGTCATCTCAAAGACGCTCTTATCGAAAAACGTTCCAAATTGGGCGAATCCCAAACGTTGCAACAATTTTCTCGCGACGCCGACGAGATGGAAAATTGGATAGCCGAAAAATTGCAACTCGCAACGGAGGAAAATTACAAAGATCCGGCGAACATTCAATCGAAACATCAAAAACATCAAGCTTTCGAAGCTGAATTGGCGGCCAATGCCGACAGAATTCAATCGGTATTGGCCATGGGTGGTAATTTGATCGAGAAACATCAATGCGCGGGTTCGGAAGACGCCGTACAAAAACGTTTGGCTTCGATCGCCGATCAATGGGAATATCTGACGCAAAAAACAACGGAAAAATCCATGAAACTCAAAGAAGCCAACAAACAACGTACATACATCGCTGCTGTGAAAGATCTTGATTTTTGGCTGGGCGAAGTCGAGAGTCTTCTAACTTCCGAAGATGCTGGAAAAGATCTCGCATCCGTGCAAAATCTCATGAAGAAACATCAACTCGTCGAAGCGGATATTCAAGCTCACGAAGAAAGAATCAAAGACATGAACGCACAAGCGGATTCATTGATCGAAAGTGGACAATTCGACGCTGCTGGTATTCAAGAAAAACGTCAAAGCATAAACGAACGTTACGAGAGAATAAGAAATCTCGCCGCGCATCGTCAAGCCAGACTCAACGAAGCCAATACGTTGCATCAATTCTTCCGTGACATAGCTGACGAAGAATCGTGGATCAAAGAAAAAAAATTACTCGTCGGGTCGGATGATTACGGTCGTGATCTAACGGGTGTGCAAAATTTGAAGAAAAAACACAAACGTTTGGAAGCCGAATTGGGCAGTCACGAGCCGGCTATTCAAGCTGTTCAAGAAGCCGGTGAAAAATTGATGGACGTTTCGAATTTGGGAGTACCGGAAATTGAACAACGTTTGAAACTTCTCAATCAAGCATGGGCGGAACTTAAACAATTGGCTGCCAATCGTGGACAAAAACTCGACGAATCGTTGACTTATCAACAATTTTTGGCCAAGGTTGAGGAGGAAGAAGCTTGGATAACCGAGAAACAACAACTTCTTTCGGTGGAAGATTACGGTGATACGATGGCCGCTGTTCAAGGATTGTTGAAAAAACACGACGCTTTTGAAACGGATTTCGCTGCTCATGGCGAACGTTGCGTCGACATTTGCGAAGCTGGCGAAGGTTTGATCAAAGCTGGTAATCATCGGGGTGATGCCATTGGTCAACGTTGCAGCCAATTGCGCAACAAACTCGAACAACTCGGATCTTTGGCGGCCAGAAGAAAAACTCGTTTGAACGATAATTCCGCTTATCTGCAATTCATGTGGAAAGCCGACGTCGTGGAATCTTGGATAGCCGACAAAGAAACACACGTGAGATCCGAAGAATTCGGACGTGATCTTTCCACCGTGCAAACACTTCTGACCAAACAAGAAACCTTCGACGCTGGTCTTCACGCTTTCGAACACGAAGGCATACAAAATATTACTTCGCTCAAAGAAATGTTGGTTGATTCGGGTCACGATCAAACGGCGAGCATTCAAAAACGTCACGCCGATGTTATAACGCGTTGGCAAAAATTATTGGCCGATTCGGACGCGAGAAAACAAAGATTGTTGAGAATGCAGGAACAATTCCGTCAGATCGAGGAATTGTATTTGACTTTTGCGAAGAAAGCTTCGGCTTTTAATTCGTGGTTCGAGAATGCCGAAGAGGATTTGACCGATCCCGTGCGTTGCAATAGCATTGAGGAGATTCGAGCTTTGAGGGAAGCTCACGCGCAATTTCAGGCGAGTTTGTCGTCGGCCGAGGCCGATTTTCAAGCTTTGGCCGCGCTTGATAGACAGATCAAGAGCTTTAACGTTGGGCCCAATCCTTACACGTGGTTTACCATGGAGGCGCTTGAGGACACGTGGCGCAATTTGCAGAAAATCATTAAGGAACGCGACGTTGAATTGGCCAAGGAAGCTCAACGACAGGAGGAGAATGATAAATTGAGGAAGGAATTTGCTAAACACGCGAATGCTTTCCACCAGTGGTTGGCGGAAACGAGGTGGGTTGATTGGAGATTTGTTTATGTGTGAAAGTTTTTTTTTCATCAGGTTGGGGAATGATTTACGACGTTTTTTGGATTTTATTTTTTTTTCCGCAATTTCGTGATTTGTTCGGTATGGTATTTATATCAGAATGAAATTCACGGTACCCAAAAATTTGGGAATATTATGAAAAATCAGAAATACCCGTATTGCGGATTACGGAATTTACGGTAGCCAGAAATTTTTGAGTTCCATCACGAAATTTATACAGTAGCTTCAGAATAATTACGGGAAGATTACAAAAAATTGGAACCAAGAAAAAAAATTATTTTCGAGATATAAGGTTTTTTGTGTTTTTTTGTGTTTTTTTTTTTTTTTTTTTCGCCTCAAATCATAAGAAAACATTTTTGATACCGAGGTCTTATAATTTTATCCGAACGTACGGAAAAATTCCGATCCAAAACACTCGTGACAACATCAATTTAATTCAGAAATAAAGACTCACCACGCCTTAAAACTTCGAAAGTAGTAAAAATACCGACTACAGGAGTATGATGAGGAGTAAACCTAGGAGCTTAATATTTGGAGTCAACCACTATTTCGAGTTATACTTCAACTCCTTTCAATTTCGAGGGAATAAAAAAACATCGGCTGAAAAAGGGTTTCCGTTCGTATGGAATACCCCTTATACTTTACCTAAGAAACTACAAAATTCCGGGAAAGAAATAAAATATTTCGCCGTTTTCGGTGGTAAAGAGAAACAACGTTCGTTGCCCGATAAGAGTTATACAGAGTGTTGGGAAAAAAATTCTCCATTTAAAATTACGAGAATAATTCTTTAGGTGACAATTTCAACGAATTTCGAGTTTGTCGTTGTGAACACGAATTTGATATATTCACAGAACGTCGATGATGGAAGGATCCGGTTCTCTGGAACAACAATTGGAAGCCACGAAACGCAAAACCCAAGAAGTTCGCGCCCGTCGTCAGGACTTGAAGAAAATTGAGGATCTCGGGGCTATTCTCGAGGAACATTTGATTCTCGACAATCGTTATACCGAGCACAGTACCGTAGGTCTCGCTCAACAGTGGGATCAACTCGATCAGTTGGGAATGCGCATGCAGCACAATTTGGAACAACAGATACAAGCACGAAATCAATCGGGAGTTTCGGAAGATGCTCTCAAAGAATTCTCGATGATGTTCAAACACTTTGACAAGGACAAGAGCGGACGTCTGAATCATCAAGAGTTCAAATCTTGTCTCAGAGCTCTCGGTTATGATTTGCCGATGGTCGAGGAGGGTCAACCCGATCCGGAATTCGAAAATATACTCGGTAAAAAATTTGTTTTCAAGATGATTTTTTATTTATTTATAGATGTTGGGGTTGACAATGTCGATTGTTTCGGAATGTTTGAGCGTTTATTTTCAGAACAGAATGAATTACGTCGTTAATCTGAGTATTAGCCATCGTTAGCTATGATTTTTTCCCATCTTTGTGTGGAAGAATGGATTTCGCGCCAAAAGAAATGTTCGTTTTTTTAGGCCAATCATTCTTCAAGCCAAATTTTCACATTTTTTGTAGGAATGTGAGTGTTGTCCTTAAAGTCCGTGCTGCATTGATCGAAATAAGTGGCAGTCTTAAGGGGCCAAGTCCGATGAATACGGTGGGTGGGGTAGGACGACCCATTTAATATTTTCCAAATAGTTTTTTACACATTTAGCAACGTGTGGCCGAGCATTGTCACGTTGAAAAATGACTTTATCGCGTCTTAGAGCGTGTAAACGTTCGGAAATGGTGGATCGGGCAACGTTCAATGCCTCCGCCAATTGTTTCAACGTTTGACGTCGAGTCTTCATCCAATAATGCTCGCAAATCTGCAACTTCAAACTTTTTCGGCTGACCTGGACGCTTCTTGTCTTTTACATCAAATTCACCACTTTTAAAGCGTTCGAACCATCGTTCACAAGTTTTTTTGGGTTGAAGCATTCTCACCATAAGCTTTAACCAACAATCGGTAACTTCCAACAGCCGTTTTCGTCAAATGAAAGAAGGTTATTAAACTTCCCCACAAAATGTATTTTTCTGGTACAAAGTTTGACATTTTCGAAGATACAAAAAACTATGTTTGTTGCACAATGACAATTGATAACAACATGGATTTTGATGACGTATGTTTACCCTTCGAAACGCCATAGATGACGTTAATCCATACCAACAATTGTATCAATAACGCCATCTCTTAGCAATATCGACATTATTAACCGAAACACGTGTTATTAATTTTCAAATCGTCAAATAACCAATCTACGATTTCACGCGTTATAATTTTTAGACATCGTCGATCCGAATCGCGACGGCTACGTTTCTCTGCAAGAATACATGGCCTTCATGATCAGCAAGGAGACCGAGAACGTCCAGAGTTCGGAAGAGATCGAAAATGCTTTCCGCGCCATCACAGCAGCCGACCGACCTTACGTCACGAAGGAAGAACTCTACGCTGTAAGTTTAACCATTTTGCATTTCGTTCGAAATCTCGTTGCGTAAGAAGCGAAAGAAAAAAATTTTTTGATAACAATTGATTATTTTTTTTTTGTTATTTATTTTTTCTCCTTATTTTTTTTTTTCGTTGTTTATTTTTTCTTGTGATTCATTTTTTTTCGTTGTTTATTTTTTCTTGTTATTTTTTTTCTCCTTATTTATTTTTTCTTGTTATTCATTTTTTCTCGTTATTCATTTTTTCCTGTCATTTATTTTTTCTTGTTATTTACTTTTTCTTGTTATTTATTTTTTCTTGTTATTTATTTTTTCTTGTCATTTATTTCTTCTTGTTATTCATTTTTTCTTATTATTCATTTATTCTCATTTATTTTCACAGAATCTTACCAAGGAAATGGCGGACTACTGCGTCGCGCGAATGAAACCCTACGTCGATCCAAAAACCGAACGTCCAATCACCGCCGCTTTGGATTACATAGACTTCACCCGCACCCTCTTCCAAAATTAACAACTTTCCCAATAAATATCGCAATTTCCATACATTAAAATTATTTCTATATCCCAATCTACGATTCGTAGAAAGATAATTTATCTAAATAATAAATGAAAAAAAAAAATAAAATAAAATGCTCGACAAGCCGTAATATCTTATTCCACAAATATATATTCGTAATAATCTTTCACAAATTTGACAAATTTATCAAAATCGTTCGACAAATATTTTATTCCACAATTTACGATGATTCGCCAACGATTACGAAACCACGTTAATTATTATTATCGATATTAAATAAAAGATATAAAAAAGAAGGGCATTGAATTTGCTTCATCGAATCGCTTACACTTTACGAATGTTTGTAGCTCGTTATCCGAATAAATATATGCGACATTGGTACAGCCTGAATGAGTTTGATTTATTGATTAATCACATCACGCAGTTTGCACGAGTAATTAAAAATCCTTGTGCAGAAGCTTTCGAAGATTTCGGCTCATGTAGTACGGTTTCGTGGCCGATCCGTCGTGGTGCTCGCAATCCTCGAGGAAACACAAAAATATCGTGTCGACCGCGACCGCGTAGACGCTGAAGAAAACGCTCGCGACGAGGTACGAAGCGATGACGACGAAAATTACGGGTACCCACCAATGCTCCGTTTCGTATTCCGTTTCCGTGAAATACCACCAAGTCAATAATCCCATCATAACGGTGATGAGGATTTTACCGAGCCAAAGCAACCAAGATACGAGCTTCGGAGGACAAAAATAGATTGATTCAAATTATTGATTTAAAAAATTGTCAACGAAATAATAAGGAAAAGAGAAAGAAATTGGACAAATTAAAATTATTGCTGAGAAGAACTGACAATGGAATAATGAGAAAAAAACAATGAATAAATTCAAATTATTGCTAGAAAAAAAAAGTGCCAACGTAATAATGAGACAAGGAAAAAGAAAATAGACAAATTCTAATTATTGCCAGGAAAAAAGCGCCAACGTAATAATGAAACAAGAAAACAAAAATAGACAAATTCAAATTATTGCTAAGAAAAAATGGCAACGAAATAATGAGAAAATGAGAACAAAATAACCAAATTCAAATTATTGCTAGAAAAAAAGTGCCAACGTAATAATAAGACAAGGAAAAAAATCATACAAAAATTCATATTATTGTTGAAAAAAATTGCCAACGGAATGATGAGAAAAAGAAAGAAAAAAATAAACAAATTCAAATTATTGCTAGAAAAAAAGTGCCAACGTAATAATATGACAAGGAGAAAAATCATGGACAAATTTAAATTATTGCTAGAGAAAAAAAAGTGCCAGCGAAATAATGAGAAATAGAGAACAAAAATAAACAAATCCAAATTATTACTAAAAAATAATACGGACGAAATTATGAGCAAAAGAGGAAAAACAAATTCAAATTATTGCCAACGAAATAATGAGAACAAACTTACGTTATTCAAAACGACGACCCGCAAAGCGTTTCTGAATATGAGACTGATAGCGTCGGACGCTGAACTGCACAATCCTTTGCCGTATACGGCGCATACGATGTAAGCGTTGCGATTCATGAATTTCAATAGCTTCTCGACGTACTTCATGAGACATTGGGCGCAAGTCACGAAACATCGGGAATACGTGTAAAATAATCCGCCCTCGGTTTTTGCAGATTTTTGTATGGCTTCCAAAATTATGCGTATCACGCGGCAGATTGTTATCAGTAGGGAACCGAAGGCCACAGTTCCCAGATGGTATCTGCAACGTCGAAATAATATACATTAGACTGTGTCATTTCAGAACGATATTTTTTTATCGTTCTTCTCAACTCAAAAGTCGTTAGTTTATGTCTAGACAGAAAGCCTTGTGCAAGGAGGGCGCTGTTAAAAAATATTTAGAGGTCCATCACCGGCTTTGAATTTTTCCCATTTGATTAACATTGGAAAATTTTTTTTTTCCATTATTATGCGTGCATCCAAGCCTGTATTAATCGTACGGTATTTTCTCAATAAGGCTTTTGAAGGAAATTCAATTCTCTACAAAAAAGGTCTGGTGACCCACATTTGTAAAGTCAAATGCATCTTAGTAATTAAGGTGCAAACCGCATTTTATACGAAAATATTGGTTGGACTTGCCTAATTAACTAATTTTTCGATTATATCGGAAAAACTCAAACAAAAATTTTGTAGAAAATTGATGCATAACAAAAAAATCCTTCTGCCTAATTTGTAGATTTAACTGTTTCCGACTCCTACATATTTAATACAAATTTATATGCTACTATAAGTTAAATTTGAAACCAAATGGAAAATAGTGTTTGAAATTCACTAAGACCGTTTTCAACACTGACACAATTGGCTTCACAGATTTCTTGGTGGCTAATTCAGTTTTGTGAAAAATGTTCTGTAAACATTTTCTGATAAATCCGTTAGCTTGATCATGGCAGTCAGTAACTTTTTATGAATTAGCGTTGCTAAAAATAGATTTTTTTCGCAGGTTGTCATGAGTGACAAATTTTGATTGTTGGATTAATTCTTTGGGGTCATAAAATCTGTGGAGTAATTTATGTTACAGGTAAACTTATTTTTTTTTTCAAATCTCTTTATTACGATTGCGAAAGTCATTTCACCCGAGGAGTGATTTTTTCGTAACATTTGTCTCATAACGTTTGTAATGATTTTTAACCTGTTGCAGCAGATACTGATACTGTTCTTCGTTATACGTCAAACGCCGATCGAATTTAGTAGATAAAGCTACTGCTCGTTCGCTTGTATCATTACAATTCGCATTGTATCATACAAGCGAACGAGCAGTAGCTCTATTTACTAAATTCGATCGGCGTTTGACGTATAACGAAGAACAGTATCAATATCTGCTGCAACAGGTTAAAAATCATTACAAACGTTATGAGACAAATGTTACGGAAAAATCACTCCTCGGGTGAAATGACTTTCGCAATCGTAATAAAGAGATTTGAAAAAAAAAATAAGTTTACCTGTAACATAAATTACTCCACAGATTTTATGACCTCAAAGAATTAATCCAGCAATCAAAATTTGCCACTCATGACAACCTGCGAAAAAAATCTATTTTTAGCGACGCTAATTCATAAAAAGTTACTGACTGCCATGATCAAGCTAACGGATTTATCAGAAAAAGTTTACAGAACATTTTTCACAAAACTGAATTAGCCACCAAGAAATCTGTGAAGCCAATTGTGTCAGTGTTGAAAACGGTCTTAGTGAATTTCAAACACTATTTTCCATTTGGTTTCAAATTTAACTTATATTAGCGTATAAATTTGTATTAAATATGTAAGAGTCGGAAACAGTTGAATCTACAAATTAGGCAGAAGGATTTTTTTGTTGTGCATCAATTTTCTACAAAATTTTTGTTCGAGTTTTTCCGATATAATCGAAAAATTAGTTAATTAGGCAAGTCAAACCGATATTTTCGTATAAAATGCGGTTTGCACCTTAATTACTCAGATGCATTTGACTTTACAGATGTGGGTCACCAGACCTTTTTTGTAGAGAATTGAATTTCCTTCAAAAGCCTTATTGAGAAAATACCGTACGATTAATACAGGCTTGGGTGCACGCATAATAATGGAAAAAAAAAATTTTCCAATGTTAATCAAATGGGAAAAATTCAAAGCCGGTGATGGACCTCTAAATATTTTTTAACAGCGCCCTCCTTGCACAAGGCTTTCTGTCTAGACATAAACTAACGACTTTTGAGTTGAGAAGAACGATAAAAAAATATACTTCTGAAATGACACAGTCTAATATACATACATATATTAGTGTTGATTCGTAAAAAAAATCGTGCATCCGGAGTATCGTGCTAAGAGGTCAGCTCGATCGGACCATATTAAGGGGTGGCGTCGGATCTTTAAAGTTCTCATGTTTGAAACTTTTAAAAATCACCGCCGACCATACAATCGTCCGATCGGGCTCATCTTCCTACCAGTGATGGACAAATTTGTACTTCAGGAGTACGGAGTACAGAGTACAGTTGTACTGCACGTAGTTTTTTTTTTTTTAACCCGAAGAAATTATTTTTTTATTTATTTTTTCGAATTATAAATCAAGTAAAAATACGATTTACGAATTAACGATTTTACCATTTAACCCAAATAAATATTGCACAATAATTTTTTTTTTTTTTTTTTTTTGAGGGGGGGCGGGCACCGGTCCGGCATTGTTCATCTCGTTCACGAGTCCCATGCATTGAAACGGCTGTATCAAGTGGGTAGCGATTTGCTCCGATGAGACAGTCTCACGCACGAAGACTTCGCGTCGATTGCGTTTCGTTAATTCGTTTCACGAATAAACGTGGTTGGGTGCGGGGGGGGGGGGGCGAGGAAAACTTGTTTTAGCGTAATGGCGATAGGGTACAACTGTACTCCATACTCCCGCGTTCGCGCAGTACAGAGTACAACTGTACTCCGTATTTATTCCGTACTTCAAGTACAAATGTACTCCGGGGCTGCCTAACACTGCTTCCTACACAATTATATGGAATCAAGATGCTATCAAATAGCCGACGAGCGGGCAAATCGGATTTTTTAATATATTGTAACGTTACTCTTTTTGGAGCAGGGCTGACACGTACTTCAAAATGTAATGACCCGCAGATTCAGGCCCACGCGTTGATTTTTGGGACGAGAGCTTGAAATAAATCGTACCATTAATTACCAGACAATTACTATTGAAGCGACGAATTTTTTCGTGGTTGCATCAGTTCATTGTTTGGTCACAAAAAAAGAACAGAAATAATTTTAGCAAGAAGGAAGCTGACCAAACGAAAAATTATAGCGAATCTGTCGCAAGCTAAAAATGAAAAAAGGTTGTTTTAGCATGGTTAGGAGGGATGGTGGAGTCCAGGGGCATCGGAGCACCGTCGAAACGGTTAGACATACTCCGTAATATAAGTTGGCAAAAATAAACGCCCGAACAGGGACTCGAACCCTGGACCCTCAGATTAAAAGTCTGATGCTCTACCGACTGAGCTATCCGGGCTTTCCGTTGCTCCGAAATATAACCACAGTGTGCTCCGAAATATAACCACGGTGTGTGCTCCGAAATATAACCACGGTGCGCTCCGGAATATAACCACGGTGCGCTCCGAAATATAACCAGTACCGGCGTTAGGCCACTGGCGCCCCGGGCAAGAATATTGTGGCACCCACAGAAAATTGCTACGTATAATTTTTGCCGTGTCAGCTCCAGACCTCGGCGCCCCCCCCCCCCCCAAATTTGACGACATGGGCCGTCGCCCTATAGCCTCCCCCCCCAACGCCGGCACTGAATATAACCACGGTGTGCTCCGAAATATAAACACGGTGTGCTCCGTTTCATTACAAACAACTGTCCTGGGAACAGGACGACTGTCGCCCCTGGACTCCACCATCCCTCCTACCCATACTAAAACAACCCTTTTTTATTTTCAGCATGCGACAGATTCGCCATAATATTTCGTTTGGTCAGCTTCCTGCTTGCTAAAATTATTTCTGGTTTTTTTTTTTGTAACCAAATAATGAATTGATGTAACCACGTAAAATTCGTCGCTCAATAAATAATAATTGTCTGGTAATTAATGGTACGATTTATTTCAAGCTCTCGTCCCAAAAATCAACGCGTGGGCCTGAACCTGCGCGTCGTCACGTTTTTGGAGTACCGATCAGCCCTGCTCCAAAAAGAGTAACGGTAGAATATACATTTAAAAATATTATATATCATATAATATTCTGTTACTTAATTTTTTATTTTTTTTATCGACAGAAATCGGAAAATAGATCCGATTTCGGCGGCTGTCGGCCATTTTGAAGTATCTTGCTCCCGTAAAATTGTGAACTGTTCATTAATTAATTATTAGTAAATCGAATTATTAATGATTATTTTTATTTAGTTCAATTTTTTAATTTTGAATTAACTTTCTGCAAAATGAATCACTTCAATCTATATTTGTTTCCGAGAAACGAAACTATCGAACATTCCTTGGTTAATTGATTCTCAATTAAATACCTGACGGTTCTCCAAGCACCCGCGAGCAATGTGAAAAGCGGAATATCCGCTTTGTTGAACGTCCAGTACCAAGTTGCGAAAGTCGAGGCTAAAATCATTTCTCCCAGTGCTGTGATAAAGCAATAGAACCAAATGAATCCTATCACGTGGATCGTGATGAGAACTCGAAACTGCCACTTTTCCGGAGTTTCAACCGTTGACAAGTACAATCCGGTTGTCAACAAATACACGATCGCCGCTAAGTGGAATAACCAAGGAACTATTGGAAAGAAGAGACTCGAAAAAATAGTCACGACTGCTCTGTAAAAAAGACGTTAAAATTCATTAGCTGGCTAATTAATTAGCTACGATTGATTACCTATTATTTCTCGCTATGAGAAAAAAATTGGGCTGATTAGTTTTGAGGAGCCTTGGATTATATACTTTTAATCAAAACATAACTTTGTAATGAGTTGTGACTTTTTTTCGGTCGATGGTGAGAATTATGAGCGAGTTGTTTTTTGGGATTGTTGAACATCCGCGCGCAAGTCGAACTCGCATTTGACCGACGTTTTATCAGTAGAATGATAGTAAAAATCACATATAAAACTCAAAAAAAATTTTAGGAAGTTAATACCAATAGCAGAGAAATAATCTAAGGGCGTCTGCATTTTTTTTTATTTTTCGTAAGATCCGAAATAGTAAATATCGATGCATTCCGTAAACGCAGTGTTAAGAACATTAATGAAGGACCATAGAACGTACTTGCTGGCTTCCTCGATCAATTGGCAAGCCAATCGTATCCTCTTCATCAGACACAGTACTATGAGGGCTATCAATCCAGCTGCTATACCGAATAAAATAGTCATCACGAGCCACGCAGTTTCGTCCGGTTCGAGATCGTAACGACCGTAGAAATAATACGTTGCGTAACTCAAAGATCCGCACAAAACGACGACCGATATCAGCACGAATGGAAACGCGAGCCACCTCAACAAAAATATATAGAGCAGACATACGGCTGCACCGAAACCGGTCAGTGCGAAAACCGAACCTCTGCAATAATATTCAATTGTGTTAATTAAACCAACCCTGGAAAAAATCATTCTAGGGTGTGAAAAGATTAAAACTTTTTTACTAGGGTGTGTTGATTTTTCTCTTTCGACACGCATATGAAAAGTTGATAGATTGTGGTCTCAAATGGACACCAAAATTTTCAGATTAATCGATGAATATTTAGTATTTCTTCAACAGCTATTAATATTTCGCCTTGGGATGACACAGAAAGACATAAATTTGTAAATTAAAAAACATTAGCAATCGTACCTCGTAACTATCGCAGCATTGAGAATTTCCGCGCCCCAAGCCAAAGCTTTTATTATTTTTTGGGCATCCTTCAATTGCTTTTCCGACAGCGTAACGTTTGCGTAGAATTCTGGAACTCTGCGAGGAACACATCGTCCTAGAATCGATGTACTGTTCAAATACCATTTGGCGCATTTGTTTTCCACCTCCATCAAATCTCGCAATTCCGTTTTGTTTTTCGAGTTGACGTCTACATCGATCTCGCAAATGATGTGTTTCCGTATGCTTTTTAACGATTGGTATTTCCAGAGAATATCGTAGTACCAATTGCCGGAAGGACATTCCTTTCGGCATACTTGAGGCGTGTGACATTTACGATCGGTATTGAGACATTTGGTTAGATCGAAGAAAACGAGAAACCGTGCGTCGGCTACGTCTTCGTCGAGACCGCATTTTCTACCGTAACTGTCGACCGGGGCCAGAAGAGCCTGTATGTCACCGCGCGTTATGGCTGAAATTAATTTTTATCTTATCGCGTTTTTTATTCTCGCTCGATAAATAATTGAGCCCCTGGCAGAGATGGTTATTTCTCTGCATTTATTCAATGAAAATGTATTTGAAATACTTTTTCGAACAATTAACTCTGATTAATTATCATGCGACAATGAACATTTTCACAGTTCCGCGATTATAAGAAATAAATAGGGTGAATCGTTGTTTTATAGATGATTATAATATTTAATAGCAATTATGATCGATGGTAAATTGGAAACGAAAGTATTTTAAATAGATTATCATCGAATGAATGCCCATCTCTAGCCCCTGGATCGAATAACTGGACGAGCGGTCGAAAAAAAACTCATAAAAGTGTTGTTCGCTCGGATTGAAAAATGCAATTTCAAAATTTGATCCATAAGAAATAGAGAGCGATAGATATTTTGATAATAATCTGAGGTTCCACAGACGATTTTTTCAATATAATTCATATTTTACAAGATAAAAATTAAAACTGGATGATTTATGGCTCTTGAAAATCAACGTTTTGAGTACATAAAACGCCGTTACTCCGTTGATAATGATTGAAATGGCATCGCACTAATGCTATTTTATTCTGTAGACTTTTGCGATGATTATGGATTATGGTTGTTACTCAATTAACAAGCGCGGCCTATGGTCCCGTGTCGCAATAGCGGTCGAGTGCGTCCACTTCTCAACGAGTTTTATTTTTAACTTGTCATCCAAGCAACTAATAATTCTCTAATCGGTCAGAATTTTTGTAAACAGGTGTAAACAAACTTTCACGCTTACTATTTTTTTTCATCAAAGAATAAAAAACATAGTTTTTCCTGCCGATTCCAAAAATCGATTATTCTTATAATGATTAAAGCTTGTTCTAATTGAATGAATAATTATCTCAAAAGTCAACACAATAAAATAGCATCAGCGAGATCACATTATTAACGGAGTAAAAGCAATTCAAGTACTAAAAACATCAATTTCCAAGCGCGTGAAGTCATCAGTTTCAATTTTTTATCTTGCAAAATATAAATAAACCAAAAAAAAAATCGTTTATGGAACCTTAAATTATTTTCAAAATATCTATTTTCCTGTACTTTTTATGGGTCAAATTTTGAAATTTATATTTTCCATGTTAAGTGCTGACAATACTTTTACGCGTTTTCGAGCGCTCGTCGAGTTATTCCATCCGTCGGCTGAATTCTTTAAAATCGATCAAACGTACCGTAATATCCAACGCCGGCCCAACAAGTCATAAACACTACGAAAATTGCGAGAAACAAAGTATCCGTGCACGAACGATTTTTCAACGGTCCTTTCGATTTAGCGGCACGGCCGATCTTCTTTTCTGCGAATAAATACTGCTACGATGAGCCACTTTTTTCGCACCGACTCTCGACTTCACAATAAAATATCGATACAAACCCTCGTGTGACATTTTTTTTTTTTTTTTTTACACGCGAAGAATTAAGGAAAGATTTTGAGGAGCAATCATGCTCTGCCCCAATTTTGTTGGACGCTGCGTAACTAACTGGACGGCGCGAACCGATCGTCAGCGGATTAGCGATAAGTTTATTGGAAATACGAGATACGCGCGTATTGGAACTAATCTTTATCTTATCTTCGGGACGATGATTATGACCGTGATAAATATATGCAAGGACGGATGCACTAACGGTCATTATTCGACAATGCGGAGTGAATCGGAAAAAAAATATTTAGATTTAGCGGGGAAATTGGATTTTGTGTAAATACGAGTTGTTCGAAGTCCGTTAAGGGGGAACATCCGAGTAGAGAGTGGAAAAAATAGGTGAATTTTAGGAATTTTTATCTCAAAAACTATTTGTTCGTTTTAATCCTGGTTTGTCTTGTTCGAAAGTATACATGTTGAGGTCTGCTGAGGAATTTTTTTATAAATATATATCGACTGGGAGCGCTGCTGTCATGGCCGGCGTAAAAAATGACCCTCGCTCGCACGGTCTGCGCTACCCAAGTTACACGCAGTCGGTTGATCTGAAACAAAAATTTCAAAAAGATTCTCAAAATGTAATGTACGATGCTCTTCGCAACGTAGGATTTTTTTTACACTTAATTACTTTTCTTATCAAGCCAGAAAGGTCGGAAATTAAGGTTGAAAAATAAATGGAAAGTTCAATCGGCCGCCATTTTGTGAAAAAGATTTTTTTTTCAAAAAATCCTACGTTGCGAACGGCATCGTACATTACATTTTGAGAATCTTTTTGAAATTTTTGTTTCGGATCAACCGACTGCGTGTAATCTTGGGAAACGTGGACCGTGCGAGCGAGGGACTTTTTTGACGTCGGCCATGACAGCAGTGCTCCCAGTCGATATATATTTATAAAAAAATTCGTCAACATACCTCAACATTTATACTTTCGAATAAAACAAACCTGGATAAAATCGACCGAACAGTTTTCGAGATAATAATTCCTAAAACTCACTTTTTTTTCCCGCCGTCTACTCTCGCAAGTTCTCCGTTAAGGAAACCGGCTCAACTCTACCGGTTTTTTTGTATTATCGCAATGGCGTGAGGTGATAATTACAGATACACACTTAGATATGTTATCGAGAAACTTCTCAATAGCGTTTTATTGAAAACAATGAACAATCAACAATTACAAAAAAATATTGAATGATTTACACGGGCTATCACGAGTTTCTAATCTACCGCAACAATCACTTCGATTTCGGTAAAAATCTCTTTAGCACTCCAAACTTTTCTGTATTAACTTCCTTTTGTTTTATCTTCTCGGCTGCTTGTATCTCTCGCATCGTCTCAGCCGCTTCCTGCAGAACGAAATATATACGTATATGTTAGAAAAAAAATTAACGTTACACCATTCGTGCAATACTTAAGTCTGTCATTGACTCATAGATCTCAACAATGATTTCCACTTACTCGTCGGCTAAGTTCTTTCAGAATTTTCTTCGTTTTTATGACTTTGGCGGTTCCTCCTTTGCCCTTCGCTTTTGTTTTGCGTGGCTTGAAGTCTATCGTCTTCGGTTTTACGTGCTGCGAAACGGAAATAACATGGAAAAATTGAATATCGGTTGAAGTATCGGATAAGAAACGTCGAACGGTTATGTAATAAATTCCTGCCGTTTTCGTATTTTATTTTTGCTTCCTTATAGAGGAAGCTTTGTTTTCTTGAACCTTTTTTTTTAACAAATTCTCATGTAGATGTATGTGTTCAAAATGTCTCAAAACGCCGAGAAATGACATTTAGAAAAAATGTCCGGATGTATGTATGTATGGATGTAACATTCGTTTAACGTTCACAACTTGAGAACGGCTTGAGATATCAAGCTGAAATTTGTCACACATGTAAAGGGCTCAAGGTACCTTGCTTGATTAAATTTTTCAAAAAATCCATACAGTTATTTTGTTTCAACGCGAATTTGAAATTTTTCAAAAATTGATTTGTGCTCTCTAGCTCGCACAATTTTCGAGATATCGAGCTCAAATTCGGTAGAATGTTGCAGTATTACAGGAAGATGCTTGGTACTGAATTTAAGCAAAATCCATGTAGCGGTTTTGTTTTTAGAGAATTTTGAAATTTTTCAAAAAGTGTCGGGTGTTCTCTAACTCGCGCAATTTTCGAGGCATCGGACTAAAATTTGGTACAAAGTTGCACAATTATCGAAAGATGTTCCGTATTGAATTTGGGCAAAATCCATCTAGACGTTCAGATTTAATGGGATTTTCAATTTTTTAGATTTGACATGGAATTCACCATATATTTATTCCGGACTAGATAGATTTACGAGCGGATTTTATATGAAAACAAGAGTGGAAAGTCGAACCTTGCACATTGCTTCCTCATAGTTTTACACATTTGCCGAAGCTTCCTCTATGTGTTTGTATAATTTATTGTATTTGAATATATTAATAATAATTTATTGTAATTTATTATTATAATGTAATAACATAATTTAATGAGCAAGCAATCTGTGAGGTGCGACTTTGCACCCTTGCATTTATTTTTACTTTCCCAACAAATCACAAGATTGCAGAAGAAAAATAAAATACAAAAACGACGAAAATTAATTACACAACCCGATAAATGATTAAGCAAGATCTTACCAATAGTTTCTTCTTAGCTTCGATCTTGTCCTTGAGCGTGGGAACGTCGACTTCCGCAACTGCGCCAGGATCGAGAGTTATGAATTCAGGCTGAATTTTATCGAGAAGCGCCTTTACTTCAGCTTCGCGTCTCTGCGTCTTCGTCTGGAAAGGATTGACTTCGAGAGCATCGTAATTCGCCTCAGCGCTGCCCGGAACCAAAAGCGAGCTGAATCCTTTGACCGTCGTTGCACCTAATACATCTTCGTAGGGACAAAATTGCATTCCCGAGATTGTCCAGTTCGACTTGTGACGCACGTAGGGTTTGAAATCCGTGTTGCAATCCCTGGAAATTGTATCAGAGACGATTAAAAATTGCGAACTGAGACGATAAAAAATCTGTCGATTAAAAAAATTGTGATTAAGGGGCTATATTTGGTTGTTTGGGTCGAAAAAAGAAATTATTTGTTTGCATTTTCTCTGAGTAAGTAATCTTAAGTAAATTTCTTCGAAATTTTTATAAGGATCTGAGCTCTATGTGAGGCTTAAGAAATTAATTTTATCCGCGAAAAACCTAAACTCAAGATTTTAAGCGCGATTATCTCGATTTTATGTTTTTAGAAGAGTGTTGTTGCGGTGAGGATGATTTCTGGGCAGCAATTTGACCGATCGTTTTAATTCTCTCACGAGATTGTTTTTAATTATAATGGCTAGTTCGTGAACGAAGAAATTTTCTCATTTGAACTAAGGTTTACATTTTTTTGGGTCGAAAACCTAATTTTTGATGTCTCGAAAATCGAACTTTTCGGAAAAATCTTTAAAAATTTCATACGAACGAAATCTTTTTGATTTTTTTAGATTTCAGAGAAGCTGTTCTAGAGATATAATTTCCACCGCAAGTGATCTTCAAAAAACGGTATTTCGGGACAACTTCAATAGTTCCCCCAAAATTGAACATTTTTCTATGAAAAAAATGCATACAAGTACCTAAATGTACGTTGTAATTGATACCATATAGTGTATTCTAATAAAATTGTCTTAACATGACTAAAAAAATCATGAAAATCGCTTCATTTTCCGAAAACTAGATACAATCCGTTAAAAAAGTTCATACGACTAATTTACCGGAAAACTTCGACGATATTTCCCATCGAAACTCCGAGCAAGCCTTTCTGGCTGTAGGACAAATGGTGAGGTGCGGATCTCAATATGGCGGTGCTAATCGGTCCGGACAATTGTCGCACGTCCCAAATTTTCAAGGAACGATCCGTGCAACCGGTGGCCATGTAAGTGCCGTGAGGATGAATCGCGCATGCGGTCATTGCCTGATGATGACACAACATCTTTGCCAAAGGACGACGACTGTTCGGCGACCACATGGATACAACTCCTTTGGAATTTCCCACGCACAGTACGGCGTTGCTGGGATTTTGTGTCATGACCTAGGAACAAACGATTGGACAGTAAATCATCGGAGAAAATTATTTTATCCTGCCACAGGATAAGTTCGATTCCAGTTGAATTCAAAATATTGAAGAGATAGTCTCGTACTGTCGATGCAGAATTCAAAGCTCTTTTTAAAACGCATTCAAAAATAGCAGACTGCAGTAAAATTAGGAATTTTTTTTTGTCCCGCGTAACACCTTAATGTCTTCCCCTAATATCACCTTTGCCAAGTCGTCGCTTGCAAAAAAGGTTCTACGGCAAAAATTCCAAAACTCTCCGTAACACAAAACCATCAGCCAACTCACATTGATGTTACCAAGTTTAGAATCGAAACGTCCGACGATTTGACCTATCGACACATCCAGCCAAACGAGATATCCGTTGGACCCTCCCGCGGCGAGCAAAAAATGGTACGGGAGAAATTCCAGTCGCGAGACGGCGTTCATTCTCTTCATGCAGTGAAGTTCTATTCCCTGATTGTCATAGATGTAGACCCACTTCTTCTGAGCAACGGCGAACATAGTTTCGACGTGAAGCCACGTCAGGTCGTGAACGGATTCCATGACGTTCATTTCGCAGGCGAGCTTCTTCGTCACCCAGTCGAAAGCCGCTACGTGTCCGAGTTTTCCGCCCACCAGGAGATGCCTGCCGTTGCGGGTGTATCTCATGCTGTACGGACCGAAATCCAATTTCAATTCGAATTGCTTGGTGGCGCTGGTTATGTCCACATTGGATACTATTTCGTGTTGTTTGAACTGCGTTGTCGTTTCGCCAGCGTCGGTTTCCAGGAATCCAGCGTCTTCTGTGAGAAGCAGTTCGGTGCGAGCCGCTTGTTCCGTAGCCTTTTCTATGGCTCGCTCCTTCACCCGCAACCTTTGACGATTGATTTTCGTTCGTATGTTGCTTCTTCCCGCCCGAAGATCGAGACCCTCGCCCCTGGCATGCTTTGCGAGCTTTTCTTTACTGATAGGCGCCTTGCCGGGGTACATAACCGCGACACCTGCACAATAAAAGTCGTTAAATCGACTTAACGTCCTGTAAAACTATTTGCTTCTGGAGATTAAATTCATTTTACAAAGACTTACGGTTTTTCCCCATGTTTTCTGACAGGAATGCGCTCTTGGAGATAATGTAATTTATTGAATCTCTTGTACTGTAGGCTGCACGTGTTTACAAGCGCGCCGCCATTTTTCTGACGCCGGTGCTGCTGGCTATCGGTTTGCCAATTTATACACAACTCTTGGTGAATCTACTTACCGACGGCGATGTATGACTTCACCCCTTAATTCTAACGGATATTAAGGGGTTGCATATAGGTGTTCGCGGGAAACAGGGAGACTAGAGGACAGGAGACCGAACTTGCCTGGATTTGGCATCTGAAATCTGGGACAAAAATCCGGGAAATAGCAAGGTTCCGAGAGTGGCCGCTACGAGCGCTCGCATCCGAGAGGGTAGGCCGCAGATATATGTCATATGTATGATTCGGTATATCTATACATATCGTTTTTGACCCTGTTCGCACAGCTGATGTTTCTGCGAGCTTCTGCTACACGGCCCCTCGGTAGAACTTCTGCAAGATGTCAAATAAGTGAGGTTATATGAATAATATGGAACGGTGTGTGATGTACGATTATGCATATTGAATTACATGTATATGCGGCACATAATATAATAAACGAACGCTTCGATTTTTCTTATCACTTTATTGTTCCCATTTTATTCGTCGAACCTCGTACTAGTAGTTTTCTTCGAATTTTTCCATCACCGACAACAAACGAATGAGTCGACTGGGAGAAGAAACAAAGTGATAGTAGGGTTTATTTTTTGCACATGTTATGCACGTAGATCTTAAATATTCTGAAGTAGATTTTAGTATTTGGTGTGATTAATTGAAAGAAAAATCATACTGAATCCATCAATGATTGCGGTAATTATCGAATCAATTAATAGATGACTCAATAATTGTTAATTGTTCATTCAACTAACAATAAATTAATTACTATTGAGTCAAATCCAATGAAGATGGATACAGGTGAGATGGCATATTAGGAAGAAACGCTGTCTCGAGGTCCAAAAAATTGGTTAGAGCTGACTCGATAAATCCCCACTGAGCGATGGTTGCAGAATACTAGTTCGATGACCGCATGTAACGGTTAGAAATCCCAGCAACTTTCTTACATCTATCGATTTGCATGCGTCTTCGAACGATGCCCACATAATTAACATCAGTATAAATGAATAGAATTATATACAAAAGAAAAAAATCACTTTAATCGGCTTTAATCGTTCTGAATCGTTCAGCACACAATTAAGAAACACAGTTGGGAACGATTGAAAATTAGCTTCAATTGTTCCCAATTATATCCAATAATATTTCTTTAGAAGGGTAGATGTAAGAAAGTTGCTGGGATTTCTAACCGTTACATGCGGTCGTCGAACTAGTATTCTGCAACCATTGCTCAGTGGGGATTTATCGAGTCAGCTCTAACCAATTTTTTGGACCTCGAGACAGCGTTTCTTCCTAATATGCCATCTCACCTGTATCCATCTTCATTGGATTTGACTTAATAGTAATTAATTTATTGTGAGTTGAATGAACAATTAACAATTATTGAGTCATCTATTAATTGATTCGATAATTACCGCAATCATTGATGGATTCAGTATGATTTTTCTTCCAATTAATCACACCAAATACTAAAATCTACTTCAGAATATTTAAGATCTACGTGCATAACATGTGCAAATTACCGACAAAACGCCAATTCACGTTGCTCACGACGAAACACATAACTCCCGTTTTCAGCCGGGAGTTAAAAATAAACCCTACTATCACTTTGTTTCTTCTCCCAGTCGACTCATTCGTTTGTTGTCGGTGATGGAAAAATTCGAAGAAAACTACTAGTACGAGGATCGACGAATAAAATGGGAACAACAAAGTGATAAGAAAAATCGAAGCGTTCGTTTATTATATTATGTGCCGCATATACATGTAATTCAATATGCATAATCGTACATCACACACCGTTCCATATTATTCATATAACCTCACTTATTTGACATCTTGCAGACGTTCTACCGCGGGGCCGTGTAGCAGAAGCTCGCACAAACATCAGCTGTGCGACCAGGGTCAAAAACGATATGTATAGATATACCGAACCATACATATGACATATATCTGCGGCCTACCCTCTCGGATGCGAGCGCTCGTAGCGGCCACTCTCGGAACCTTGCTATTTCACGGATTTTTGTCCCAGATTCTGTTACCGGAGTTCGGTCTCCTGTCCTCTAGTCTCCCTGGCGGGAAAGTAAGAGATTTTTATGATTTGTTTTAGGAGCCTTAAAACTCTGTCAAATTGCCAAGTTCGAGGCGAGAGCAACGGAAAGATCTTTCTGGCCAAACAGCACTAACGTGCTCAACTAAACACTAACGGAAATACCGACCGAAGAGATAAACACAATTTTTATATTTGACTGGACTCGCCACCACGATTTACCGCCATATTGTGCGATCAGAGACATCTCTGGTGTAATCTCCGAAGCTGCGCAACTCTCAATTTATTTCTGCAACCACCCCGAAACACCGACCGTTATCGCTGTGTCGTCAATGATTGTATAAAATCAACAATTCAAAGTTTATCATCGTTATAAGCAATAAGATTATTTTACACGCAATTTATTTTTAATCACACATGATAGACGTCCGATAGCCAGAAGCAATCATGAAGGCTGCATCGGATCCGAAGGACGTGCAGGTAAAATTTCGATCAAGTCTCATAAAATTTCGTTCATTCAAATTGCCGGTTTGGTTATTTATATCAAACTCAACGTGATTCAACGTGATTTTGTTACAATTAATTTTGAACCAACGTTTTAATTACGTTCGCTCGCAGGATTTCCTATTCAAACAATCCAGCACTCGACAAATATTCGATGGCTTCAAAACGGTGCCCACTGCGTGCAATCTCGTAGCCGCAGATGGCAAGAGAGGACTGCTGTACGTAGGTCACGAAAACAAGATTACGGTCCTTCGATGCAACGGTCAAACTGCCAACGAATGGAAATTCGAGCACGAACTTCCTCAAACGATATCCAGGGTGGCACTAAGTTGCGACAACGAGTATTTGTCCATAACGTTTCACAGATCGACGGCCAGAATTTACAATGCCGGTTCGCTGACCACAAATGTAAGTTTGTGCAATTACGTAACGCTTATAAAGCAATTGAAAGCTGCAAGTTGAAACTTGCACATTGCCTCTTCACAATTTAAGATATTGTACGAATGATGAAGATATTGAACATCACGATGGAGTATTTATATCAAGTCTGGCTTCTTAGTAGAGGAATTTTTATATACAATGTCTTGAATCTGAGGAGGCAATTTGAGAGTTTCGACTTGCAGCTTGTTTTTCATATCAAATTTGGGCTTTCCACCGATCTCTACCAAATTTCATACAGATTGGGGCTAAAGTGATATTCTATGTACGTAGGGAGTTTGGATTCGATTGGTCAAAATTGTTGGGAGTTAGACCAAAACGTAATTTTTTACAAAAAATTTCATACATAGTACAGTCAAATGATATTCCATACCTGTAGCGAGTTCAGGTTCAATCCGTCAAAGCCGCCATGAGTTAGAACGAATCGTAAATTTTTCAAAAAATTCAAAATCCTATAAAATCTAAACTCGATGGATTCGGGCCAAATGCAATACCAACCAAGCTTGGGTACAAACCCATTCGTGAAGAATTATTCAGACGAATGTCTCAATATTTGCAATTGCTATAGTGTAAACATCCTTTCTTTGGTAATTTGAAAACGACATCAAATCCGAGCCGCAGCTTCAATCATGACGAAAATTCTAGTCAATGAAGATATTATAGAACTGCGCATACATATTTGCAAAACTTAAAGGCTGTGGCTAAAACCGTCCACGAGTTATACACGTTCGAATCTTGGGAGGCCATCACACACACACACACACATCCGGCCATTTTTTCCAAATGTGTTTCCTCGAGTATCCACCACATTCTAAACACAGTGGCCTAAAGATCTAGAAAAAAAAATGTTCCCCATAACAAACCTCCCCCCACGAGGAAGCAAACTACCCAATTTTTTCTCTCACACGTCGATTTCCCCAACGTTTTCCAGAACCCAGAACTCCTCCACGAAATCCAACTCTCATCAACCAGCGTCGACGTCTTCGCCCACGATCTCAAATGGAATCCCGCAATCCCCGGAATGTTTTGCACGATCGCCAGCGATCACACGATCGGCAGTTTCGTCGTGAAAACCGATCGAAAACCAACGGTCGGCCTGACGGCGATCGAAAGAATAGAAGGTCACGAGGTTCTCTGCGTAGCTTGGAGCCCGAAAGGCAAGCAAATAGTCGTCGGTTGCAAAAACGGCAACATAGTTCAACTAAAACCCGACCTAAAACTCGCAAGAACAATCGTCGGCCCGTCGCCAAACGTCGGTTGCGCAACCGCCATTCTTTGGCTCAGTAATTATCAATTCTGCGCGACTTATCAAGATCCCAACGATCGTAGTATCAAATTAATGATCGTCGATGCGCCCAAAGGCGAACAAAAAGGCATATTCACGTGTTACGACGATATAACTTACGGAATGCCAGAATCCGAAATTGGAAACGAACTATCGCGTTATTATTTGGATCACGTGGCCGAATGGGGTTTGATAATCGCAGCGAGCAGTAGCAGCACGGAAGTCGCTGTTCTGGGTTCACACGACAATGGAAACACGTGGGAACAATGGCAATTGGTCGACAGCGGAAGAGCTCAACTTCCGCTAATTCGCACGACCGAAAGCTATCCCGTTGGGTTCGCGATCGATAGATCGTCAGCCGAAAAATTAGCCCTCGGTCCGGAAACGGTTCTGCCCAATCCCGTGCCTGTACTGCATATTTTCGGCACTTCCGGTCAACTAATAAGTTTTCACATGGTCTATCTTACCCCTAATTGTCCGTCCCTTTGCACTCCGCCGACGGAAATAATCACGGCTGTACAAAATCCCGCGCCAAGGCCAAGTCTCGTACCTTCGGAAATTTCTTTCAATCTTAACAGCGGTGCCACGAGCACTCCTCGTCCCAAACAAGCCGAATTTCCGATCGAACGACCGAAGATTCTACCGTCGGCGAATCTCTTCAACGAACCCGCAAAACCGCCACCGGCTCCGGTTGCCGTGCAACAACAGGTGGAATTGAAGATACGAAAACCAAGACCGGAAAAGATCGAACCCGTCGCTGTCAAACCCGATCAACGATTGTCACCGGTCAAGGAAGCTCCCGGACAACCCGAAAAACCGCCCATCGACGAGAGTCTTTGTCTCCGGGCTTATTTCGAAGAACAAATGCTCTTCGAGAAGGAACTCAAGGCCAAATTGGAACCTCAATCGTGGCAATGCGGCACCGAGGAGGAACAACGTAAACTCGTCAATCAATCGGCGATCATCGACGAATTTCTTCGAGAATTGCGCGAAACTACGAACAGTCTTTCCAGCGACGTAGCTGCGTTGAAAGCTCTTTTGTTGCAATCTTTCGCGTGGCTCGAAGAAACTAAATCAAAGAATTCCGCGAATTTTACGGATAATCCGCGCGATCGCGGCGATCGTAATAAGATCAAAGAATTGCAAAAGAGTTTTTTCAACATACAATCGCAACTTGTACAAGCGACGAAGGCGCTTGACATGGAATGGGCCGATCAAGAATCGCGAGGAAGATCGAAGATCGAAATACCGCGATTGGAATTCATCTATCAGAGCTTGAAGAGTCATTCCGAGATAATAGCCAAGGAAAAGGTCATAGTGGATCAGCAATTGAGAAAATGGAAGTCTCTGACGCGAGGCAATAAAGTCCCGGGATTGAACAGATCTATGGCAAAACTCAATTTATCCTCGTCCGTTTCATCTTCCGGCAAAATTGCCGATGGTGGAGCGATCGAGTTGAGATGCAAAGCCATTGCGAGCAATACTCGTAGTTTTAGTTTGGAAAAACAACAAAAATTGCGAAATATGTTGTTGGAAACGAAGCCAAGAGTCATCAAAGCGATCACGCCTTCACCGGTGCAAGACAGATTGGAAGCTACTCTATCGTCGTTGGCGTCGGTCGATCCTGTCGCGAATCTTCCTAAATCCAAACCCGAACGATCACCGGCGCAGCGAGCCATTGGCAAAGACGAAACCCTCCCCAAAACCGCGTCGCAACCGAGTCCTTTGGCTTCTTTGAACAGCATCGTCGCGAAATTCGGTCCAGCGGATACGAACGAATCCTCAATTCAGAATAAACCTCAGAACAAGACATTTTCTATTGGCAACGCGACGACTACTCCTCTTTTCGGAGGTCATACGCCGCAATCGGATAAAAAACAGTTGAACATACCTCAGATACAGTCGAAAACGAAACAAGGTATCACGCTGAACCTCAATACGACGAATTTTTCGACTCAAATGCCGTCGAATCCGCGTAATCAAGCGTTTTCCGACGTCCAACAACCCATCAGTTTTGCAACGTCCGAGACGAAGACGCAGGAACAATCGGCCACGCCGATATCCAACGACGGCTTTTCCAAGAGTATCAAACTACCCGCGGTCAAGAGCAATTTCTCGATCGAAGGTTCTACGTTCTTTCAGGATACAACGACGAAGTCCGCAGCCGCGTTGTCATCGCCGTCAATGACGAAAAATGAGCCGCAAAACGTGACAACGTCGTTCGGTGCGAAAATGACGTACCAAGGCATCCCCGAAGGTACAACGATCCAGGAAGTTACTCGGGAATCATCGTCGAATACCCTGACCTTCGGAAATTCGGGACAATCCGCGATCGGTACCAAGATTTCGTCATCCGTCGCAACCCCGCCAACGTCGACCTTGCAGAGTTTCTCCTTTGCCTCCAAACCCGTGGAATCACCGGCATTTTCGTTTGCACTCAAAGATTCCGCACCGGCTGGTCAAACTCCCGCTCAAGGCGCTACGGATCTACCGGGTTTGTTCGATCTTGGTTTATCGTCGATCGGCGGTCAACCGAATTCAGGGAAATTCTCGATGCCAACGTCTACGATCAATTTCGCCGATACATCGTCGTCAACCGCATCAGCACCAGCCGCCGTATCCAACTCTCCAGCCACGTCCCAACCCTCGCAATCCTCGGAAACTTCCGGTGTTTCTTCGACACACGCTAATATATTCAGCAACGCAGCGGCGAATTTACCAACGAAACCAACGACCTTCGACAAAGTTCCATCGAACGTTTCCAGCACTTCGATCTTCGGCGGTAACACGGCAACGTCTTCAGCAGCTAAGACGAATATATTCGGCGGTGGAACTTCCGGTCTGACAAGTTCTCTGTTCGGTGGATTGTCGACGTCCGCTGATCCATCGTCGACTTCGAATTTCTCCGTTGGACAAACGACTTCAACGACTTCCACCACGGAAACTCCGGTGGTTTCTTCGTCTCCTTCGATCTTCGGAGCCGCTGTTTCCAGCCCGACTTCGACCTTCGCCAAACCAGCTGCGGAATCCAACAGCGGTTCTCCAGGTTTTGGCAAACTTCCGGTGAATTTTTCGGCTCCTGCCTTCGGTGGTGGCATGCTCGGTAGCTCGTCAACGGCGGTGAACTTCGCCACGGCTGCCGCGGCTACAGCGAGTCCTCCAACCGGTGACAAAGCGCCGGAATCTCCACCGGTTGCCAATGTTTTCAATCAAACTCCCGTTGTTTCTCCGGCTACGCCGAATATCGCCCAAACTCCGACCACCACCGCGGCTACGAATTTATTCGGTGGAACGACGTCAACACCGCCAACGACGGGTTCTGTGTTTGGAAACATTTCCGGATCTTTCGCGTCGACGATTTTTGGAGGTGGAACGGGAAATAGCGGAACGACCTCGGCGTTTGAAGGAAATTCAAGTCCGATGGCGCCATTTGGAAGTGCCGCGCCGATTTTTGGAGGTGGTGGGCAGAAATCGACGGGTTCGGTGTTTGGCGGTGGGACGGCGAGTTCGTATTCGATCTTTGGTGGTGGAACGGCGCAGGCGACGTCTCCTACGGGGAGTGGAGGGGCGCAAAGTGCACCGGCTTTTGCGCAATCGCCGGCTTTTGGAGCGAAACCGGTGTTCGGAGGTCAACCGTCCGTGTTTGGCGCGGCGAAACCCGAATTTTCGAATCCGTTTGGGGGATCGACCTTCGGAGCTGCAGCTTCCCCTGGAGGTATTAGTCGGTTATTTGTTTTTGTTTGTGATTCTTTCGATGGTGTTACTTTTTTGGGCATAGTTGCGGGCCAGTAGCGACTTTGGCGATTGACTCTTGAGGTGTTATTGGATGAATTGTTGGGCAAAAAGTTAGTACAAGATGGGTGAATCGTGGATTTAAGAGTCTAGATCAGGGCGGACATGTTTAGCCGCACAAATAGCTGAACTAATGATGAATTGACGCTTGGAAATGTTAATTTACCACTGTTGATAATGAATGAAGTCAAATTCGACGATATTGGAGTGTGGTTGACTGACGTTTCGTCAGTGACTGTGGAACTGTTTCAACTGTTCCAGGCGATACAACTCATTACTTTTATTAATTTCTCGACAATTACTCAGTCGATTGATTTGAAAGCATGATCAATCTGTTGATCCTAAATCTTGATGATATAATTTTTTTAGAATTTACGGCGATTTAGTTCCATTCGTTTTGCAACCATTAACGTCTGCAGAAGCTGTTTTCCCATAAGCGGACCTCCCCATAAGTGTTATTCTGAAATAATTCACGTATTGGTATTCGATCAGGGACCCTCAAATTTCAAGAATTTTTGTGATTTTTCAAGATCCATCCAGTAACACCTCAGGTACATTGTACGCAAAAATATTCAAGGTTCAACTTTTGCAAATAATAATAATAATTATTATTATTATTAAGTTACATTCTTGAGACTTCTAAATTCAACTCTTCGAATATATTTTTTACCCTTTTCTGTTTCCTTTTGGAAATAATTTATATTGACTATACTTCGCTCAATCAACTTATTAACGGTTGATAGCCGAAAGCATAATCTAATAATAAGAATAATAACAATAATAAGAATAATAATAATTATTATTATAATAATTAATAATAATAATAATAATTATTATTATTATTATACCAATAGACTTTGTAAAGAAAATGATTTGTTAAATAGGATTCAGCAACACCCCAGCGATGGGGGGTAGTCCACCGCCCTTGGGCACCGCCTCGATGCAAAAAGTATTCGGCAATCCCGTCGGCTCCAGTACCTTCGAATCCCTGGCCGGGCAGAACGGCGAACTTACTTTCGGTAGCCTAGCCCAAAAAACACCGGAAGCTCCGAAGCCCGCAAGCTTCTCCGGGTAAGACCAAAAAAACCCCCCAACCGAATTCTCGTCCTTCTCCACAAGACCGACAGTCAAATAAAAAAATATCCTAAATTTTTTTCAGCGGAAGCTCGTTCTCCAGCTGGCGTTGATCGTCCCCTAAAATCCCCCGAGATTCAATCCCTCGTCATCGTGCGTTCGTCGAACTCGATTCCGTGTTCATCGAAAATCATTGAAAATTATTGAAAATCATTGAAAATCATTGAAAATCATTGAAAATCATTGAAAATCATTGAAAATCATTGAAAATCATTGAAAATCATTGAAAATCATTGAAAATCATTGAAAATCATCCACAATATTATATAACATTATCCGATAAATTTAATAAAATAATGAACGTTTTAATGAGTCTACACGATTAAAGGTAAGAAAAATATACAAAAAAGTACACACGAAATTCGTTATAAGATCGTTCGATCTTAAATTCCGCGTTTTATCGGTTTCGGTGCGATCGAAACTTTCGTCGATTTGCTTAGATCAATGACGCAAGGTTCGTCGGTCGGCGAATGATTCGACAGAGAAACCAGCAGAGCTATCGATATTTCGACGTTGCAAGCTTCCATCCACACTTGATGAGACAAAAGTACGGTGGTTCTCAGTCGATAATCCGTGCCTTCGGGATTTTGTGGCTTGAGATCGGATTTTCTCGGCAACAAAAGTTGAACCTGTTGATCGGGATGTCGGATTTTAATTCGAAGCGTGGAAGGATCTCGAAGGTTGAGAATTTTCGCGGTTAGAGGAATTCCGAGCAAAAGACCACCGGTAAATTTGAGAGCGGAATCGGCATCGCCGCGAGGTTCTTCGATGATGGCTCGACAGAGACGAGTCGACGCGGATGGTCTTGGCAATCGTTCTTCGCCGATGGCGGGAGCCGTTGTTAAGAGCGGCAGAAGAAGACGCGACAAAGATCCGGGTTTTGCCTCGCCGAGCGAAGGTATCTGGAGGAGGAGAGCTCTTGAGAAGGGTGGAAGGCTTGAGGTATCTTCGGGCAGGCCATCCGCTTCGGCTAAGAAATGTCGGGCGAGGGGGAGAGCGCTTCCGGTAGCGCTTTTTGTTATTCTGATCAATTCGACTGCGAGGGCTTTCAACCAAACGTCGGTGGCCAGGGCTTTTTCGGTTTCGTCCAGGCCTGTGAATAATTGCTGCAACCTGGGGAGGACAAAAAGATTTTTATGTGTTATTGATATTTTATGTGTTATTATTGATTTTTTGTGTGTTATTATTGGTTTTTTATGGATTATTATTGATTTTTTGTGTGTTATTATTAAATTTTTATGTATCATTATTATTTTTTTTATGTATTAGTGTTTTGCCAAAGAAAAATCTGTTTTGCAGGGTAAGCAGTTGCCTCGAAGTATCTTGCTACCGTAGAATCGTGGAGAAATATGAGCTCGATCTGCCTCGATTTCTTCAAGTTTTTACGTTTGAACTTGAATAAAATCGGGGCATCTTTAAAAATCGTCCGATTGGGTGCATCTTTTTCTACACGATTCTGTGGAAGCAAGATACTCTGAAATAGCTGCTTCTCGCGAGAATCGGAATTTTTCTGGAATTTCTTAAAAATCATATATTCAAAAAAACGGAAAAAAAATTCCTACGTGAATAAAAAATTAAAATCGAATCCTTCTTGCAAAAACATCGATATTTCGATAATTTTCGATAAAATATCGACATTTTGATTATTTTCCGTTCCATTCTATTCTATATATGATACAAAAATCCAAAAATCTATTTTTTATCAAAAATAATCGAAATATCGATTTTTTTGGAAGATAAATTTCAATTTCTTTTTTTTTTTTGCAAGACCAAGACCATAGGAAACCATAATCATGTATTGAAATTTCGGAAGAACTAAATTTTTTTCAGAATTGAAAGATATATATTAGATATAGATAAATATATATTAGGAACATGATTTCCACTCCAATTTTATGAGAAAAGTTCCTCAATTCCGATAAAGTATCTGGGAAAAAAAATCATCCAATTTACAATGGTGGAAATAACAGTTATCTCCTGATAAAAAAGATTGATTGGAATCAAGGGAAGAGGATTTCTAAAAACTCTGTGAGGTCGTAGTATCCAAAAAATACTAAAATAATAATAATAATCACAATAATAATAATAACAATGGAATAAAACACACTTAAAGGCAGGAGGTGAAATGAAAAGGAGAAGAGAGATTCCGAAGAGGCCCAAAATCGAGGGGGCGAAACGTTCGAATGAAGAAAAAAAGAATAAAAAAATAAATCCAACGCACTAAAACCCAAAAATAATAATAATCGACCACATCGGGGAATAGAATGATTTCAATCCAGCAATTAATGCCTTCCCTCCCCATAAATATAACCATTCTACCCCGAAAATAATTCCTCGCCCTCATAACGACAACCATAATCCACCATAATAACGATAATTCACGTACTTTTGGGTGTGTCTCAGAAGAACGGCGATGTTGCTCGTGGAATTCGGCGAAAAGCTCGAAACAACCGTCGTCGGTTGTGTCTCGGAAATCTCCTTAATAACGGTCTTCAGCAACAGCAAACACCGTATATAAAGAGACGTAAAATGCGCAGCCCCCTCCATACTGCGATCCATCTCGGCCAATCGATCGAGATCAATCGCTGCGGCTTCCAACAATTGCGCGTGAACTCTGCCTCCGGGTCGCGAGGCTTCCACACCGGCGACCATGCGTTCGAGAAACTCCCTCCCTCGACGATCCCTCTTGTCCTCGTTGACGTCTCCGACGATTCTAATCCCAGGACCACTCGCGAGAGCGGGTCTCAAACGCGGTACCAAATGTGGCATAGTGTCGCGCAAATAATGATAATGTTTAGCCGCGTGTTCGGAAAAAAGTGCGTGCATGCTCGGACAATGAAGGGCAGCGTTGAAAATAAGAACCAACACGCTGGCGTAAGAAGGTTCGTCCACATCCGGTTCAGGCGTGTCGAAGAACGGATGACGTCCCAAAAGTTGTGGCACCAAAGGCAACGTAAGATAAGGATGAGAAGCACCCAACGCGGCCAAACAACTCCTGATGCTGTCTTTATCCTGAGGATATCGCGTTAAATTGTCGATCAATCGATTGACGCACATGTGAAGACAATTGCGCGTAGCCAAACGACTTGCCGCCAGTGTCGCGTGCAATCCTTCCCTAACTTCATCGGAAAAATCCTCCAACGCCGACAAAATAGTTTCCAACTGATCCTCTTGCAACGTCACGCTTGCCGACATTTTTCTCAACGATTCAATCGCTCGTATTCGTACGTCTTGAATCTCGTCGTTGAACATGTCGACCATGAAATCGAGGGATATTCTCGCTATTCCCGGCTGTTCGAGGGACAATTTGCACAATGCTTCGACGGCTGCTGTTCGAACTTCGAGAAATTCATCCTCAAGCCCGTGAATAAAAGCACCGCAAGATCCGCTGCGTTCTTCGATCTCCGAAGCTTCGTCTTCCACGCGTTTTTGTTTCTTGTCGAGTGCTTGTTCGATGTAACGACGAGATACACCTTTCATTTCGCCGAGCAACGACATCACGGATGCTCGTACTCTCGGCGAAAGATCGCCCATGAGGCCGCACATTTTTGAAAACGCGCAATCGACCATTCTTATGTCCTCGCCGTCCGCACCGATTATTATATTGTCGGTATATTCGTTGCCCAATAGCCAGATTAGGCGGAGAACCGCTCGACGAACGATCTCGTAATCGTCGCGTACGGCGCTGCAAGCTTCGGAAAAGAAATTGGGCGGAAGACGACATCCACGTTGAGAATGCAATTCGGCCATTGTCTCGAAAGCTCCGGCGCGAACTCGTGGATCTTGGGAGCGCGCGTAATTACCGACGAGAATGAGGGTGTCGTCGGCGGAGTTTGAGGATAGATAACGGCCGATTATTGCGAGACAACGCGTTTGCACGCCGTGCCAAGTGTCCGGAAGATGCTCGCGAGCGATTTTTAGGACGGCCATTCTGTAATGGTGATACATTGTGAGAGTTCTTTCGAGGTCTTGGTTGAGCGTAGCAATTTTGACAACTGCAAAGTCAATCAAAAATATCGGAGGTTGCATTTGGACAGCTTTACAACTATATAAAGTCAACCGTAGAGAAAGAATCCTAATGGTTGATTCAACGGTTGTGTAACCAGGAATGGAATGGAACATGGACATGGAATTTTTGGAGCGGAATGGTTGCGAACGCAGGATGGTTGACTTTCGAAGATGAAGAGTTGAGAAGCTGTCCAAATTCAACCGTTGAACTTTTACGTTGACTCAACTGTCAACTGTGCGTGTGTTTTTCAACCGGTTGACCAAAATGACAGAGGATGGATAGTCGGGTGAAAAGTTAGTGCGAATTGGGTGAATCGTGGATTTACAAGTTTGGATCATGGCACACATGTTTAGCCGCACAAATAGCTGAACTGATAATGAGTTGACACTTGAAAATGTTAATTTGGCACTTCAAATAATAATTGAAGTCAAATTTGACGTTATTGGCGTGTGGTTGACTGACGTTTTGTTAGTGACTGTACAACTGTTTCAACTGTTTCGGGGGATACTGCTCATTGCTTTAATTAATTTCTCGACAATTACCCCGATTAATTTGGAACTAAGCTTGATCAATCTGTTGATCTTTAATCTTGATGATATCATTTTTTCAGAATTTTTCAACCATTAACGTATGCAGAAGCTGTTTTCCTATAAGCGACTGTGTTAAATTCTGAAATTTATAACTACTAAATTCTGTAGTAAAAAATTCTAACATGATGAATGTATTATTATTCTATCATGAACTATCAGGCCTTAAATTTTGAAGCATTTTGGCAATTTTTTCATGTCCATCCAGTAAGACTTGAAATTTCCACTTATATTGTGCAAACAATAATTGTTGAAAGGATTTAAAATTTAATTTTGTAATGATTCTTCTATCATTTGCAGTAGTATTATATATATTTTTTTCACATACTTGTGATGATCTCCAAGTTTGAGGAGAGTAGCCAATCCCTGGCTCTTCACTCTGTGCGACTCTTCGTTCTTCAATAACTTGGCGGTCTCGTCGATGATCCTAGTCTTCTCAATCTTATCCCCGGTGACCTCTCCCAGTTCGGCCAGTACCCAGAGTATCTTGGCGCGAACGGCGGCTTCCGATTCTACGGAGAATCTTTCCACGAGCTTCGTCACCGCCGAAGGCACGTCTTCTGCCGATATTCGAGTCAGGGAATCCGATATGCGTACCAACAGCTGCAAAGAGTCGTTGCCGCCTTTACTCTTCTCCAAGCATTCGATAAACGCGAGGGCCGAACTGCCTTCGGTGGCGATACCATTTCTGCTACCACCGATCGAAGGATGTCTCAGCAACCGCTGCCTTTTCAGCGGAGGCTGCTCGGTTAGAACCTAAAAAGAACGATAAAAAATGAGATAATCTCAAAACCGTCTCCGCAAATTGCGAATTCACACGAAAGAAATATAAAATGCACACACCTGAGTTTGGTTGAACTCCGCCAAAACTCTCTTTTTTATAAGCGCCATGGTTACAATATCATATATCGATATTCATCCAAATATTCGATCGCCGCTCAACCTATTTTTGAGGTTATATTGAGGTTATGTTCGTCACAAACGTTTGGAAACGTGCGCGAGGGACATTTCTTTCTTCAAAACTGAATTCCAACGTGATTTCTTTCTCCTTTACTCATCCAGTGAACATCAATTCATTGCAATCGGTTTTCGCTTCTCGAAAAAGTGCGGCATGCGAGTAATTAACAACAATCCGCACGCCGCCATTGATATATCAAAATGGCCGCCGCTTCGATACGTCGTTGCTTCGTCTTTCAAGCTCAAAGCTCAAAGTAACTTTGACCTTTCCTCGCACACCACCCACTCAAAATCCATCCAAACATCTCCAATCATAACAACGACGAAAAAAACTCGATTTCGCGTGGAAAAAAAAAATCGTACAAAATCCAAAATACAAATCCGCGAATAATTTAATTCCGAAGAAGCTGTAATAATCTCAACGAGACGCCTTGTACTTCGTTACAACGCGAATAATGTTTGGACGCGACGAAGATGCGCGTTGTCGCGAGTCTGTCAAAATCAGCTGACCGCATCGGCGATGAAACAATGAAGTTTAAACTCAGTTGCAAACGTTAGCAATGTTTGTACATAAATCGCGTAAGCTTTGCAGCTTAATGCACGAAGATTGACGGTTGTTCGATGAGAAGAAAACGGTGAAACGGTTGAAGAGGAACGTTGCTTCGACGGTTGAAATTCGAAAGCCAAAATGGCTGCTGAGATCAATAGAGTACGGTCAGGATGTATTTTGTTCATCGAATTATTGGAACGAACGTCTCCCAAGGCACCGCAAAATACGCGGTATTTTCGTTCGACGCCACGTCGCGTTGTTCTGTAAAACGATGAAGTGATTTTATATCTCAAATCGTGCATCGGTAGGTCGATGACGAGTGTCAGGCTGTCGTGTGGTTTGCTCGTCCGAAAGCTGGGTAATCCATTGCCATCAATGTGGAAACATAGCACATACATTTAATTTATATATCTATATATTCCTGTATATATAAATCTATGCGTGTATATGTGTATATTTTTTTTGCAAAACGCGTCAGCTCATTCACGATGAATTGTGATTCACTCAAACGCGTTCCAAGAGTTCCTAATATTTTGATAACAAATGGGGATCGGTGAAATGCAGGCGATTATGAGATTACGCTCGTGGTAGTTTTTTGAATGTATTTTGGAGCTTCGAGGCTTGGAAAGCGGCGAGACGAAGCTGGCCAGTGAAGAATCGTCAAGACGCTCAGAAACTCAAAGCCGGAGGGGAAGCTGCTGGGCTTTGCCGTAGTCGCTCGGTTTTAATATGGATTTCGTGGCTATCGTGTTCTTGGCTGCGATCGCTTTTGCGTGCGGCATCGCATTCTGTCTGGCTGTGGAATTTTATGTTTTTAAAATGTACTTGGAGACGGCGCCTGAGGCCAAACCTCCGGACAAGCCCAAGCCCCATGGAAAAGCCATGTTGCCCGAAGAATTGCTGGATAAAATCAGGGAGGAAAAACCCAGCGGAGCCAGACAAAATATCTCGCAGGGCAATGAAAATCTCGCCATCAATCTTACTCTGCAGTTTCTCTTCAACGAACTGAGAAACGCGGAGCGCGTCAGGCTTTGGCTTTACAGAAAATTGAACAACGAGTTCAGAGAACTGTTGACGCAAACTACGACGGGAAGATTGTTCGACAGCGTTCAGGTAAGGTCTTTTCAAGAATTGTGCCAATTTATTTAATATCCATTCAGTGAGAACTTCATCGCGTTGATTTTTATGTTATCTTGAAACTAAAATTCAATAAAAAATATTGATGGCCAATTATTTTTTAGCTCCGTGATTTGCACCTCGGAACACAATTTCCAACGATAAAAGGTCTGGAAGTAGCCGATGCGAAGATCGATCCGGACACAGGTTTGCTGGAGACTCTGGATCTATCTTTGGATCTTCATTACTCCGGAAATTTTCAACTTTCCATCGATGTGAAGATGCTGCTGGGAAAGACGGCGTACTTGGCGTTGCAAGGTGTCTTCTCACTGTCCGCTCTCGATATCTCATCCGATCAATTCGAAACCCCGAATGAATTTTGATGTAAATGTTTTGTTTCTTGCAGTCAAACGAGTCACAGGCAGAGCGAGATTGCAATTCACTCGCGTTCCTTACACTCATTGGTCTCTCAGTTTTTATTCCGAGCCGATTCTCGAGCTGGAGGTTCAATCGCAATTTCAAGGAAGGCAGCTTCAACCCCAGATCGTGTCGTTGATAACCGGACAAATTCGTCGGGCCATACGGAAGAAACACACTTTGCCGAGATATAAAATGCGTTACAAGCCTTTCTTCCGTCGGCTCAATGACGAGGATATCGATTTATCAGAGGTGAGTCGATGAGAAATAATTCCTACCGTTCGTCCTTATTTTCCTTTCTGATAGAGGAGGAAGTCATGAGGCGGTCGCAATTTTTTTTTTTTATCGAGATTTTGATGTCAAGACGTTGGGAGGAATTTCCAAACAATATCGGCTACCATTCTAGCGTTAAGCAAACTTTGAATTATCGGTGTGGATAGTTTTTTACGGATAGAATGATATTTACTGATGCTTGGAACTAAATTTTGGCGGAATCCATCGAGAAGTACAGATTTTGTGGGATTTTTAATTTTTCCGAAAAATTCGGGTTTGTTTTCTCACTCACGTCAGGTTTGATTGCTCTTCTAACGAAATTTGCTAAAAATGTAGATACGTATATATTATGGTGCGTTGAGTTTTTTACTTCCCTTTATTTTTTGCTGGCCCCACGAGAAGTTGATGGATTGTGGGGTTAAAGAGAAATAAAGAAATTTGCAGATTAATCGATTGATATCAAGTGCTCCATCATCGGCGATTGATATATCTCCTTTAAATAACACAGGAAGACATAGATTCCATCGTTCAAACAATAATATCTCCGCGAGTTTTGAAGCCTCGTCGATCGAATTAGGCTCATTTCGAAGCTCTCCGAACAATACATAAAACCGTACTTAGATGTCCCGAATTCCATTGCAACCTTCATTGATAAACATTTTACAAAAATATTCATATAGATGTGTAATCGATAAAATCGATGAATAGCGATGCAATTTGCTATCAAATTTTCGTAGTCCGAGTACGGTTTTATGTATTATTCAAAGAGCTTCAAATTGAGCCTAATACAATCGACGAAGCTTTAAAACTCGTGGAGATACATCGTTTGAATAATGAAAGCTATATCTTCCTGTGTTATTTAAAGGGGATATATTATTAATAGCCGTAGAGTACTTAATATCGATCGATTAAAATGAACATTCTTTCTTGTTTATTTAAGACCACAATCTATCAACTCTTCGCATTGCCGTCGAAATAAAAAAAAATAATACTACACAACACACCTTAATATAAATACATCGATATTGGGAAATACCTACTATAAATTTTAAAGAAATTAAAGATCCATCGATAGAACCAGATTTGTAATGGAGAACAAGCTGCCACCTAAAACCTTCAAATTCCTTTCTCATAGTCGAACTAATGAACGAAATCCTCTACTCTAAACCCACAATTTATAAAAAATACTAAGATCACAATATAGCAGTTCGTACATTTCCTCAACCATAAAGAAGCAATTAACAATTCTCCAACCTTTTCCCTAAATTCACGGCTAATTAATTAAAAAAATCTTTATTCATTTTCCATTTCATTCTTTCCCACTCCAACGAAAAGGTCGCATCGACGAGGCTCACTCCCGGTATCTTGGAAGTAATTCTGGTAGAAGTAAGCCGACTGAACGTGGGCCAGAGCGCTCTCCCAGTCGAAGATCTTTCGCAGATAGAAATCTATTGCACGATGAGCGTCGACGTGACGCCCTGGGTCTACCTCACGCAGTACAGCGGTGTCCCGTACATGGTTCTAGACCTCATAATAAGCAAAACAAGTTCGCACCAACTCGGTGTCGTTTTCAAACAAGAATTAGTCCCGGAAATCGGTCAAAATTGCGTTCTCGTGGAGACCATAGTCAGCGCCAGTCCAGCGGCGATAGCGGAAATGCGAAAAGGCGACATATTATCAGCCGTGGATGGCAAAAGAGTGTCAAACATGAGCCAAGTGGCAAAACTCGTTAAAAGCGCGGCTCAACGACGTTTTATCATAAGAGTCGAAAGAAAATATTCCAAATCCGACACCGATCGACAAAATTCCCTAAAACTCGAAATCGATCGACCGTCCATTGAAAAAATATTCGACAAAAAAACCGCTAAAAGCGATTCAACCATGAACAAAGGCGATGGAACTTACGCTGAAGAAAATTTCGTGAAAACAAAATTCGAAGGACAAATAAAATTTTCGGATCTTCGCGATACGGATTTGGAAAATGTGGAAAAACCGGATACGGGAATAAAATTATTTAGAAGACGGAAGAGTAGCATTCACGTGGGTGAAGATTCGTCGCAACCGGAAACACCGTCCAGGAGAATATCGATCGCTTCGAATCATTCGACAGCGTCGAGCACGGCACCGTCGAATTATCCGGACGATATTTGTTCGTCTTGCATCTCCGATCTTTACACGACGACGCGGGAAAAAAGTTTCGCGTCTCTCGTTACGTTCGAGGAGACGAGAAATTTTCACATTGATTCGGAATTGCAGTATTTAAATATTGGAGTTTGGGCGAGATGCAAAGGAGGGGATTTACAGCCTAGGATAATTGGCTACATAAACGCTCCTATGAAACTTATTTTAGCTCAGTGCGCGACGTCCACGACGGGACATTATCTCAAATGTCACGCTCTACTGCCGCCTGATACCGGTATGATATTTATTCAGGGCTCGGGTATCGATTTTTAAGGGTAGAAATCTCTTTGGACTCCTGAAAATAAGACATTCTGCAGGAATGTTTTTAAAAGTGATAGAATAATCTCATTTTTTAATTTTGACACGATTTTATTGCAACTTTCGAGTGTTGGAAAATATATATATATTTTTTTTTTAACCGGTGAACCCGTTAAAAAGCTGTAACTTTCGAACCAAGTCGATGCCCAATTCCGGTGATGTCCAAAATTTTCGTTTTTAATCAAGGAATTTAAGAAAAAAAAATGAAAAAAATGAAATGAGCATTTTTTGTTTTATTTAACTTTTAATTTTCAATTGTTAATAAATAATTGTTACATCGGCGCAGCATAATCATGAATATCTTTATCGTGTAGAGCGCGCAAAAACGAAAAAAACACCTGTGGTTTTTTCCTTCATCACTCATCATTGCTGAGATATATCGATTCGAATGATGAAATACGATCGATGGTTGAAAAACTTCATTTGACTGTATCTCAAAAGCGAGGCCTGAAAATGAAAAACCCGAAATACGGGTCTCTTCATTTTCAACATATATTCATGTGAAAAATTAGGAGGCAACAATTTTGATCCAATAGTCAAAGCTGTCTGAGTCGACCCCATATATTTTTCAACACTTGAAAGATGCACTGAAATCATGTCAAAATTTTAAAATGACGCGATTACTCTATCACCTTTCAAAACATTCACGAAGAAAGTCTTATTTTCGGGTGCCCAAAGGGATTTCCACCCTTAACGTTAACATCTCGAATTTATATTTATTTTTGTTACATTTTTCACACGAAATATTAACGTTTGCTTCGATGTCGCGTCGATAGCTTCGTTCACGACGTCCAACTCCAAGCTTCAAGGATACTCGGGTTTCGATCCGACTCTCTGTCACGGCGACATTTTGCTGTCCTACGGATGGGTTTCGAATCGGCCGAGTCCTCGCCATACAGCCGATGCCGGGAAAAAGGAGAGTACCGAAGCGACCAAGACTCAACCGACCGTCAACGCGGAGATTGTTGACAAAAAGATGCACGATTTCATCAGGACGCACTTCCACAGAGTCACGCATTGCGATTTTTGCACGAAAAAGGTACGACGATTGCGGATGGAACGTTGGGTTTAAATTTTCACGAATATTGAATTAAGGGAGAACATCCGAGTAGGGAGCGGAAAAAACTAAGTGGATTCGTAATTATTTTTTATTTTCAATTTTGAAAAAATTCGAGGGGTCTAAAAAATCTTAAAAAAAATCTTGCCCCATATACTTTCGAATAAAACAAACCTGGACAATATCGAACAAACAGTTTTCGAGATAATAATTCTTAAAATTCACCTTCTCTCTCTGCCTTGAATAAATTCAATAAATATAATATTAAAACCCCTTCCACGTTTTTTTCAATCTACAGATATGGCTTAAGGATGCGGTCCAGTGCCGGGACTGCGGCATGGTTTGCCACAAGAAATGCGAGGCTCGTTGCCAATCTTCGGGTAGTTGCGGAGCCGAGTCTCTGACCTCGGTGGCGTACGAAGCCGACGAGATAGAAGCTAGCGTTGTCACGGGGTCAGACGCGGGTCCGGAGATATCGCTCACGGGTTGTGAAGAGAACGTTCAGGTACTGAACACGTAGTACAAGCTTCCAATATACTAACAAATAATTCCTAGTAATTATTATTAATAACACTTCGCCGTGTCGATCGATTTTTAACGTATCAAATCGAGTCGTTGATTCCATCGAATTGTCAAAAAACCCCCTCAAAAAAAAAAAAAAAGAAAGAAAGTAAAGAAAAATTCCCCCTACAGAGACATATCTCAGCTGCGACGCGTGATAAGTTTCCAATATTCCTGAAAGCATGCCGCTTAACAGTGTCTTAAACTCAACTCGCATTTCTCGAAACGAAAAACAAAAACTGAACAAACGAAAGACAAAAAAAAAACGAAAAAAAATTGATCCAATTTATTTATTTTAATAGATTGATTGAATAAATTGATTATTTTATCGAATTATCGTTGTAATCTAGTCAATACGTTTATAAATGGTCGAACAATGAGAAAAATCTCTTAACGAATCAGCGCACGACTGAATATTCGGTTATGCAGCTTCGTATAAATTTACGACAGAAAGATATATAAATTATCATCAAGGGATCACACGGAGATTATCCATGGCGACACTCGCCATGCGATAAAACAGACTAGCCCTTGGTGTCTTGTAAATACACGAAGAGAAGAAAACCAAAACAAAAAAAAAGAAAGAATAAAAAAAAAAAAAAGAACGCAAAGATTGTTAAGCACGATTTCACGATGTTGTTAAAAATAAAACATTGTCGTCCGCACTCGGTAAAGGTGAAGGTTTATTCGTAGGCTTGCACCTTTTTCCTCGATGAATTAACCTTTCGGGGCATCCACGAGGTTATTTCGATCGGGTTTTGAATGATTTAACGCCCGGAAAATTGTTTTACCGCTGTTGCTTCGTGGATGTTCGCGAAAATAATCGCGATTTAAATCGCGATTTATCGCGACGGTTGGCAGTGAATTAACCAAGTTGGAATGCGTTGATCGATCAATCAGGGTATGATGGCAATGAAGGCCAGTATAGCCAACACGTTGCTGGGTCTCAAGAAAGCTGGAAGCACGAGTTGTCTGGCTCCGCCGACGTCCGGTGGCGGTTTGGCATCCAGAAGTCTTCCCCCAAGTCCCTGCGCGTCCCGCAAGGTAGAAATTCATTGTTCGTACATTTTTTCTGCATCGGAGAAAATTAGACGGAATAACGTATGACTTATTTCCGAAAAAAAAAAAAGAATAAAATTTTATACATTTTTTTTTGAGTATGCTTTTTGTTCAAGGTCTTACTGGATGGGTAATAAAAATGGCGGAAAATTCTTGAAAATTTGAGGAACTATTGTTCTTGATGGAACAATGATGCATGAATTATTTGAGAATTTTTCGGTACATGATTTACTAGTTACGAATTTATGAATTTAACAAGGTGGTTTATGGTAAAACAGCTTCTGCAGACGTTGATGGTTGCTAAACGAATGGAACTGAATCGCCGTAAATGCTGAAAAAATTATATCGTCAAGATTTAGAATCGACAGATCGATTGTGCTTAGTTTCAAATGAATCGACTGAGTAATTGTCGAGAAATTAATTAAAGTAACAGTTGAAACAGTTGTACAGTCACTGACGAAACGTCAGTCAACCACACGCCAATATCGTCGAATTTGACTTAAATTATTATTAAAAGTGGTAAATAAACATTTCTCGAGTGTTAATTTATTATTAGTTCAGCTATTTGTAAGGCTAAACATGTATGACATGATTTAGACTTGTAAATCCACGATTCACCCATTTTGGACAAACTTTTTTCCCGACGCCCCATCCGGTAAGACCTTAAATGCTTGTGACATTATTTCTATCTCTATTTTCTCCTAAACCACCGAATCGAACCACCGGTCATTATGGATAAGCATCGAAACCATATTGGCTTGCAATGTGCTTGGCTTGCGACACTAAACGATAATAATAATAATAACAAGACTAATTAAGAAAGCTTTGCTATGGCACCTTTTATCGCCTCTATCGTGCAACTACATTCGTTCCATCAACATTGTATTATTTTATTATGTATTTATACACCCTGCGATCGCGAAAATTCGCCTCTATCGTGCAACTTCATTCGCTCCATCAACATTGTATTGTTTTATATATTTATATAAATTGCGATCACGAAACATCGTAACCGTAAACCAAATTATCGTTTGACAACGACGAGCCTATGTTATAATGAAAACTAATGCTTGGTAAGTGAGGCTTTTTTTTGTAATTTTATAACAATCCCATTAAAATTTTCCTCGTACGTTAATAGTACATTATGATACAAGTGCGTAAACATTTTTTATGACACGCTGCGCGTAAAAGTGTGGTTTTACGCTCACTTCGCTCGCGTCATTTACGCACCTTGTGACATGAAAATTCGTACGAAAATCGTTTTCTGGACTCGTGTGATTGCAACACTCGCCTTTATCTCGTTCTGCAAACTCACACTCGTCAAAAAAAATTTTTTCGTACTAGTGTCATAATGTACTATTCTGACAAGTGTGAGTTCGCAGCAGGAGCCGAAGATCGGTGTTGCAATCACACGAGTAAAGAAAACGTTTTTCGCACGAGTATCGTACAAATTTTTATGTCACAAGGTGCGTAAATGCGGTATAACGCGAACGAAGTGAGCGTAAAAAACGCATTTTACCCACAGCGTGTCATAATAGTACATTATGGTACTAGTAAGAAAATTTTTTTTCTAATGAGTGTGAGTTTGCGGCAGGAACCGAAGACCGGTGTTGCAATCACACGAGTAAAGAAAACATTTTTCGCACGAGTATCGTACAAATTTTGATGTCACAAGATGTGTAAATGATTTGACGCGAACGAAGTGAGCGTAAAAATTATATTTTACGCACAGCGTGTCATGAAATATTTTAATGCGATCTTTTGGCATGCGTTGACGATTGGTCAATTATTTTTTTTTCTTTTCAAAATATGTTCATGTTACGGGTAAAGTCCGATAAACGGGTAGATCCACGTTTACCCGGGTAAACCGCGTTCTATCCGCTTTCGCTGGGTAAAGTCCAAAATATATTTAAAGTTTTACACGTTTCGGGCTTTACCCGGTTAAACCGCGTTCCATCCGCTTTAGCTTGGGTTCGCCCGGATTCTCTATGCTTTGACGCCAGTCGTAAAACTTTAAATTCTCTTCCTTTATTCTTTCGATTACGTTCGTACGACGATAAGAACAATTAAAACCCGATTTGATAAAAAAAAAACGAAATCCAGAACTCTCTCGTCGGTGGACTGGGGATAAATCCCGAATTGCTGGAAGGTACGGAGCCGAGCGTGGCTGGACCGCTCTTGGCTGGAGATTTGGACGACGGATTGATGTCCCGAGCCAAGGAAACCGGAAAATTTTTGTACAAGTGTTTAGAACCTCAGGAACGCGTCGACAAGATAAATTCAATGGTACGCCGATAAAAAGGCCGAAGGTCGAAGATTTAATCGAACGTTTGGGCAATTTTTTTCTTTTTCTTCTTCTTCCCCGCAGATGACAAAACTTAAGGCGGCTCTCGACGGCGAAACTACCTCAAGATTAGAATTATCGCAAGCCGGGGAGATCGACAGTTCGAAATTGATCGCCCAGAGCGATTTGCGAGTGCAAGCTTTGAGCGTATTACTTCTGCACTATTGTGCCGGTTTGCAGCACGCTCAGGAAGCCTCGGATCGGCCTAAAACTTACGAAGACTCGTAAATTTTTTTTTCAATTCACGTTCAAAAATTAATACATATATATATATAGATATTATCGTTATAATCGAGGGTGTATTCACTGTGAAAAAAATTGGGTACATGAGATTACATTGGCCAAAAGATTACGCGAGATTACTTTTTTTTTGCAGCGCACTTGTAGTTCTTTATCGAGTACAACCAAATGGAAAATATTACGTGTAATCCGTGACAAATTACAGCCAATTTTTTTAAAGATTAAATGTCTTCATGACGGAATGCATGGGATTTTGTGGAGATTGCAGAGCGGGTAAAATGCGCCTGAAAGTTAACTATATGAGGTTACGAGAGCACACGAACACATGAACATGAAGATAACCAAAAAAATACATGCTTAAATAATCTAAATAACCTAAAAGATTAAATGTCTCCATGACAGAATACATAACAATTTTTGGAAGATTGCAAAGAGCAGTTGAAATGCGCCCTAAAGTAAAATTCATATGAGATTACGAGAGAACACAGAAACACATGCACACATGAAGATCGCCAAAATAATACATGCCTAAATAATCTAAATAACTTAAAAGTTTAAATGTATCCATGACAGAATACACAACAATTTTTGGAAGATTGCAAAGAGCAGTCAAAATGCGCCCTGAAGTGAAATTTATATGAGATTACGAGAGAACACGCGAACACATGCACACATGAAGATCGCCAAAAGAATACATGCCTAAATAACCTAATTAACTTGGAAGTTTAAATGTCTCTATGACCGAATACATGAAATTTTTGGAAGATTGCAAAGAGCAGTTAAAATGCGCCCTAAAGTAAAATTCATATGAGATTACGAGAGAACACAGGAACACATGCACACATGAAGATCGCCAAAAGAATACATGCCTAAATAACCTAAATAACTTAAAAGTTCAAATGTCTTCATGACAGAATACATGAAATTTTTCTAAGATTCCAAAGAGCAGTTGAGATGCGTCCTAAAGTAAAATTCATATGAGATTACGAGAGAACACAGGAACACATGAAGATCACCAAAAGAATACATGCTTAAATAACCTAAAGAACTTAAAAGATTTAATGTCTCCATGGCAGAATACATGAAATTTTTTGAAGATTGCAAAAAGCAATTGAAATGCGCCCAAAATTCATATGAGATTACGAGAGAGCATACGAACACATGAACACATGAAGATCGCCAAAAAAATACATGGAGAACACATGAAGATTGCACGAACTTTTTTGTAATCTTTCACGATAACATAAGATCGCATAACAATTTTTTGAGATTACTCGTAATTACAGCATAGGAGGAATCCAAAGATTACGCAAAGAACAACAAAAAAGATTACTAAAGATTACTTCTCCCATGCACACCAGATTACACGAATACCCCCTCGATCATAATAAAAATTTTCGACGTCAAAGTTTTAACGGTAGTTTTCAATCAAAATTTTCTCTGTTCCGATGAAAAATGGGCCACATCGCTACGATAGTCAATAACGGGGAGGACTTAGGGTGCAGTATTACATACGTAAAATAACAAAATATTTATCAATTACACAATTATTCCGACAATTGAAGAACAATAATCGCCACGGAGATCACGAAAAATCGCCAAATACTCAAAGTACGTAACGGAGAATCACCGGAGAACACCAAATGTTTATGACTCTCATCAGCATATATTAATATGTACGGTATACGTTATATATATATTAATAATAACATATAATATATATATAAATATATCGTATATTTGTAAAGAAAAAAGTACAACACTGTGGATTAACCATTGTAATATCATTAAATCTAAGCCGACGACGGAGATTACTCGTTCGAATTTTAAGCAAGCAGTTTTTATCGATTATTACGATATCGTTGTAACATAAATGTGTTTGCCTATTGAACTTTGTCACAGTTATTAACGTTCTTGTTACTTCTGTGTTGTTTCGGAAATTTATTGAAAAGTAAGAAAAATACAAGCAAGAAGATACAATTTTCACGATAAGTTTTGCACGATTTTTCGATGTATTGTTGGCATAAAATAACTCATTCTCAAAGCTGTAGCTACGAAAAGAATGTAAACGCGAAACAAGGAAAACCAATTATAACAATTTCTCTTTCGTACGTGGTTCGTCTGTGATGAGAAAACACGAGAAGAAAAAAATTAAATAAATGATTTAAAAAATGAAAAAAAAAAAAAAAAAATTAAATAAATCAATTTAAAATTTAAAAAAAAAGAAGAAAAAAAATCAGATTCTACAGAGAGCTCCAGACAGCTGATCCGTGTAGTTCAGTAGCGTATGAAGACGTGTAGCAAGCAGTAAGACGGATCTTAAAAATCCAAGAATCTCAACGAATGTATCAACGCCAACATTTGATTGTTAAATACGAAATAAAGAAAATATATCTGCATTAAACGCGTATTTACCGATCTCAAAATCATTCGCAGCATTACGTTTACGTCTTCTATCCGTCTCCAAAGTCTCGTCTCCACAAATTGTTTGCAAACCTTCCGAAAATTGACGAAATTTCATGTTTTTTTTTCTCGTATTTTCGTGATTGCGTAGAATATTTTGATTACGAAATTGCGAAAATAACGAGCGATCTAGTTGCGACGCGATTTTCCAGCTCGTTCGAACAGTCGAAGACCGGAAGCGATGTAGAACCTACGGCAGAGAGAGACGGATGGAGGACGATGCCCGAACGGAATAATAATAGATTATTCGTTCTCGATGCGATTCTCATCTCGCGCGCGGAAATACGTCCGCGTCGACGCGAAATAACCGTTTTCCCGGAAAATCCGTGTATATTTACAAAAATATACCGAACGAGTTTAGCGACGTAGAATAATGGAAAATCTCTGTTTCGAAACGTCAAAAAAATTTTGACAGCACAAAGAGAGCCGACGAATCGCAGAAAGAATGAAGAGAAAGAAGGACAAATTTTTTTTTTTTTGCCATCGCGTGCGACGTTCTCGAACCGGCCAAAGGTTTTTCCACGATTTTGTTTTGCGTTTTAAGTGAGATGGAAAATTTTTCAACACCCTCGAAATCACGGTTTGGATACGTGCGCTTTTCTCATACGCTTGTACGCACGAGTTTTTGGTTATTTGTTTCTCTTTTTGTATTTGTTTTTGTTTTTTTTTTTTTTTTTTTTTAACACGCACGTTTGGCGCAAGTTTACACCTATATCGGCATAGCGTTCGCAATTTGAGTTTAATCGCGTGAGCGAGTAAAGCCAAGACGAAACGAAGACGAAGGAGATGAGGAAGAAGTCATGGGGGATTTTCGGCGAGGTTCTATTTTCGTACGGAAAGTGCACGCGCAGTATTCTCTGGCCGCATGCCAGACGTATATAACCCGGCACATAAATATTTTTGTCCGTGTTGGGCTTTCGCATTCTGTTTTGCTATAATTCGCGGATGACGGTTCTACGACTCAACGAACGACGGATGAATGAATTGGCGTTGGTCCGGAGAACGACGATCTTCGGAGAGGTTTGCGAGAGAGCCCTTGAGAGCCCTGAAGGCTTTATTATCTTCGGAATTGGTGGATGACACCGATTTTTTCGGAATTCCATGAGAGCATAGTTATCGTTCCATTAATTATGCTATTGGAGGAGGAATATCTGGTTAGTGAGCGGAAGGAGAGGTGAATTTGAGGAATTATTATTTCGAAAAGTATTTGTTCGATTTTGTCCAGGTTTGTTTTATACGAAAGTATACATGTTGAAGGATGATGAGGAATTTGTTTATAAATATTTATCGACTGGGAGCGTTGCTGTCATGGCCGGCGTAAAAAATGTCCCTCGCTCGCACGATCTGCGAGCTTCTCAAGATTACATGCAGTCGGTTGATATGAATCAAAAATTTCAAAAAAATTCTCAAAATGTAATGTACGGTGCTCTTCGTAACGTAGGATTTTTTAAAACTTATTTATGTTTCTTATCAAGCCAGAAAGGTCGGAAATTGAGGTTGAAAAATGAATGTAAAGTTCAATCGGCCGTTACTTCGTGAAAAAGTTTTTTTTTTCACAAAATCTTATGTTGCGAAGGCCATCGGAATGTTGCAAATTCGTCAGCATACCTCAACACGTATACTTTCGAATAAAACAAACCTGGATAAAATCGAACAAACAGTTTTTTAGATAACAATTCCTAAAATTCCCCCATTTTTTCCACTGTCTACTCAATTGTTCCCCGTTAAAAACCAAGTTTTACGCTTCAATAATAAATCAAAGCTCTTGTAAATTCAATTATCATTGCATCAACTTTCATTCCTTCTCAACCTGATGCATGAATAATAATTCACACCGTTTGAACCATTTATAAATACGTCGGTTCTTCCAACCACAAAGAAGTTAATCGCATAGCCAAAGTTTAATTTGTTTTTGAAATACCGAATTTTTCCCGAAAGTCAATTTCTCACGACTCGTCAACGTCGTAGTCACAAATATATTTATATATATAATTCAGTCTATTAGCATACGTGGGGAACGGTCAAAGACTTCATCCCGTTGTTTCCCATTGTGACCGGAAAATTACGAAGCCACCGAACGCTGATCCCGCGTAAGCGGGTTCGTTCAGGGGCGCGGGATCGGAAGCGGGGGGTCCGAGGGGGTTGGTTTTTAATCTTAAAAATATCACAGACGCCCGCGTGTTCGCGGTTTCTCCGTCTTACGACCTTAAGGCCGAAAGACACGTTCGCCAATGTGGGCTTACGGAGCGCATCTCTTTGTCCTCAACGCCAAATGCAACTTCAATCCGTCGGTTTTTTGGCAATATCGCAAAAGCTTCCAGATCCACTTTTCCCACGTACAAGCGCGTCGTTAGCGTCACGTATACCGAGAAATTATTCGTCGTGAAGAAACGTCGAAGACCTTGCGAAAATCGTGAAAGACAATCATAGTCGATCGAACATTTTGATTCGATTGAGTTACCAAATTTATAAATTTTCGAATTATAGTAGTACAAATTAGTATATAAGTACGATATAAGTCTTTACGAATCAGAATATTTCTCTGAACTAATCGTTTTTTTCTTTTCTTGAATAAAAATACATTAAATTACAAAATTTTGCTTATCTGCATCTCAAAAATAATAATAATTATTATTATATTATTATTATTATACTAATAATAATAATAATGATACTAATTATTATTATATATAATACTAATTATTATTATATTATTATACTAATAATAATAATTATTATTTTTTTTATTATTATTATTATTATACTAATGATTATAATAATAATTATTATTATTCAAGAAAATAAAAAATCAATTAGATTAGAGAAATATTCTGATCCATAGACACTTATAAAGTATTAAAGTACTTACGTATTAAAATACTTATATATTGGTAAAAATAATCATCTTCCGCATTTTCGAACCACAGCTCAATTTTGACATTAAACTCAATCCGGATTGCGCCGTTCGTCGAAGAAAGAACCGGAAACGTCGCCAGGGACTCGTGAATAAATTGAAAAAATCGTTGCCATTGAATTTTTTCGTTTCACCGAATTTTCGAATTTCCGCGCCGGACTCGCGAGTCGTGGCAGATTCGCGGTTGACGATGAATTCACGATAAATTCGTTTGCGCACGATAACAACGTGAGCGTCGTTAACGGATATACAACGAGTAATACGCGGTGAAACGGTTTTTGACGCAGTGGGCAATTTGCCTGCTCGCTCTCGGCCACTCACGTATTTATCCGATTGCTCGAAACTCGACGATAAAACGTTTTTCTCGTGTACTCATAATTTTCGTCGTTTCCATCGCTCAGCAGCGAGTATACCAAATCCTTGAATAGCCGGTTTGGACAAACGTCGTTCGAAGAAATGCAATGAAAACGTGCGGGGAAAAATTTGCAGTCAACTTTGGCATTATTTCGTTATTTTTACACGCGGTCTGATCGTGCATGGGATTTTCCACTGACCTACATCCAACGTATGGGAATCACAGTAAGGACTACATGTCTAAAAAAAAACTCCGTCAAAGACGACTCCGTCAAAAAAAAATCCTATCCGAACAACTCCGCCCAGAAAAACCCGGTTCCATAAAGATCCCTTTGCCAAAAAAACTTCGACAAAAACATTTTTATCTCAAATAATTTCTTTCTAAAACGACTGATCAAGATCGACGCCAACAACCTTAAAACGACAATTTTAAGAAAAACAACAGAAATGCATCAATAGTGTATGAATGAAATTCAATTTCATTTCACAAAAGCAACAATCCTAAAGGACCCAATCTTAAGCTAAATTTAAACCCATAAAACCCAATCATTCCCAAAAAAAAAAATTATCGTCTAATCACACGGACTTTTCTACTGTCCCCCAAAAATTCCCCCGAATTATTATTACCCTCATTTTTCCTGTTTTCCAGCAAAACCAAAAAAACAAAAAAAAAAATTGTAAAAAAATTATCTTCACCAAACGCATGTTGATCAATTAATCGCGCGTCAATTGCTCGATAGATGATACCGATAACGAGCGATCGAGAGCTTCTCCCTGAAAACGACAATAAACACGATATTTTCACGTATCGTCGTTGCCGTCTTAGCCCACACGAACTCGTTGCGTTTATTCGATGCGTGAAGCACGTGGCAAACAGCACGGTGGCGTGCGAATCGTTGTTGGCTTCTCCGATGCACTTGCCGTTCATGATCTACAGTTGTTTTCAAACAAAGCGAGAGAGAGAGAGAAAAACCGCGAAGGCGCGGAACGCGGTAGAATCGCGCTCGGATGCCGACCGAGCGATCGAGATCGAGCGTCATCGGGCGAAAGAGAGAGAGGAGGAAACAAAGTCAGCTGATCGGGGGAGATGCATCTCCGTGATAAAGGAGTGGAGGGAGTTAGGCTTCGCTCTGCTCCTCGGCGAAGGCTTAAATAGCACCGTGTGCTTTGTGGCAGACCAGTGCCAGACGGCGACTCCCGGTGACAGGCATCGCCGTCGTCTGATTATCAAACAAAAAGAAAAAACAATAACAAAAAAAGGGATTTAAAAAAAAAAAACGACGATTCGTGTGTATACTGAAGAAAAATATTACTTATGAATTATTCGCGGTATACACCGATGAAAACCGCGTTCGTATAAATAAAAAGGATTGAATAAAAAAAAAGAAAAATAGTTAGCCGAAGATTCGTTTCCTGGTTTTCACTTTCCATACAGTCGACCTCGGCTACGATCGTAGTTCGCTAGAAGGGGGTTGGACGTGTTTGGTAGCAAAGACGCTGGAGAACAGAGAAAAATTCTTTGCAGGAGCTGTGAGCCTGGTTCGCACGCGCTTTCACCTTTTTTTTCATCCCTTAATTTGCTTTTTTTTCCACGGTTTCTTTTGTTTCCTCGGAGATTTGAGGAAAAGAAATATCCGCGAGATTCGGATGAACCGCGCCATCGTGTAAAATACGGTGTGATTGACGAGTGAATCGTTTTTGGATCGGCAATCGTCCTTCGTCCTTGCGTCGCCCACGTTTCGCGGACCGCGGGAATATCAGTTCCGTTTTTACGGCAATACGAGAGAAAAATAGACGAGAAACAAAATTGTAAGAACATTTTTTTTTCTCTTGAATCTAAATACGGAAGAAATAATTTTGAAAAAATGAAGCCACCGGCGTACAACAACAATAACGATGGTGGAGTTCAGCAAATCTCTCAGGAACAGGGAGAGAGAAACGTCGCGAATGCGATTTGCGTTCAACTAGCCGGAAGAGCGATCATCAGAGTGGTTTCACGCTGCGAGGAGGCTCAGGACAATTGTAATTTGGGTAAGCGACGAAATAATTTGTAAATAACGTTCTTCTTTTGGTTGTTTGTTGTTGTTTATTTTTAATCGAACGACTTCCGGTTAGAACACTTCATCGCTTGGGATTGGGCTATTGTGAGAACATTTTTTTTTGTTTAGTTTTCAGTTTTTTCGAACCTTTCTCTCGTTTGATTCTAATCGATTCGTCTCGCTCTTGCGAATCGATGATCCGCGTCGTGAGAACCAAATGTTCACATCTCTCTTGATCAACGACGCATTTTATCGATATTCACGAAAAATTGCATCAATTAAATGTTTGTTTTGTTGAAATGTTTTTAAGGTTAGTTGATCCATATTCTTACCGCAAATTATTTCCGTCTTTGTCGATTTTTTTCGATGAATCATTCTGCAATCTATAAACTTAGGTTCGATAAGATAACGCTGTCTTTGCCGATGGATGTGAAAAATCATGAAATGTTAAGTTAGTTCAATAAAATCATCTGTGTTGAGGTAAACAATATCGATCGAGTTAAAAAAAATTCATATCGTTGTGAAAAACTATATTAATAAATAAAGGAAAAAAAATAATAAAATAAAAAATAATAGATAGCAAGTAGTATTAGTAGTATATTTATTGGCAATACGTGACACATTTCATCTTTGGAAATATTAAAAATGACTTAATGTGGGGTTTATATTGCCAATAAGCCATCGGCCGCGATTCTTCAGCCCTATAATAAATAATAACAGAAATGTAACCATAACAAAATAAACAGATGAAATAATATAAGAATAATAAATTTAATTAATAATGATATATAGAGAAATAACCAGAATATAATAATATAAAAATAATAAAATAAATAAACATAATAATATTGAAATAATAAAATAAATAAACCTAATAATATTGAAATAATAAAATAAATAAACATAATAATATTGAACTAATAAAATAAATAAATGCGTAACACAACAAAAAAACGTAAGCACTATCGATCCGTTGGATTTGTTCATCGGGAAATCACGCACGTGTTTGACGTCGGAAGGTCCGACGCGTTCTGGCGAGGATCGAGGAAAAAAAAAATAGACCGATGAGAGATCGAAAGAGCAACGTCGACGTAGACGCGAGGCAAGACGAGAGGGGGTGTCCCCGCGTTGTGTAGAGGTGTGTGTAGAGTCAGTCGTTAGCGGAACCAGTGCCTGACTCAACACCGGTACAATCTACTTACGCCGTAGACTTCGCCGCGTTCGAATTCGATATACAGTAGGGCCTCTCTGATCGGAATCCCTGGAAAAGAAACGCGCGGAAGAATCACACCCCCCTCCTCCATTTCGCCGGCCGTGATTGTATAAACAAACGACATGAGACAAAACTGCAGTGCCGTGCAAAGATGGACCCCCGACTGTTTTTATCAAACGTTTGACGTTTGTCTTGTAAAATATCGTAGACTTGGGACATTTTGAGATACGGCACTGCCAGTAGGCGTGGTTCAGATATTTTCTGTAACTCCTGCAATCCGATTAGGCGACCCGATCCGTTCCGATTAGAGGGGTTCTACTGTATTCTCACCGCTAGGCCGTTGCAACTCGTCGGGGTCGCTGTAGCCCGCGCGATCTTTCCGTGTATGTTCAATGATCTCTTTCGCAATGGTCTGCGTCCTCGTCGTGTGTCCTACGCTCATGATCGAAATACAGTAGAACTCCTGTAATTGGAACAGATCGGGTGTCCTAATCCGATCGCAGGGGTTACAGAAAAAATCTGAACCACGCCTGCTGGCAGTGCCGTATGTCAAAATGTCCCAAGCTTGTAAATGTATATTTTACAAGAGAAACGTAGAACGTTTGATAAAAACAATCGGGGGTGCATCTTCGTACGGCTTCGTACTGACTTTTGTCTCGTGTCGTTTGTTCATACCATCACGGCCGGCGGAGAAATGTAGGAGTGGGGTATGGTTTTTCTTTCGCGTGTTTCGATTCGAGGGGTTGCGATTAGAGGGGTCCTACTGTATATATGTCGTACGTAAGTGCGTGATATAATTGCTGTTGTTTTTTTTTTTGGTGCGAAGCTCGATGGCCAAGAGACAAACGACCCCCGGGCAGCCGTCCAATTAATAGACAAAAGAAAATGGCGTCGGTAACGCGCCCGTGTGTGTGTAGTTCAGGGTCAACGCACCGACCTATCTCGGCTGATGACCAAAAATTTCGTCACGCAATCGCTCGCGATCTATCGGCTTATCGGATGACGGTGGAGGTACCGAAATCGCGGTTTGAGCGATTGGTTGTAAGTGTGCTTGGAAAGAGTTTTGGGTTTTGTCACTAGTTGCGCTCGCGGCGCGACGATGTGGTCTGAAATCGGCCGTTAGCGGATTTTAAGGGAGAATGTCCGAGTAGACAGTGGAGAAATAGGTGAATTTTAGAAATTATTTTCTCAAGAACTATTTGGTCGATTTGATCCAAGTTTGTTTTATTCGAAAGTATACATGTTGGGGTATGCTGACGATTTTTTCAAGGAAATTATACCCACTGGGAGCGCTGCTGTCATGGCCGGCGTGAAAAATGTCCCGCGCTCGCACTGTCTGCGGTCCCCAAGATTACATGCAGTCGGTTGATCTGAAACAAAAATTTCGAACAGATTGTCAAGATGTAATTCATGATACCCTTCGTAACGTAGGTTTTTTTTCACTTAATTATTTTTTTTATCAAGCCAGAAAGGTCGGAAATTAAGGTTGAAAAATAAATGTAAAATTCAATCGGCCGCCATTTTGTGGAAATTTTTTTTTTTCGAAAAATCCGACGTTGTAAAGGGCATCATCCTTTACATTTTGAGAATCCTTCTGAAATTTTGGCTTTAGACCAACCGACCGGATGTAATCTTGAGGACCGCAGACCGTTCGAGCGAGAGACATTTTTTACGCCAGCCATGACAGCAGCCGTCCCAGTCGATATATATTTACAAAAAAATTGCTCAGCATACCTCAACATGTATACTTTCAAATAAAACAAACTTGGACAAAATCGGATAAATAGTTTTTGAGATAATAATTCCCAAAATACACCAATTTTTTCCGCTTGCCACTCGGCCGATCTCCCTTAACTAAAATTCATTGATAAACATCAGGTTTCGATTAAACGCCCTTGCATCGCTCCTTCCGGTGCGAAAACTGCGCACCTTCTATCCACGAAACATCGGCCTTCCAGCTTTTCCGGGACAGAAAAATTAACGAACAAAAACAAATAAAAAAAGCCACGTACGATCGAAGAGATTCGTGCACAAGGTCCGGTCCTTGCTTCATCCATAGCCGGCGCCTTCTGGGACCTTGCCCAGTGCCATTTCCGCCGCATTTCTCGTATTCAATGCCTCGACCTGCACGCACATACACACGCTCACACTCGCACGCTCAAGTGACTCACTCGTGTGTGGCTAATATAGATAAATATAATGAGCCGTGAAAAAAAGGTAATGATCGCTGGAAAAGCGGATGCTTAGCGTTATTATAGTAGAAATAATAAAGAAAGAAAGAAGATTTCTGATCGGCTGGACATCGGAGTACTTGGCGAAAGTCTTTTCCATGAAGATGAAAAAAATCAAGAGAGAAAGAAAGAGAGAGAGAGAGAGAGAAAGTCATATTTATTTTGCACCCCGGAACAAGTCCCCTTAAGCACCAACCGTTCAAAAAATACATCGAATGCAAATAATGTTTTCATAATTTCTTGTTTGGTACAATTTCAATTTGTTTTGTTGGCGTTCAAGTAAAAAGCGAGAGAGTAATAAAGATAAAAAAGAGATGAATAATATTGGAAGTCATTTTGAAACTGGTTATAGTACATAGATAAAATAAATAAAATAAATAAAGAGAGAGAGAGAGAGAGTGATTGATTGATTAATTGTTTTCATTGTTATACCTTCCGAATACTTTTGTGTAATTGTATACACAACAGTTGTTTAACAAGATGTTAATAAGTAAACGCGGTATAAACTATAAAATAATAATAAAATTAGCAAACTTAGGAATAATATAAAGTATACTATGGATAAACGTCAAAATCGGTGTAGAGTGTATATAAAAATAATAAAAAAATAAAATTTTAATGAATGTAAACTCGAAAAACAAAATTAAAAATAAAAATAAATACTGGAATAAGAATAACCGAAAAAATTAATTAAAAAAATAACCATAAGAATAAAGATAAAAATAAAGAGAGAAAGAGAGAGAGGGGGGGGGGGAGAGGGAAAGAAAGGATAGCCCTGAGAGTGGATATTTTATACCCCGCAAAAGGCTCCAAAGTGCGTGCATCATCAAAGTGCAAAAACGCAGCCTCTCGTCATTTCTCTCCTCCTTTTGTGTACGATCGCGCGAACACGTGTTTCCGTTTACTTGCCAAAGAGAAACGCAGACGCAACGTCGAGACGATAATTCAAGCTACAAAAGACGGCAAGCGGAATAATTGCGCGTTTGTAACGACGCACTTGCCACTTGGAACTCAAAAATACCGAATAATCTTTTTGGCTCTCCGTGACTGAAATTGCGTTCGGACTCCGGAAGCTTGACGATATAAACACTTTTGCTTCTTGAGTCGTTGGCTCAGTGAGATGTTTTCACTTTTAAACGTGAATTTTCCGCGAAACTGTTTCTTCATCCGTCGTCGATTAATCTGACGCGATTTCGAGATGAATGAATTGAATTAATTTCTACGCTTTGACTTTGACGGAAAAGAAAAATAATGAACTAAATTCTTGCTTCTTTCTAGCTCCATTTGTTTTGAAATTAGCTCGTGAAAAAAAAAAGAAAAACATATTTCAATAATTATGAAACAATTTATATATTTCCATTTGGGTGTGAAATAATGACGATAATTGTTACGGCTTACAGAGCTGATCTGAATAATTTCGCTACCTTTAGAACACGTGATCAAAACGAAATTTAAGTAGCCAATGTAGTCCATCTATCCTTCGATTCCGCTAATTGATACGTCCTTGCTAATAAATAGAATCGAAAGATTTTTCTCCGCACTTCCGTCGCTCTTTACAAAAAATAATTATTCGATTGAATTCCGAATCGAGGTAAAATAAAAAACGATTCATCACAGACCGATAAATCGCATAGCATCGATCAATATTCGAAACGTTCGACTCGGATCCGATTCTGTTTTCTTCGGTGTTGCTTTTTTTTCTTCATTTTTCTATCGCTGCTGCGAAGTCCTGTCAGAGCGTCATACACCTACGCGTGTGCACGGATTCGCATGGCTAATGTGCAGTAGCTATGCAATCAAGATACCCAGTATCCAAGGCTGCTGCGTGTCCAGCAGAAGCCGTGATTTCGTGTTTATCCGGAGATCCATCGACGTTCTGTGTATGAAAAAAACTGAACACTTCGGGCTTTGTTTTGTATCAATTACAACATGTCGTACTCTTCATTTAGTTTCGACATATATCGCGTATCTTGATGATTACAAAAGGAAAAAAATACATATGCAGATATCATATAAGGGCCCGCTACGGTTGGTTTCGCTACGGGGCCGAAACAAATAAAATCCTACATTACAAAAATAACAAAAGTTTTAAACCTAATTTGACTTTTCTAGTTCGATTCGTACTTTGCGCAGATTCCAAGTGAAGTTTTCCGTTTAAAATACACGCCATTTTTCTTTTTTTCGGTAATGACATTGGTGGGGTGACTAAATGTTCTTGAAAAAATTCAATACCATAAGAAATTAACGCGGATGCTTGAACTGTCCTTCTGGAGATTATCATCCAATTTATTCAAATAATTTCCAGTATCCGAGAATCCCCCCTGCCCTGAATCGATTAAAAACATCCTACATAACCTTCTCAAACAATCACAATCAACATGGGGCCCTAAGACTCTCCAATATTCTCTTTTATCCAAATTATTCGAATAAATTGAACCATAATCGTCAGAAAAACGGTGTAAACGCGTCATGGGACGATCTATACATGTATATATTTTTTTTCTCGTGAAGTAGGGTTCATACGCGCGTCATAATTATTTTTGGAATCAATTGAGACCTTGCGCAATAAAAATTCGGAAATAGCCGAAATAAGAACCACCCTAATGCATAGGTTATATATATAACGGTTATACAGTCGCGCATCAATTCGGAATAAAAGTTAATAGCTTCTGAAATCCAACCGTGCGCTCATTCGAAACTACACGTAACTACATACTCGCATATTATAGAATCTATATACATTTATGTATAGATATATGCAGACACGTATATAAACTCTACTACTTCGGTATAGATAATTGGCCGGATAAACATTGAGCGTTGCGCAACGGCATCCGGCCTTTGTTCGCGTACGCTAGCGCTTCGTTTCAATCTATTTAACACTTGAAAATCAGAAGAAAAAGTGATCGAAGAAACTTATTTTTTATTGTTTTCGTTTTTCGAGACGAGAAGGCTTAAGGGCTCGAATGAAACTCCTGAAGGCGCCCATGTGAAACATCACAGTCTGATTTAACGTTGGGTTATCGGAATTGAAATTGGAATTTGTGTACGTTTGGTTTAGTTACAAAGACGAGCAGACCAAGGGTTCGAATAACCCTTGACCACTGGGTTTCTCGGAGAAGAAGGCTTGACCACTAGATTTTGCAAAAAAAAAAATTGCAGACGCCGTTATTTATACTTTCTAACAAGTTATATTAAGTTTATATGTATATATTCGTATATCCTTCTACCGATAAAAATCAGCAGTAAATGTCAAAAAGTATGTAGTAGTAATGATTCCTGTAATTTATTTCGTCTTTTGTCTTTTGGCGATGAACAACCGAAATTACAAATTTCCTTTTAATCCTTTATGAAAAGAAAATTTGCAATTTCGGTTATTCATTGCCACAACACCCGTGGAATAAATTACAATACGATAAAAGCAAACCACACGAAAGATCCCCGTAATCTTTACCATAAAATTCGGAACTCATTAGAACGAAATATCCCGTAAAACTAGTATCACAGACGTAAAACTAGTATAGAAGCACATTCAACCCTTCCCCGTCACACTGGGTGGAATCCATCCACCCACCGCACAACCGAGGAGCTTACGGTTTTTATTTTCGTTTTCATCTCTTTATGAATTTTTTTCAACACGTCGCCATTTTATTCCTTATAAAAAAACTTTTCGTACATCATCTAGAATGTTCAAAGCATGTTCTTTATTTTTTTCAACGTCTTCGGACGAGAAGTTCTATTCCTATCTACTCGTGATATTATTTGTTAGGGTGACGGTAAAGGGTTGAAAAAATTGCGATCTGGTTGAATTTTAGATATGAATTAGAATTTAACCCCGTGCGTTTTTAGTGAGTCGGTGGTGTTTGAAAATGGGTATAGGGCTCAGGGGTTATTGGTAGGTAAGTAGATCATCGCACTGTTCTCGCAGGTATCGCGATCCCACCCGGTAGTAGTCGAATGCACGTCAGTACACATATATACATATATATATCTATATACCGGTTGTGTGTGTATCTCAAAATAGATAAGGGTCCTTGGCAATGCTACCGATGGCATTCTCCGTCCGCTTGCTCTTTGTCCATGTCTTACCGAATGTCAGCCGGAGGTCTTGCACGGTTTCGCGTACACGCGGTATACACACGCACTCGTACACGTGCAGAGCTATCTATATATGACGTATTCCACGGCAAATCGGCCAGTCAGGACCCTGACCTCTCCCGATTCGGTTTATGATTTTTTTTTCATGCTTCGGATTCGACCCTCGAAACACCCTTGATCGTTTTGTAGAATCTTCGGAATATCCTGGAGCTCGTGGAAAAATTTGAACTACCCCCCATCGAATCGACAGAAGTCAGGGTTGCGACTGGCCGATGCAGTTTAGGATTTTTTTCTGGCTTTCGATTGTTCCTCAAATCATGATTTATTTTTTTGCAGAATCTTTGGGTCATTCTGGAGGTTGTGGAGAATTAAAAAATACCCCCCCCCCCAACTAAGAGTAAAAGATTGATTGATGATTTTTTTTTCGTAATTTCTGTAGTTCAAAAAAAGACGTTTTTCAAAGTTTCAGAACGGGGTCTGTATTGCAACTATGTTTTTTTTTTAACATACAAATTATTAATTTTTTTAATTTCTGAAAGATAAAATATATAATTTTTGTTTATTATCGATATCTCTGATTTACCGAAAAAAATTATATGATCAATAATTGTAATGATAATATTAGATAAAATAATAAGTAAATGATTAATTTTGTTCATATTGCGCCTATATTTTTTTGTCTTGTGAAGATAAAAATTATCAATTTTTTAAATTGCTAAAAGATAATTTTTCCTTTGTTTATTATCAATTCTTCTCTGATTAATGGAAAAAATAATGATATCAACATTCAAAACGATAATAATAGGTAAAATAATTAGTGTATAAACAATTTCGTTCAGGTTTCGATTTTTTTTCGTTCTTTGAAGAAAAAAAATGCTCGATTTTTTAATTCCTATAAGATAAAATATTTTTTGGTTTAATATCATTTTTCTCTAATGATTCGAAAAAAATGATTATAACAATAATAATTATGAAATTAGTATCTATAGGTACTAATACCAGGGTGCCAGGGGGGCCAGGGTAGTATTAGTAATTATGTATTAGTAGTAGTTAGGTGGTAGTTATGAGTTAGTAGTAAAATAATAATTATATTACTAATCTCGTTCACTCCGTCCCATCGAAACTTCTCAGGGTCCGGCCTAGCCGATTTTCCGTGGAATACCTCATGCACACCCGTTAAATAAACGCCGGTAAAGGTGCGCGTGTGATTCCCGGGGGAAACTGGTTGTGCTTCTCTCATACGCAATACAGGGCGCCTCTCTATATACGGGTGCATAACCATAAACGGCAAGTTGTCCGGAACCTCCCCCCAAGGCTTCAAGACCTAACGACTTTGCCGCGGAATTCTTCCGAAAAAAAAAAAGGATCAAAAGCTACGACAAAAACAAAAAAAGCCCCCATAGCGAAAGAACAAGATCGGTAAACGCGATAAGAGTTTGTCCAAAGACATTTTAGCGTTTGCGCACCCGTTCACCGACGATTTAGTGCACAAACATGAATTCGTGACACTCCATGGATCATGGGTGCATCAAGGCGCCCTTGAAGAGGTCGATCGCCGCGGAGGCTCTTCCGGTTGTGTATTATGGCGCGAAATGCGCGCACGCGCACTTCCGCATGCACACTCAGAGGCTGCACGCCCGGGCTTTGTGTTTCCGGGCAGCTCACGAAGTCAGCACCGGATGGAAACCCCGTGGAACGGGGAAATTTATTTTTAAGACGCAAACGAAAATAAATACAGCGGGTGGCGTGGGCGGGGGGGTGAAGAATGACGCGGGGAAGTTCTCGAAGGTTGAACCGTCGTCGTCGTGGTCGTCGTTGACGCCGAAGACCTTCGGGTTCTCCCGTGGTACAACGCAGTGGTAAAAGCGCGAACCATCGCTGCTGCGTTATACTCCGCCACGACGTGGATGAGTCAGTCTCTTGCACGGACAAAATGGCGAACGCCGTCACCAGGGTGGTGCTGCGCTGCGAGGAAGCAAGGGAGAACTACAGTCTCGGTAATTGTGTTATCGTTTTTTTTTCGTCTTTTTTTTTCGACGTTAAAATCGATTTTGAGGCTTGGGTAAAATACGACGTCGTTATTTGAGGGTTGAGACGTTTAGGGTGGCGTTGAAATTGAAGAATAATGAATGAATCATCGTGACCTATTTTTCGTGCGCTACAGGTGCGTGCCGTACCCGGTAAATTTCGAAAACGCGTTGAGACGTGACATGAGTTGGATGCTGGCGTTTGCTCTCGTTGCGATATTGCGGCACGAAGATTGGCCGCGAGAGTATGAACTGAGAAGTTGACGATTGTTACAAATGAAGGTTCATTGGGTTTATTTTTACAACTGACCCAGTCTGTGAGTTGACGCAATGGTTGAGAGGAGAGCATTGTCGGGTGCAGGCGAAGAATAGAACTCTCTCGTTTGGTTTGGGGTTTATAGCGCTTTGCGATAGCGCGGATGATTCGGGTGAGTATAGGAGGATAGACATGCATTTGGGCGGATGTATAGGCGGTTATTGTTTTGGGTCATTTTCGAATTTTGTTAAAGCCGGGCTCGCCACCTATTTCGATTATTTACCGCAGACAATCGAGTTTTTGATACTTTTCTATCATTCTTTATGAAAAAAATATAATAAAAAATCGATTGTCTATCGAAAATGATCGACATATGAATTTTTTGCGAGATAGATTTCACCCTTCTCTTTTTTACATGGGAAACCATTGTCATATATTAAAATTTTAGGAAAACTCGAATTTTTTCGAAAAAAAATATACATATATCAAGAACTTATATGACTCCCGCTCTAATTTTATTTTTTCAAATCCGTAATCCCAATGAAGTATCCGGGAAAACTTTTTCATCCAATTAAAAAATAGCATAACAGCAGTTATCACTGCATATAAAAAATTAGGGTAGGGCGAGGGGAAGAAAAGGTTAAAACAATCTAAAAAAAACATTAGTGAGGTCGTAGGATCCAAAAGATACTTGAAAAAGAATCATGGACCACATCGGGCGATAGAAGGGTTTCAATCCGGTGATTTTCAACGAAATGTCCCATATATACATTTATTTATCGACTGTCCAAGCAAAGTTACATCGAGTGCGTGACGCCGTCTGCAACGTGCGGTTCATCGACCCGTTCTCGCACGAAACGCGCGTCAATGTAACCGAGGAAGAGTCTCGAGGTATAGAAATATGGTGTAAATAGCCTGTAACGGCGGTAGATGCGTAAGGTAATAGAGCGCAGCCCGGTGAATATGGCCAAAGCCGTCTCGGTATTCAAAGTCGCGGCTCCGTAATTGCATTTCCGTGGTGGAAATCGAGCGGGAGAAAGCGTGAACTGCACCGGCGGAGCTGAATTCACTTTCGCACAGAAGTTTCAATGCGCTATGCAACGGGTGTCTCTGTACTGAGTATATCGCGCACTGATTATCGCGATTGTAATACAGATTCGAGCGATTTCTTTAGGGTGTTATTTTTTTCTTCTTGTTTTTGGTTTTTTTAAAATTGATTTTTAAAGAATGCATTTTTGGGTTTCAGATCTGTCGGAATGCCAACTCATGCAAGTACCTGACGCGGTTTACCATCTTATGAGACACACGGAATTGAAGAGATGCGATCTGTCGGGCAATGTCATTACCAAAATACCACCGAAATTTGCTTTCAAGTTCTCACTCATTACTGGTCAGTCCAATATAGCAGCGAAAAATAATTAATTTTTTTTTTTATATCGATTAATGAACTACCTCTACCTTATATTTATTTTCTTCTTATGATCTTATATTTTCTATTTATGAGGTTTCAGGACGATGTGGTTAACATCAATTTTATTTTTTACTGGGTGAAATTCGATTCAACACAGTTGAAGACAATTTTTTACCAAATAAAAATTGAAAGAAAAAAGAATGATTTGTGCGTTGCATAAATGTTGAATCTATAATTTTATTGATGAGCAATTTTCAGGCTAATAATTATTTTTTATTTAATTTTGGAGTTAAATTTGAGTCATTTGCTTTCAAGTTCTTACTTATCAGTACAATATGGCCGCGAAATTATTTTTTTTCAAATCGATCAATGAACTAACTCGACCTTATATTTATTTTTGAACGCAAACGATAAAAATATTCATCAGGTTTTATATCCATGTGATTAACATTAATTTTATTTGTTCCTGAATAAAATTAGATTCAACACAGTCGAAGACAATTTCAACCAAATTAAAATCGAAAAAAAAAATAATAATTTGTGCGATTCATAAATATTGAATATACAATTTTACTGATTCGCAATTGCATCGTCAGTCTAATTATTTATTTATTTATTTATTTTGGTTTTCAGAGTTAAACTTGAGTCATAATCAAATGAGCAAGTTACCCGAGGAACTGTCGGAGCTTCAGGAGTTGGAGAGTCTCGACATTTCTCACAATACCTTCATCGCCCTTCCGGCGGTTACGTGCCGGATACCTCAGCTCAAACGGCTTCTGGCGAACAACAATTCGATCATAGGTCGGTATTCCGGAAGTAACGAGCCCGGAGTTTCCTGAAACCTTTCTCGAGAATAAAAATCCAACGTTCCGCAGTAATATTATATTCATAGTTCTTGCACACGCGAATTTTTCATTTCCTCGAACAAAACTCTCGCCGAGATTCCTCGCGCGCGTCCGATCCTCTCACGTGCATTCATGTGCATTTCGGTACAACGCAGTGTGACGAGTATTTATAATTGTTCAATTGGTTAATTAAGGTCTTAACGGACGGATATAAAAAAATGGCCAAAATTCTTGAAAATTTGACAAATGATAATTCTTGATAGGATAATATTACATGAATTATTCCAGATTTTTTTACTCCATAATTTAGTAGTTATAAATTTATGAATTTAAAACGGTCGCTTATGGAAAAACAACTTCTGCAGACGTTAATGCTTGCAAAACGAATGGAACTAAATCACCATAAATTCTGAAAAAATTATATCATCAAGATTTAAGATCGACAAATTGATTATGCTTAGTTTCAAATGAATCGACTGAGTAATTGTCGAGAAATTAATTAAAGCAATGAGGAGTATCACCTGAAACAGTTGAAACAGTTGTACAGTCACTGACAAAACGTCAGTCAACCAATATCGTCGAATTTGACTTCAATTATTATTAAAAGTGGTAAATGAACATTCCCAAGTGTCAATTCATCATTAGTTCAGCTATTTGTAAGACCAAACATGTACGACATGATCCATACTCGTAAATCCACGATTCACCCATCTTGCACTAACTTTTTGCCCAACAATCCATCCGGTAAGACCTTAAGACGTTCTTTTATTTTTTAAAAACATATAATTATTATCATTGTTTCTTGTAGCCGTCGACATCGAGCAATTAAGGCGTTCGCCAGCGCTCGAATTCATCGACTTGTTGGAAAATCCATTGCCAGCGAGGACCCACGATCTCTTAGGCACGCTCACGGGAATCCGCGTGGTCCTCACGCCCAGACAGGTCGAAGATTGGGAAGACCTGACCGTCTGACACAAGTAAAAAAAAAAATTCTTCGACCGGCCGAAATGTCGCTGGACAACGACGAATAAATCCTTTCGCCAAGACGCGCGAAAGTTTTCCCCGTACAAAGCGGAATTACGGTCTGTGTCGCGCGCGTTTTCGAACCTCGCGGCTGCTCAAACGTCACGCGCGCGTTATATTCCGTCGCGTGTAATTAAAAAAAAAAAGAAAACGAAACGATAATAATGATAATAATAATAAACGCAGATAATTTTATAGCGAAAAAATGGAGAATACAAAAACGATTAAAAAAAGATGATCAATTATTAAGCGGAGGAAGAGAGAATTATTGATGTAGATGAGTATTTTGTACAGTGAGAATAGACTGAGGCGCTATTTCGAATGGCGCGATCGACGGTGCGCGGTGAGCAACGCCAAAGTGATCCTAATGTATCTCTATCGACTAATATAGTATTAATAAATGATAATAATTATGATAATTGTTATACATAATACGATGTACTTAACTGGGAACGGGATAGTAGACGGTGGACGAGAATAGGTGAATTTTAGGAATTATTATCTCAGAAACTGTTAGTGCGATTTTGTCCAGGTTTGTTTTATTCGAAAGTATACATGTTGAGGTATGTTGACAATTTTTTTTATGAATATATATCGACTGGGAGCGCTGCTGTAATGGCCGACGTAAAAAAAGTCCTTCTATCGCACATTCCGCGGTCCCCAAGATTACATGCTGTCGGTTCATCTGAAACGAAAATTTCAAAAAGATTCTCAAAATGTAATGTATGATGCCCTTCGCAACGTAGGATTTTTTGGAAAAAAAATTTTTTTCACAAAATGGCGGCCGATTGAACTTTACATTCATTTTTCAACCTTAATTTCCGACCTTTCTGGCTTGATAAAAAAAATAATTACGTGACAAAAAAATCCTACGTTGCGAAGAGCATCGTACATTACATTTTGAGAATCTTTTTGAAATTTTTGTTTGAGATCAAACGTCTGCATGTAATTTTGGGGACCGCAGACCGTGCGAGCGAGGGACATTTTTTACGCCGGCCATGACAGCAGCGCTTCCAGTCGATATATATTCATTAAAAAATTTGTCAACATACCTCAACATATATACTTTCGAATAAAACAAATTTGGATAAAATCGACCGAACGATTTTTGAAATAATAATTCCTAAAATGTACCTATTTCTTAACGCTCCCTACTCGGAGTCCCCCCTTAACAACGAGGGACGACGATCCGATTCGTTGATGGAATTCCGTTATTTCGATGCCGAAATATCCATGACGCGATAACGTTAAGCCTTTCCGTGATTCAAAAAGCTTCGAACCCTTCGAAAAATCGACGAATCATCGTCGCAATTATCAATCCGACTTCGTATTTATTCTTCGGCTTCGTCTCAACTGTATTCTCTCAGCTTTATTCTCACAACAGTTTCGATCCTTCGTCTCAGCGATATCGCATCGAACGACGAACCGTCGTGTCAGTATGTATAGTTAAGAAACTAACGATAATTTTTCTTTCTAACCCAATCAAATCCGCGAAATTTTTCATTATTTTCCCTCTAGCTGAGACATTTTTCGTCTTGTACGACTTTTTAATACTCGTTCTTTATTTTTCATTCGACTGGTTTTTATTTTCTTCTTCTCTTTCTTTTGTACATTAGTACATTTTTCGTGTCGTTCGTGAAGAAATATTCTTAACTACTGCCAATATGCAACGAAAAAGCAAAAAAAAAAAAAAAAAAAGGTCGCTGAAGTACCTCGAAAAAAACAGAATTATTCTGTTTGTTTTTTTTCTATTTTTCACCGTATCGTGTTTCGTCGATTCGGAGTAAGCATTTTGTATAAGAGATAAAAGCCCGAAGATTGTAAAAAAAAAAAAAAAAAAAAAAAACCGCGGGCTCGCGATTCCCGATGCTTCGCAAATCCGTTTGTACTCAATGTCATTAGTAAAAACGCGTATCTTACGCGCCTTAAGACGCCGTTTGGGCTAACGCTAAGTTTATTTCGTTATCTCCGAAGATGCTTTGTATCACTCTGTATTTTCGATCTAGTCAATTGTCCGCGGGACGTTGCAATACACTTTGCGAAAATAAAACGAAAAAAAAAAAGGAAAAAATTGATACTGATTTTATCCTTCACCTTCATATCTAGAATATTATTTAAAAATCCGAAGCACATCGATTGTGGCCGATCGATAAGGATTTCCCGAAATTAGATATACCAGATTGTCTTCGAGAAAAGACCCTTAAGGGGCAAAATGTACAAAACCCAACGTTTGATGTAATACCAAAAATATAAATCTCAACAAGTTCGTAATAATAAAAAAAATAATGAAACATTTGTTTAAATTACTTCAAAAAGAAAAAAATGTATTGACAATAACAGAACATATTTGGAGCAAGCGATACATTCCTTTCACTCGGTAAACACCCCAAAGATTCAGATCGAAAGGAGCTAAATAAAAAAAAGGGAAGAAAAAAATAATTAAAACACGCATTAACGAAAAAATTGATGAAATTGAATCAAACTCCGCCGATCTGGATGATGGAGAAGGCTTCATAATTCACACACGATTTTCGTGTTCTGCATGTAAATGAGTTATATTGGTTTAGTACCTGTATTTTCTCAATATTAATTAATAATAATAATAATAATAATAATAATAATAATAATAATAATAATAATAATAATAATAATAATAATAATAATAATAATAATAATAATAATAATAATAATAATAAAATGTATAATGAGTCGCAGAGAGTTAATTATCTACAATACTTGTCAATGGATATAAAATCACAAAATATACATAGAATGGACACGTTCGACAATAAGAAGGTAGGTAAAACGTTCATTCCGTTTCTATCCCACCTCTTTTCTTTTCTCTCTTCGATCATTCGATCGATATCTTCATTTTAAAATTTCTTCCTCCTCCATTTCTCTCAAATCCTCCCCAATCTTTCGCGCCGACCTCTCGATTTGCCAACCAACGCAATTCGCACCCAACACGACTCCACGTCAAAAAGCGTTTTGCAAAATCGAGGGTCGACTCGTGCCTTAAAATACCGTCGAATGATTCTTCGCTTCGTCTCGTATCAGCTCGCTCTACGGTTCTAGACAATTTATATTACAACGTAATTCAATCGCGAAGAGAAGACGAACGTACGAAAAGCCGATGAACCACATCGCAATCGATTTGCTTCGTCGTCTCATCGTTTTTTCCTGCTTCTCCCTCCGATATTTATTTCCTCACCCAAATACATCTTTGCCACTGCTCGAAACTAACTATCGCGCTTAAAATATTCTCAGTTTATACGGAAAAGCTACGCTTTGACGATTGAATATTCATTACAATATAGTATATACATCGATACGTCTTTCGGTATCGTTTTTTTTTCTTTCTTATTTTTTTTTGTTATTTCTTTTTCTGTTTACACGCGAGTGATGCGATTTGTTCAATCTTTCCTTATGTCCCGCAATCGAAAATAATTCAACCGAACCGAATTTAAACGAAAACGAATGTGGAATTCCTCCCACGCGAAGAAAATAAGAAGAAAAAAAAAGAACAGAGACGAGAAAAGAAAAATAATCTCTACTGAGATTGTTTCTTTCTTCTTCTCTCTTTTCCATATATATATATGTATATGTATATAATTGTTTGCTTTTGATACACGTGAGAAGATCCTGCATCCCTCGCGTAAACATCTCGTAAATCCGGCAAAAAGCCGCGCACCTTAAATAATTCAAAGATTCTTCTCCCACGTTTTTAATCTCCTTCGAATCTCGTTGACTTGCCCACGGAGTTATATATATTTACAGACGAAAATTGTTCTAACTAAAATTCACAATCATCGACGATAAAAGCAGATTTATTCGTCGTACGATGGGGATATTTTTGTCGCTGTTCAGTCACTTCAGTCTTCGAACGCGTTTATCTCGGTTTGTTTTTCGAAAGACGATCTTTCGCGGCGATTCCTCGATTTTTTTTTGCGACAGACGACGAAGACGGACGACACACACACACACGCGCACACGCACACACGCACAGACACGCATACACACTTGAGTAAATTACTTTCAGCGATAAATTCGTTATTATAATTTCGCGGGATGAAAAGAAAATTTGAGAAGCTAAAAAAAAAGAAAAAAAACGCAACGATTCGGTGCGCGACGTCGTACGCGGTGATTATTTGATACATACAATTGTAGAGAGACGAACACGTTTGCCGATAAACCGCGTAAATCTCTCGTTGCCTCGACACCCGTTGCTTGTACAATTGTACGTATATAAAATATAATTGCACGAAGTTTTATCGCGTTGAGATATTATCCGACCTAATCTAAATTCTACTTCTTTCGCTCTCAATGGACAAACTTTGTTCTTCATCCAGCACGTCTGGATCACAATCGATACGTTTCTTTCTCTTGTTTTGTTCGTAATTCGAAAGATCATAAAGTAAAAAAACAAAAAAATCGTTTCTTTTGAAAATAAAATAATTCAAATAAATAAATACAAACTCGAAACAATCGCGGTTGAGTTGGGACGAATTACGATCGAACGTGAGGAAAATTTTTTTGTTATCTACGTCGAATAAGCTTCATTGGCACACGAAGAACGCCACGAATTCTTATCGCTTCGTTTACGAACCTTCGAACTCGGTCTCGTAGTCGTTTTGTATTTTTTTCTTTCACGTTTTGTTTTTTTTTTTTTTATTTTTTGTTTTTTAATTCGCACCGAAGACGGGCGCGATTTTTCGTCGTGGTTTTGTGGATTTTCGCGTGTTTCGTTCCTTCGCGAATCGGTCGAACTCTTCACGCCCGCACGTGAGTGTTTTTTTTTTTTTTCCGGAAGATCGCGGAATTATCGCCACAAACGGTTTACGGAAAATATAAAGTTTGATTTGCCGGTGAATCTTTCGTACACCCGCGATTTTATGGACTTCCGTACGGCCGTTGTTGATGTTTTTGTTGTTTGTTTTGTAATTTTCGTGGGTTTTTTCGATGATCAGCCGTCGAGGGGAAGTTGCTAGGTGTTGTAGAGCTGGTATTCTATGTAGGACGTGGGGACGAAACCTTCGATCGGTTGTGACATTCGACGAACTCGCGTCCAACCGTCTCCCTGGTCCAGCTCTATCATGTAGAGTTCCTCGCCGTCGTACATCGGTATGGATCCTTCGCTGGTTGCTGGAGAAACGAGTAAGAGGGATTATTGAATAGAGACGTGAATTGTCGGACGGAATTTTGAGGTCTTGCTGGAGAGATCGTTGGGGGATGAGTTGGTACGAAATTGGGGAATCGTGGATTTACGAGTTTGGATGCACGTCGTGCATGTTTGGACGCATGAATAGCTGAGGTAATGATGAATTGACACTTGGGAATGTTTATTTGGCACTTTTTGTAATAGTTTGAGTCGAATTCGACGATGTTAGCGTGTGGTTGACTGAGGTTTTATCAGTGACTGTATAACTTTTTCAACGTTTTTAGGCATTAATTCAATTAATTTTTAGACAATTACTCGGTGGATTCATTTGAAATTGGGCATGATCGATCTGTTGATTCTTAATCTTGATGATATAATTTTTTCAGACCTTAAGGTGATCGAGTTCTATTCGTTTTGCAACCATTAACGTGTGCAGAAGCTGTTTTTTTCCATAAGCGACTGTGTTAAATTTATAAATTTGTGACTACTAAAATATGTAGTGAAAAATTTTGAAATAATTCATGTAATTATTCTATCAATAACTATCATTCCTCAACTTTTTAAGAATTTTTCGCAGAGAAATAACCTTAATTATGTAGTGAAAAATTCCTAAATAATTAATGCACCATTATCCCATCAAGACATATTATTCCTCAAATTTTCAAGAATTTTTCCCCAAGAAATAACCCAAATTATGCAGTTAAAAATTCCGAAATTATTAATGTATTAGGATCCCATCAAGAACTATCATTTCTCAAATTCCCAATAATTTCTTCCCCAGAAATCACCTAAATTATGCAGCGAAAAATTCCGAAATAATTACTGTATGATTATCGCATAAAAAACTATCATTCTTCAAATTTTCAAGAATTTTGCCAAGTTTTCAATCCATCCAGTAAAACCTCGCATTTTCCGTCCATCGAAATACTCCGATCGACGTCGCAAAACGACAATATCGTAATATTCGTTTCGACTTACCGTCGAAAGGATAAAGAGCCCGACACGTTCCGAGGGGCGGTTGAGCGTCCAATTCGTCGACGTAATATTCCTCTCCCGTGCTGCCCGGAAGCGATGTCCTTGACGTACCGAGACCAGATTCCGGGCTGTTCGTGGAACTGTGCATGAGTACGATAAAGCGAGATCCATTTCTATATGCCTATCCAAACTTTTATTTTTCTTTCTCAAACAAACAATTTCCGTCATTTTACAAATCGGAATCTTTACAAATCGTGCGTAACTAAACTCTTCGCAACGTAACTACGTCAATCGTTCGACAACAAAATTTACGAATAAACGACTCTTACGAATTCATCATCGCGCGAGCATTGGACAATTAAATGAAAGATAATTAACGATGATAATTGCGACAGATAAATGTGATATTATCGACGTAACGTCGATGATCGTTCGAGGACACTCACTCGTGACTCTGTTGGGGTGTTCCTGGTGCACTTTTTTTGTGAGCCGTTTGATTCGCGTTTGCGTTGCTCACGCTCGATTCCGAAGCTGATCTCGATAAACTTTCCTCGCCGCCCGAATGACTCGATCTTCTCGAATTTATCGATCTCGTTGTTGAACCGTTGCTCGAAGGATTTCGCGGTGCTTGGCTCGGACTGTGAAACAAAATCGGAAAATAAAATCAATTTTAAACAATGAATTTGATCAAGTTTCGAATGGTTGATCTTTTGGGGGGGATTACGATTTCTTGGGCCCCCATTTCATAAACTTTTCTTGTAGAACACCCCAAAATAAGCCTAAAATCAAGAATAAACAATGTCGATATCTTCCTTAGTTTTTGAGATATCGATATTTTTTGTGTAGAAAATTTTTTTTTTTCAATTACAAAAAATTCAGAAAATAAAGAATAAAAAAAGAAATAATCTAAAAGCCTAATAAAAACCCACCCTAGTTTTCTAGGTTAGGTTGAGTTAAGTGAGTAAGGTGAGGTTTTTAGCTTATTTTTAAAATCATTTTTTCCCTAATTTTTTCAAATTAAAAAATTATTTATTTTTATACAAAAAAAATCGATATCTCGAAAAATAAGCAAGATGTCGAAATTTTGTATTCTTGTTTTTAGACTTATTTTAGGATGTTCTACAAGAAAAGTCCACCCGATTAGGGGTCCCAAGCTATCCCAACCATGAAGATCGTTTTCAAAATGAATCAATTAATTAATCAATTCATTTTTCCTCGATCAGTGAATCGATTAAAAAAAAATCGAACCGCGTCGTACCTCGACAGACTGACGCCCGCTCTCATCGCTTCGTCCAGATATCCCTGAAACTTGATCAATTCACCGCCGAGTTTGTCCAAATTGTGACTGGATTGATTCAACTGGCCCTCTATGCTCATCGGATCCCCGAGGGCCGGATTTTGTTCGTAAACACCCTTCATCTTCATGAGGCCGTCTCTCGCCGCCGTTTCCTGCTGTATCTTGGCCTGAATCTCGTCGAGCCTCTGCTGCAATCGTTTTTTTCTTTGGTTCGGCGGCAGATCGCTGCAGTCCTCCTTCGCGCCATCACCGTATCCAGGTACATTGTTCTGCGGATAAAGATAAAGATCTATCGGTCAACAATACTCCGGCAACCGACGTCGAAGCGTTTGCAAGACGCGAAGGAGCATTCCCGACGTTCCGTTGAGTGAATCGACTCAACGGCGATTAAACAAAATAAAATAAAAAATAAAATAAACAGAAAAATAACATAAAAATTACTTCTCTATAAAATCGAGAAGTTAATAAGTAAAAAAAAATTAATAAAAGCGTGTAAAGCGCGATAAAATTGCACCACTTTATTACCCGGTGTACTCTGCCGGTAATTATTCTTATTTTCTCAAGCCGACGTGAAAATATATTCGATGAAAAAAAAATTGAAACATGGAAAAAAAATATTCTAATTTAAAAAATTTTTAATAATAAAAAAAAAACTCATCTTTCGCGTTTATGTTTAATCGAGTGTTGCTAAAGAGGATCCGAACGTTAAACTACACGGCGTACAAGACACATACACACGTTCGTATTTTCGTGATAAGTCAATGCAATAATAAACAAATGCTTGTAATTAATGAGAAAAGGACAGACCTTCAAAGCTATGCACACCTCGATCAACTTCTGTCGTTTGCATGAAACAAATCACATAAGCGCGTCATTCAGCGTTATAAGTAGAGCGATTTACGGGAAGCGAATCGACGAAACTACGAACTCAGCGGTACCGTAACTTCGTAAATCGAGGAGCGCAAGACGGAACGATAAATCGTTTCTTCGTATATTTTTTCAAGCTAGTTACGTTTCCGCTGAGTTCGTTCGATCGTAAGTTCTGCAACGATCGTCAACCTTGAGATCGTCGTTTACTCTTGGGTAATTAACGGTGTACCAATTTGCTTATTAGTCAGCCTGATTTTGTTGTTTTGTTTTTGTTGTTTTTCTTTTTTTTTTAATTTGTATGCGCAGACACTAGACGTGGTTACATGTGCAGAATTTGATAAGGAAGCGTTCGGGAGCAAGCGATCAATCCGATACTTACTGATAGAGATAGTAGCCAAATTCACGGTTCCGTGGATTGTTGGAAATACGAGTAATAGAGAGGAGAAACGAGGGAACCGCGAGAAGATCGAACCGTCCACCAAGTTAAGAGGAAAATTATACAAAAATATTGAGTCAGGAATTGGAAAACGTTAGACGATAATGAAAATTATGTTAATGGGGAGAGGGACGTCCGGAATTGTTGGATTTTGGAATTGTTCTATCCTTTTTCGGTATCTTTTGGATCCTACGAACTTGATAATTTTTTTGTGGATTATTTAGACCTGCCTTCCGCTCATCCGACCTCCTTTCTTATGAAGAGCTGGCTTTTCCCAGAAGCTTTATTGGAACTAAGGAACTTTTTCTATAAAATTGGAGTGGGTTGCTTTTTTTTTTAAAAGATTCGAGTTTTTTCGAAATGTCAATGTAATGGTTTTATATTTATTAAAAAGGAATAAACAAATAAAACTAAATAAAACATTAAAAAAAGTCATTTTAAAAAAGGAGAAAAATGAAATCTATTCTGCGAAAAAATTAATATTTCGACTATTTCTATAATATGATAATCAATAAAATAATAATCAAAGAATCAATTTTTATCGGAAAAAATTGAAATATCGTTTTTGTTTGCTAGATAGATTTCATTTTTATTTTTATAAGATAGGAAATCTTGATTTGCAGGAAATCTTGAAATACTTGAATTTTCTAAAAATAAAATGTATATATATTGGGAACACGATGCCGCCTCGAATTTGATAGAAAAAGTTCCTGACGTCCGATAAAGTATCTAAGAAAAAATATTTCATCCAATTTACAATGGTGGAAAAAGTAGTTACCTCGTGATAAAAAAGGGGCGGTGGTGTGGGAGGAAGGGAGGGTCTAAAAAATATTTAACAAGAAAATAAGTGAGATCGTAAGATCCAAAAGATACTAAAAAAACATCATCAACCACATCGGGGGCTAGAAGGATTTAAATCCAGTGATTTTGGACGTCCCTCACCATATATACATATCCAAATCCCGATTGTCAGATGAATTGTTTGCAAATAACGAATAACAAAAGTGTCAACTGAATTTCTATACGTGGGCTCTTTACTCGCTATATGGCTCTGCAGATCGATCATATACAAATGATATGATTAGTAATGTTTCGGAATATAATAAGTAATTGTAAAAATAAGAATGACGATTTTTGGTGAGCATGCAATGGCGTGATGCATCGTTATAACGTGCTGAATAAATCCTACCGAGTGTGAATCAGGAATGAGCATTCATCAAATGAAAACGTATGTAAAATTCTTTCCTTCTTAAATTATCATGAATCTCAATTGCCCCCAAGTTATTTCTCTCAGAACAAAATTAATTACAGAAACAATAATTCATCTCAATTATTCAGTATTATTACAAAAATAGAAAAACTTTGATCCAATGATAATTAATTATAATTATACCTGCGTAAAAAAGTATTTCAACTACATTTTCATCGAATAAACGTTCATTCCCCGTGTAAATATAAATTTTCAACGATATTATGTAAGATGCTGCTATACACATAAATACTAATGAATCCTACGAGAATAATCCAATTTTTCCATTCGGAAGAACTTCGACAAGATACCTTGTTACTGCTGAAAATTCCGAATATCCCGACTCGTTTTTTTATCTTGCCACCGGAAACCGTGCCCTTGACCGTCAGGTGATTGTGCACAGGTTGCAGCACAACCTGCGAAATTTGATTGCAAATGTCGTAAGATCCGGTAGCGGAAAGATCCTCGAATGGAAAATCTCCGGGTGGCGTGAAACCGCTCTTGTATCTCTCGATGACCAAAAGCGTGTCTTCCTTCTCGTTTATCTCGTTCGCCGCTTTTTCGATACCATCGAGACATTGAGCGATTATCGGAGCTACGGCGCGTTCTATTTCCACCGATTTCATCATGTAATTTCGCATGTTCTTTATCCTCTTTTCGTCCAATTCCTATTTGATGGAAAAGAAAATTTATGTAGAGATGTGTGTGAGCTATTTCACCAAAACGCCGACGATGGTTTGGAGGACGTGTTTGGGGGAATCTTTGAAACAAATGCAGAATGTTGTCCTTGATATTATACGTGTACTTGATTTTTTTCGGATTTATTCCTCCATTATTTCTATTATTTATAAATTTATAGGAAGTTTCGTGACGTTTCCGTTTTTTTTTCAATTGATATTTTCAGTATGTTATCGAAAAATAAAAATTACATTCAAAGTGCATATTTATGTAAAATCGTCTGAAGTTACCGAAAAAAATATTGATTTTTATTTTGGACTAACGGTAAGCTCTTGAAACCGAGTTTTAAGTGCAAAAGGCGATTTTTAAGGGTTTTTAAGAATTCAATTTTAAGGGATTTTTAAGCAAACGATATATATATCACAAACTAGAGTCGTTTGTTTCGTTACATCAACGATTATACCTGCAGATGCTGGAACACTTCGGGCATCGCCGTGTGATAATGCAACGTCTGCATTTCGTTCGTCTTTTGCAACTGATTCGCGTACTCTGTCTTGGCCTCTTCGCTCTGCTGTGTTTTCAGAGTCATGTTCATACGTTGTTTCTCAATCTGTCAAAAATAACCACAAGCATTAGATAAAAAAAAAACCTAATTCAAAAAGCACTCAAAGATTACCAAAACAGCAACAACTGCTCATACAAAAAAAATAACGAATGGATTTAATGTTAATTTATGAAAAATCCGAACCTCGGCTCTCGAAAGATTCAAATCGGCGTCCGCTCTGTGATAATTTTCCAATGCCTTGTCCGCCTCGCGAAAAGCCTTCTCGTAAGCTTTCCTCGCTCTCTCGAGATTGCCGATTTGTCCGGCTAGATTGGCCATAAGCCGCGCGCCTTCCTGAAGATTCTTCTTGCGATCCTCTTTGAAGTCCTTGACGAGAATATTCAACTCGCGCAAAACATTTGCCTGAAGATTCTCGGCGATGACCTCTCGCTGTCCGGCCTGGTCGTTGACCTCGTTCAGTTCCAGCTTGAAAGCGCGACACGGGCTGTATCTGGAAAATTTGAAGAAAAAAAAAAAAAAAAAATACGGAAGGTAAAATAAAAGGCGGAATAAAAGCGAGCGAATTTTTTTTTTTTTTTTTTTTTGACATCGATTTCGTTCGGGTGGTTGGATCGTTAAACGGAAAATTAATTCGCCCGGAAAATGTTGAACCGTGGAGGCTGAAGTGACGAAGCGCGGCGGGGGAAAAACACGCTGGCAAAGCACGATAAAAGCTCCGACGTTCTCTCGACCCACAAGATCATCGATTAAACCGTGGTCGGTGTTCGTGGGCAAATCGCTCGCGAGGCCGACCTCGTCGTGCTCCTCGAAGAATTCGTTAACCGCGTTTGCACGAGACGAGCACGTTGAAACGAACCTCGCGTCGACTCTCCCACGCGGCTTCGATAAGGGAAGAGAGCTTCTGCTTTCCGTCCGGTTACGAGCACGAGGCTGCCACGCACTCGTCGTATCTGCTGCTGTTCGGGTATAGCCCGATGCGCAAATAAACCATCGGCTGGCCCGGCATCAGTTTTTTATTTATTTATTTATTATTATTATTATTAATTTCAATTTTCACGTTCTAATCGAGACGCGTCGGCTTTCCGAAAAGGGAAAAAATTATAATAATAACAATGAATTATTATTATTTCCGTGTTCCGTGAATTATATTATTAATAATAATAATAATATATAATAATAATAATAATAATTAATATATATATAATAATAATAATATTATTATAGTAATTATTATTATTAATATTTTTTTTTGCCTCAAACGCAAAAATTTATAATAATAACAATGAATAACTATTAATAATAATATGGTAAAATATTGTATAGTGATATACATTGTATATGATATAATAACAAGGAAACAATAACAATGAATTATTACTATTTCCGTATTCCGGGAATTATATTATTATTATCAATAATAATAATAATAATAATAATAATAATAATAATAATGATAATAATAATAATGATAATAATAATAATGATAATAATAATAATAATAATAATAATAATAATAATAATAATAATAATAATAATAATAATAATAATAATAATAATAATAATAATAATAATAACAATAAATAAAATAGCTGCAAGTAGAAACTTGCAAAGTGCTTCCTCCGTAATCCTCCGCACTTGAGCCAATGGACGAAGTCCTTTATGAGGATCATGAGTACCTTTTTTCTTTATTAATTCTGGCTTCCTCATAAAGGATTTCGTCCATTGGCTCAAGTGCGGAGGATTACGGAGGAAGCACTTTGCAAGTTTCTACTTGCAGCTAGTTTTAATTTGCAGAGGTTGGAACTTAGAAATTTCGTATTGCTCTAGATCTTGATCCGTTCGGCCGATCTCGGCCAAATTTGATATGTATTATAACACAATGACATCCTATACTTGCAGAGAATTATGGTTCGATTGGTTGAAGTTAACGACAAATAGAGCAAAAAAATTGATTTTTTGAAAAATTCAAAAAATCATAAAATCTAAAGTTATAAATGGATTCGGCTCAAATGCAATACCAACCGTCCTTGTACTCAATTCTATATGTAAAAAACTATTTAGCCGAATATGTCGAAAATTGCGGACGCTAGCGTGGCTACAGACATTTTTTGAAAAATTCAAAACACTGTCGAAGCCGAATAAGTGCGTCGATAATTGCGAAATTTACAGATTACATACATATTAGAAGGCATCGCATGTGTGCAAAATTTGAGTACGGTAGCTTGAACCGTTCTCGAGTTATGAACGTTTGAATTTTAGAGGGTGGTTACATACATACATACACACACACACACACACACACACACACACACACACACACACACACACACACACATACATCCGGACATTTTTTCCGAATGTGTTTTCTGGATGTTTTAGGACATTCTGAACCTATTGACATCAAAATCTCGAAAAAAAAATTTCTGACCGTCACAAAGCTTCCTTTATGAGGAAGCAAAAGAAAAAAACCAAATCGTGAATCAACCAAACGAATACAACGGCCATTGCGACTCCCGCGAAAAACTTTCTCCGTGCGCGATATAAACGATCCGCGTTAATTATGACATCGACGGGTTCGAACAAATCCGCAATCACTTCGACAGAAATATATAATAAATATACTCACTGATAATCCTCTTCTTCCTTTTTCTTCGGTTGATAATTCTTCACTAGCCTCCTGCAACAAAATCAATCATGTTAATCAACATAAACATCAAAATCGCGGAAGTGTCACGATAAACATCAAACCCCAAAAATAACTGAGCGTACAAAATTAAGAGACCAAAAGAAAATTATTTTTGTCAAACGAAATATAAGACACGGATTAAAATAATCCGCAAGGTTTACGACAAAGTTGTCGGAAGGTTTTCTCGACATTGATTCACGCTTCGTGGGCGTAAGCTGCGGGGGCAGATGCTTATTTGGTTAAAGTTCGCCGATCTCGCAACGCTCTCGAGGACCACCCGATCGAAATTCGTATATTTTTTATTTATCGACGACGATAAAACGATAAAAGACGCGAAGGCGTGCGACTCGGGGCACGAACGCGCTTCTCTCGTCGTTAAAACGATGGCGGAAAAATAAATAGAATTAACAACAAAAAACAACAAAAACAATAATAATAAAAATAATAAAACATCGTAATGCGTATCCGCGATCTCATAGTTGCTTAGAAAGTGCAAGCTTCGATATCTACGACTGTACACGAATCGTTATTGTACAGGCTTCAACGAGACAACGTTATAACTTAAACAACGTGAGAGTGAGTAATTGTAGCAGCTCGTTGTATCCATCGCGAAGAACGTCGAAGGTGAAAAGAAACGTGAGAAATAATTTTCGCGCGAACGTTTCTTTTTTCCTTTTTTTTTTTTTTTTTCGTCTCTTCAACGTGACCGGAATTGGCATGCCTCGAAGAGTGCGAAGAATTAATCGTTCGTACTTTCTCGATCGATGGTTTTAATTGTTGCGACTGTCTCGACGATGGAACGAAAATCATGGTCGTGGACGGGAAATAGTTTATGGAATATCGATCGAAGGAGGAAAAAAGAAAATAAGGTGAGACGGCGGAGAATTTTCTTTTTTTTATTTGTTTTTTTTTGCGACACCCGGTATAAAAATATGTATAGCCAGGCTACAGTAGACGTCATTCACGAGACAAACAAGGGGGCCTTTTAATGCAATATTACCGGCGGTTTGTGTGTCCCTGAACTCACCGGGTGCGTGAGAGAGAAACCCGAGTGAACGCGTTGCACATGCTGCGCTATTTATATTATATATGTAAATATTAGTGGTGGTTCTAATTTGAGTCATTTTCGAATTTTTATTTTGCCAGGGTTTCAATCAATTTCAAGAGAAAATTAACAAATGTTGAGGCTAATTTTACCCTTCTGGTTTAACTCTAATCATCCCCTGTTACGAGGTGAAATTTCCTGTTTAAAAGACATGCAATTATTCTATTTTTCGTTAATTATATTGGCGGGACGACTAATTATTTCTGAAAAAATTCAATATCATATGGAATTAACGGGTATGAATCCTACCTTCACGGACAAAATAATACATACATGGGTCATCTGATACGACGTTTACACCGTTTCTCTAACGATTATTATTCAATTTATTAATATAATGTTGACATGACTAGAATATTTGAGGGTATGAGAAATATTTAACGTCGCTTGGGGAAGGGGGAGGGCGTCTAAGATATACTGGATGTTTCAAAATTATTGGAGTAAATTAGATGATAATCGTCGGAATATAAGATAACCTATATATGCATATATTTTTTTCATAAAAGTATAGTCCATACTCGTTAGTTCCCTATCCATATTAAGTTTTTTCACGGAAATAATTAGCCGTCCCGCTAAAATAATTACCGAGGAATAGAAAAATTATATGTAATTGACACGGAAAACTTCGCCTAGTTAGGGACAACACTTAGAATTTAACTAGAAAGTAAAAAGCAGGCTTGCGTTTTGGTTATATTCGATTGGGACCCCGGAAAAAGAAAAATTTGGACATTGACTAAATAACAACCACCCTAATATATATAATAATGATGATAACAACGTGCTCCACGAGTAATAACAAAAACGACGTAGTAAAACTTCCAATTCATATGGTTCAGACTCGCGTCTTAACATCGTAAACACTTTTCTTTCGTTAAAAATATCGCAAAGCAATGCACTGTAATTTTTTACAACAGTCAAATAAATTTTACGCGCGATCGATGATTGTTTGCACAACTTCCCGTTATATTCCATAATATCTGAGGAAATTACCGTGGGACAGCTTACATTTTATTAAACGAAATAGAATAATTTGACCGGCGTCTTGTTTTATTTTCTTACTCTTCATAATAAAAATGCAAGGAAAAAACAGCTTAGTAATTTTTTCGGGGATTTTCCTCTCAGTTTACATTGGCTCACTCATTTGCTATAAAACGCGAATGTGCTGCGATAAATTTTCTCTTCTAACTTCATCCCCCCCATGATTAGCTCATGAAAAATACGTTTCGAATGGCCGATAAAGCACTCCCATACGGCAATATCGTAAATGTATTACAGCTCACCTGAGATTGCCGGCGTACTCCACCTCGATCTTGCATCTGTCGCGTATGAAGTGGCCATACCTCTCCAAAAATTCTATTCCCTTCTGCGTGTGGAGGGACAGATTCTCGAACTGATCCTGAAATATTCACGAAAAAGCACAAAAATATTACCAACAACGTTTTTACTTCAGTTTTAATTGTTTTAATCGTGATAAGAGTGAGATAAATGCATCGAAGGATGGATTATTATTGAAAAAAACGTTAAACAAATATTTCTCTACCGCAATTAGGGCCTGAGATCTTCAAACTTTTATCTTTTTCCCCTCCGAGTGTTTTAAAAAAATTGTTTTCTGATGCTTCGTTTTGTTGTCTTTTCATTTCATTTATTTATTTGTGTATTTTTCTTTTTATTGTTTTTTATTAAGTTCTTTTCTGCTCGTCGCGAAGAATCACGACGATCGTTGAAACCGGATCGTGCCAAATATGGCTCGTCGAGTTCGCGCATCGACGAGACCACACACTTGTGAAGGATTCGTGTGTGAACCATCGGTCGTCTGGTTTCTCTGTTGGAATCGACGAGAAAGTCGTCGAGTTTTCAACTTCGAATGTTTATTCGTCGTTAAAGTTAAGCGCCGATAGCGATGAAATTCGATGTCGATCGGTCGCGAGAGACTTGGGCCATAATCATCGAATCAAATTGTTCGGACGCCCTTAGGCTATACATCGAGCTACGATCTGTGATCTCACATGGAGTTTGAACGATAACCGCGTCGTGAAAATCAAACGTACGTGATAGACTACTGTAGAGACGTTTGGAAGAAAAACAATCGAAGAAATAAGGGAAATTTAAATCCAAGGAATGTCACCGGAAGTTCGATGAAACGCCTGTTTTCCTTGGATACATATTTTGGTTGATCAATTCATCTCTTCTATCTTTTATCTCTTTTATCTTATCTATCTATCATCTCTTCTTGTATTCAATTTTGTTTTTTATTGATATATCGTTTTTTCGTATTTTTTATTTCATGAATTATGATCAGGAGGGGTGAACATTTTTTATTCAATGTACGACCCTTCTTCCTTCCCTTGCATTTTTTATTCTTATCGATACATTGATTTTTTTGCATTTTTAAATTAACGTAAAGTATCGCAAGACTGAAAAAAAGGATCCAGTCTATTATTATAATACTTTTTGCCTGTATTAATGTTTTTTCTCATTGATATATCAATTTTTTTGCATTTTTCTAATTTCGTAAAATATCACAAGATTAGAAAAAAATTAATTAAATTTATTGCCATACTTCCCTATTATAATTATTTTTTCTTATTAATCTATTGATTTTTCTCGCATTTTTCAAATTTCAGAAAATATTCTGAAAAATTAAAAATGTTTAATCAATCCATTATTATACTTCCGTCTATTAAAGTTACTTCCATATTAATATACCAATTTCTTTGCTCTGATTTTCCAAATTCCACAAATTATCATCAAAATACTAGGAAGAAAAATAATAATTAATTCACCAAAACACGCACATTCGATTATCCGTCGATTTCATTCAAACAAATACTTTTCACAAATTCATTCAATTCGTTTTCAATTTTTTCTCAGCACACAACCAATCGAACGGCCACACCGAGACAATGAGAAATTTCGCAACCGGTCGACGTTCGAGTCTCGTTGCAGCGAAGTTAGTTCAAAGTGCTGTGCAATGTATATAATAAAATTAAATACGCGCATGTATGTAGTACAAAGTGCGTTACGCGACTGCTAGACGCCTCAAAGATCCGTTTAGCGTTCTGACACGAAAAGTGAAACTGGTCAGCGGTGCATCAAACGTCCGACAAGAGCGACGTCAGCGAGTCGGCAAATATCGTCGCAACACAGCTGAAAATGTAACAACAACGACAAAAAAACCAGCAGCAGAAAAAAAAGGAAAAAAAAAACAGAAAAAATATTAATTTACCGCAAAAATACGCATCGCGCAAACGAAACCAAATGCATGGACGATGCAACCGCAAAATTGTGGGTTATGTTTGACCTCTTTACACCCGCGAGTCTTGCCGGTAACGTCCGTTCGTATCATTGTAAACGTATACGCGATTGAAACGAAGATTGCATTGCCGGTGATGCGATCCGAATCTCTCGCGATCTGTCGGTGAGAACGAGAGGAAAAAAAATGAAGAAGGAAGGGAAAAAATCTAGCGGTTTACGGGTTAATCTGATGGCGAGAAACAACGTTTTGCATATGATGGGACTGGGAAAAAATAGGCTAATAACGTTGTGGGCATGCACGTGATAGTACATGATAGTAGCTGCATTCGTTCTCATTTCGGAAAAAAAAGTTTATTTAAGTTTTTCATAAACTGGGTTTGCTACAGGGCTTGTTATAATTTTCATTTGATGTGCTAATTAAAAGCTACGTTCCGGAATTTATTCAGATTTTTTGCATTGATAGTTTAGATATTAAGGGGGGCTCTGATAACGACTCCGATGGAAAATATCTCGTAACTGATGGGTTTAAATGAATAGGTCCTAAAACATTATTTGATGCATTAAGAAGATTCTATTCGAAGACACCCCTCCCTATGAGGTAAGTAAAAGAAAATGTCGATCACAATTTTCAATCTGCGGGAGGGAGGTCGAAAAATTTGTTGATTCTCAAAAATCTTATCATTTCTGTTTTTAGGTCACCATCTCCGCCAGTGTAACAAATTTCGTCTCAATAGGTTAATAAATGAGGGAATAAGAGGACTCTGACATACCGACAGAAGGATGGACAGCCTGACAAAAGCCATGAGGGTTCCTAGACGCTGCAACAAAACCCTAAATAAACGAAGTTAATGTACTTCTCAATGATTTCATGAGATTGGAGCGTACTATAAACGCGACGCCCTGAAGTAACAGTCGACGAAGAATGCGAGGAAAGCCTTATCGTTCAAGGACGTCTGTCTGTTTCATTCTTTCCCTTCGTTTCTGTCTCTCTCCCTCTCACTCTTTCTTTCTCTCTCTCTCTTTCTTGCTCTCTCTCTCTCTTTCTCAGTGCATGTACGCTCATAAACGCAGCGACGTTCACAGCCGCGGCGAACCTTCGGTGCAGCTTTAACGGTATGGAACCGATCGGGCTGCGAGTTAGACCATAGTTGTACGTAGTGTCCAGTCGCGGCTTTTGGAATCCAGCAGCGACGCAGGAACGTCGAGAAGCCGGTTCGAAGTATGCGTGGCCCATGAATTTATTGCTTACCGAGATATCGCCTGGGCATTCGCAGTTCGACGGTAAACGGTATGATCCACAGGCACGGTGCACAGTGAATGGCGTTGAAATAAAATATTAAAACGCTTGTGGAGATGTAATTATTGTCTCGGGGTATGGTATAATATCGTATTGCATATTTATAATTCATTCGTAGGGAAAAAATTTTTTCTATTCGTTTTTTAAGCAAGAATAAAAATTAATGGAACGGAAATAATAAATGATGATAATCAATTATTATCAATAAAAATATCATATAATGTTATGCATAATATGTGGTATATCGAGAATGGTTCATTCATTATTGGAATATTCATAATAAATTATTATAATATAATAATAATTATATTATAATAATATATTATTATCATTATTAAGATTTTTTCGTTATTGATAAAGATTTCTGCATATTTTTTTTAGCAAAAATAAAAATTGAAAAAAAAAGGTAAACAATCATAATAATAATAAATAAGTATTGATAATAATATGGTATATTATATAATAACATACATTATATATGGTACATCAAGGATGGTACATTCATTACTAGAATATTAATAACAGATGATTATAATATAATTATATACATCTAATTATCAAAATCATATTATAATCATGTATTATTATCATTATTATCAATATTCTAGCCATGAATGTATCACCCTCGTTATATCTTTGATCAAAGAAAAAACAGAAAGAAAAGAAAATAATATAGAGAAAAAAAACTATATTCATCTCTCCCGCGTTACCGTGATTATTATAACGTCGTTGCTCGAAGTACAGCAATTACCGCGGCATTTACCCTACACCTTGAAGCAACTCGGGACAAGCCACGATCTCTGCGTTAGCGCACAGAGTCGGCAAAAATTCGCCTCGAGCTCGGTCAGTATGGGCTCTCGAACGTGTCCTTTTCCTTTTCGAGATCGGACGGTGCACAATCCGTGTTTCCAGCCTTGGAAGTTGCGCAAAAAAAGGGGAAGACGACGATGTGTGACGCATCCGCGACAGTCAAGAGCGAGAAAGAGACGCTTTTGCGTCTGCGTGCGGAGTAAAAACGTTGTACGAGAGACTACTACGCGCGGTCGGTTCGCTGTGTTTCGTTTCGCTTGATATTGCCTCGCGGGTTCCGCACGCTCTTACGAGAACCCGATTCACAACCGAGTGCGGTGAGTACCGAGTTGTTTTGCGGTCGATATGTCGATTTAACACAATTTTTCATGATTCTGTGATATATTCGAACGATATCGAGGATCGTGCGATTTATCGCATTTTATAATCGTTTCAAACAATTCGGATTGATTTTGTTAGGATTTTTTTGTGATGCGAACGATTTTTTTGTAACGTTCTATATCGAGCGATTTGCTTTCTCATTTTTGTGATAGATTACAATTTTTTATTATCTTTCTTTGTATTTAATTTTATTGACTATTGATATATAAAATGTATTTAATCTACTATTCTCCTTTTTTCTATTATTATTATTATTATTATTGATATTATGATTAATCTTTTTTTTCTTGTCCATATATTTATTTTTTGCGCATTTTTTAAATTTAGTGAAATATCGCAAGGCTAGGAAAAAATGAATTTAATCTATTACCCTACTTCCTTCTATTAAATTTTGTTTCGGATTAATATATTGATTCGTTCTCTGGCATTTTTCGAATACCATTGATAATCATAAAAGAATATAATTAAACTAAATAATGAAACAATATAACACTGCGAAGAAATATAATTAATTCACCAAAATATGCATATTTGATTGCTCGTCCAGTTCATTAAAATAAATATTTTTTGCAAATTCATACAATTTATATCGGCAAATTTTCTTCCCAATCTTCGTGATTTTATTGCAGGGTGTGGCTCAATAATTTTTAAGATAAAACAACCTCTCATTCTTCCAAACTCTCGAAAAATAAAAAAATCGGCAATTTCGAATATCCCCGGCAAACGTTCCTACCCCCAAGAATCTAAAAAAAAACTTCCCAAAAAATTGCCCACATTCTTCCCAAACGCTGTACCACACCGAGCCCCGCAAATGTACCTTTCCAACAAAAAACAAAACCCCTCCAACCGAGGAAAACCCAAATCCAAAAACCGCAAAAAAACAAAATTCCATCCCATTCATGACGAGCGAAAGATCCGAGAGTTGAGATCCACTGTAAAACGTGGCAGTGGGCTTACCGGTTGGGTACGCGCCCGTGCGACCGGCGCCGTAGCCATACTACGAAACACGCCGGACACCGTATAAACCGTAGAATTTGATGGGTAACAGTATAAGAGAGAGACCCACAAGAGCTCGTGATATACAGCATTCGAACCCGAGGGTCGACGTACGACCTCCACGAGGATAAATGCACGTCGCCAGGGGGCTCCGTACGCCGCCAATCGCAATTTTTCCATTTCCGTTCGACCTCATGCCCGCGCCTATCCACGATCCCCCCGCGAGCCCCCCAGCAGCCCCATCCGCCCCTCTTGTAACCCCCCCGTCCAAAGGTCGATAAGAGGAAAACGCGTCACAGCATTTGCCGTCGGCGGTGGCAACCCTGTGGCCGAGGTGACTCACCGGGTCTCGTTCCAACCTCGGTCGAGCTCCCGCGCGACAACCCGGTTGGTTGGTCCCCCCCCGTCCGTACGAAGTGCATCGTGCTCGGACGCTCGTCGCAGGCGATGCACTTGCGCCTCCGGTCTAACCGGGTCTGTCCAGGTCCGCCCAGGTCGGACCTTTTCCTGGGAGACTCGCATACCCCACCAGGAAAGAAAACAAAAAAAAGAAAAACACAATGGAAACAACGTCCACGAGGTCTCACATCTCAACGTCTCGTACACAATCCTCCTCTTCCACCCCTCCACCCTCCAACGCTGGTTCGTCGTCACTCTTGTAACCATGAATAGGAATAACTCGACCGGTCCAACCAGGTCCAACAACGGCCGAACCGTGCGGGCAACGCAGGTAGCGGATTAGTCGCGCCCCGTGCGGTCCTCGGTTCCCCTGCAGTCCCCAACCCCGATGCACCTGAGCCTCGCGAAACCTCCGCACGACTGCTCACAGCACGGCGGATCTTTTGACAAACGCTGCTCTGCCGATGGTATCGATTGGACAGACGGGAGATGTGGATCAGGAGTGTTTGCTAATGGGAGAGAAAATATTGAGGAAAGATAACGAAGGACGGGGAAATGAATGTTTGGGGGAGGGAGGTAATGATGGAATAATGGGTGGAAATATATTGAGGATATGATTTGATTATTGTTTTCGAGAATATGATTGGTATTCAACGTATTTGTGGGATTTGACTGTATTGTTATTTATGTTGTTTTGAAGTATATTCTTTTTTTTAATTTCCTTAGCCACTCGACAATATTATATATAATATGTAAAAGAATGAGTTATAATTTATAGAAGAGAGGATAACGAAGTTGATGAAGAATGAATGAAAATGTGGAAAAATCAGATAATAATAAAGTAATCGATGTAAATATACGTAAATATAAAATTACATCATCATATAGATGAACATAATTAATATTATAATAATACGCTTAAGTATGATAACAAATGTTGTATATAAAAATGAAAAATGCAAAAATAAATAAAACATAATATAATAAATAACAAATATAATGTAATGAATTTTCTTCTTAACCAGGTAAGAATTTATTGGTCATTTTTGCTGAATATTATATATGGGGAAGGATAAAATAACAAAGTTGAAGGAGGAATAAAAATCTGGCAATAATATAATTATCCAAAAATTCAATAACATAATTATACATCCATATTTATTATTCTATGTTTCCAGATTTGTTATTCCTACTTCAACTTCGTTACTTCATCTTTCGCCCATATAATATCAAACAAAAATAACCAATAAATTCCACGCCGGTGAAAAAGAAAATATCCACTCGACGTCGGGGGCGAGGGGGTGGCGGTCGAGAGCGGCGCGTGGGTGGGTGTGACTCGAACAAGTGTGCATTATGAGTCACGTAATCGAGTTCGGGGGATGAGGCGGGGGACTACGACGTTCCACCCTCCTCTTTCTATCGATCCTTTACATTCGTCCGTATATGTGTGCGTGTGTGTGTATGATACATAGCGTTGGGCACAGCAAAGGGCGTCGTCGACGGAGTCGCAGTCGTTTCAACAATTTTCGTCTACGATACCAGCCGAATTCGTGACTGTATCCCACCCCCGCGCTGATGCTCGCGACCGGAACAAGCACGATGGGCCAAAGGCTGCGTTATGATCGTCGTGGATGTCATCGTCCACGTGGTACTCGTCCGAGATCGCAATCCTGGAGCGGTAGGGACGGCTCTGTGCACGTAACGAGGAATTCGCATGTAAGGGAGTTGGAACGAAGAATAACCGCGATTAGGGCCTCGACGATCCGTCACGTTCGATGGTCTTGATAGTTTATTAATTACGATTCCCTGCCCCTCCCCTGTCCACCCGAGCAGCATTCGCGATTGGTCTAGTCCGCGAAAACGTATCGGGTTTACAATAAGAGGCCCATCCGAGCAGGTACGGACCTAATATTTTTGGATTTTGTTTTCCGAATAGAAGAGCCCGTGGACATTTATTTGAGGGCGCAATGCTTCTTCCAAAACTAACCCGGATTGCTTCCGAGTGAAAATTACTAATATAAATAATACTCGCCTCGCAAATATTATTTGTCTCTTATTTATATTTGTCTTATAGGTATATTTTTAATTTTTTAAGATGATAGAAATTGTTTTTTTTTCATTTTATACTGTTCTATTGTGGCAATGTTTTAAATAAGGATTACCTATTGGTCATTAAATACAGATTATTTCAAAATAAACCAGTTTACGTTGAGGAGCCCGTGGAATTCTATTTAGGTGGAACATGAGAGCAAAATGCAAAAACGAACCAGAAGCCTAAGGGCTTCTTATCGGAACACCCGGTACGTGACTATTTTAGTATTTACTTATCGTTCTTATTTTATTTTGTTTCATTTTATCCTCATCTCCAGACTTCCTGCAGAACGAAAACGGTTGTGCATTTCGTCGCGTAGACGAATTTAAAATGATTAGTTAACTAAAATGGACGATCATGATTCAACCAGTTTAATTAATTAATTACTATGATATCAAGAATTATTTCAACGTCCTTACATCTCTCAAATAAAATCTCTGACTGAAATGACGTAAGAAATTATTCAATTCTCCTTTGGTTTATTTATTATCCATTCCCTAATTTTAATTATCGTTCTTCTATTTCTTACATTTACTTTGTTTCATTGTCATGAAATTCGTTTTCTTAACTTCACGATATTATCTTTTAATAATACATCTTTCTGCAGTAGATACATTTTTTTCGCAAAAATATAAAATTTTCTTTCATATATTTTGCTACCCATCAGAAGAAACCCCGAAGGCGATTACATCGAAGAACATCGATGTATCACAGGCAAAGCTTACGGAGTCTCGTACGTGACTAACGTGTTTTGTGTATTGAAAACGTTGCTTCGAATATACGAGCAACGGGTCGAGCATACTCGCGACTCTTGATAATGATGTATGTATGTCGTTTCGTATACGTGTGCGTTTGTGCGCGTAAGTCACGTTATTATATCGAACAAACATTTCGTGCGATGGAAATTGATCGTTCTCCGGAAATACTCCGCAAGGTTCTGTAATAAATCGTTTCGCAAAATTATTATCTCGTTTCGAGTCGTTCGTCTTATCTTCGAAAGAACCAACTCTTATTCACATTCATTATTTCGAGTTTCGAAGCATAAAATTGTCCCAAAAGATTCTTCGACGTACAAATTATTGCGAACCGAAATAATCATGGAATAGCTGACGATATTTAAATTTTTTCGATGAAATATCGAAGAAAAAAGGAAAGATCGTTAATAATTGCTTATGAATTATAGTAACAATAATTAAAGTAAAATTTGACCTTATCAAAATAAGGAGAAATGTTAGCGAAAAAATAATAATACTTTAAATCTTCCACTCGTCGAGATTTGCAAAGGCTTTAAGGAAAATAAAAACAATATCACGACTTTTTTGTAGTAAATTGTAGCTATAACTCGGTATATCGCGTTCTCGCGATTATCTAACGAAATTAGATATTTTTCTCGATGATCTAAAAAATTGAGGAGAAAAACAAAAAGCCGCGCAATAATTGCGAGCCTTCTGCGCTAACTTCGACGACCAAATATTTTTATGAAATTTCGTTCGCATACACGAAACGGGAATACCGGTGATGCGGAGAAAAAATATATATGTAAACGAATGAAAAAAAAGCGAGATAAAGAAGTGAGAGATGTGAAAAATGCCGGCGGCCGTGCCCTTGGCTGCCACGCCTTGTGGCGCGGTACGCGCACACGAAGACGCATCTGCAGTCTTCGCAAACGCGGAGGAGGTAGTTTGGAATACTATTACGTGCCGCAGAAACGTCGGCGACGTACGAGTGCGAAAGTTGGACTCGTGTGCACATGTCTATGTATATGTATATATATATAGGAGAGGAAAAGAAAGAGAGAGCACGCGCGTGCCTTCTGCAGTCTCGCAAGCTCGCAAGCTCGCAAGCTGGCTGTGCCGGGTCGAGCGGCGCCTTCGCTTTAGTTCTCTCAATTTTCATTCTCGGGCACAAAACCACACGTGCGGCAATCGTTGGAGAGTTGAAGAGAGAGAGAGAGAGAGTGAAAGAGAGATGGAAAGAGAGGTTTCGACCCGGCGAATCTCGGAATTTCGCCGTGCAATCCGGGGTCAAAGCGTGCTCGACTGATTAGTTTTTTCGATTTAATTTAAAAGAACAAAAAATTTTCACTACGTTGATTTTTAAATTATATTTTTTATTCTATTTTATTTTTTTTATTTTTATCTTTAGTCCATTTTATTTTTTCAATTTTATTCTTTACTGGATTTTATTTATTTCAATTCTATTTTTGACCCAGTTTTACCCAATCTTTTCACTTTCGATCTTCGGTCTATTTTTTCAAATTTTATTTCTTCAATTCTATTTTTTTACTTTATCTCAATTGATCAATTTCATTTTTTTAACTCTATTTCGTCTCTTTAATTTTATTTTTCACCCTCATTTATTTCTCTCTCTTGATTCATTTATTTATTTATTTATCCCAGCCAAAACAAACTGTCACCCGGGTCCGGAAGAATTCTCATAACCGGCGCGAGAAGTTCAAGGAGTTCGTGACTAATTGCGCGTGGCAACGACGTACCTACTTCTCTCACGTCGAGTGTCGTCTAGCGTGTCCGAAAAAAAAAAGAAACAAAAACAAACGAAACCAAAAAAAAAAAAAGAAAAGAATAAACAAAACAAATCCAAGAAGAACAAAAGCAGTAAGATGAGAAACGTAAAAACGGGAAAGCAGCAGACGCGTGGACCGGCGTGGACCGAGAAGAGATGAAACATTGTCGACGTTTCTCCCTTTCGAGCCAGTCGACAATAATGAGAGGACTGTGACACCGTTAAAGAAGCGCACGAGCGGGTGAGCCCGAACACCCCCGCCGGGTCTGAAGACTCCACCGCTGATGCATCCACTTTGTCCGAGCTTCATCCCTCCCGAGACACCATTGAAATCTTCGCGGCGAACGACTCTCGTGGAAAAAGAGGAAAAAAACAGAAGAAAAAAAAATCTTCGTAGAGAAATACGTAATTTGAGGTGAACGTCCCAGTTAGTGACGGTGCAGTTGCTTCTGAAACGGTTGGTTGGGTCAGGTCTTGTCGTTCAGACATTCGACTAACCAGTCTGTAGAAGTTAGTTTCGACAGCGTTTCGTTCAATCTGGCTATCGTTGTTTTAATCACGTTTCAAAATCTTTGCGATGCAATTAATCGAAGAGTCGTTAAGACGTTTAGCGCCTAGGCTGGTTATCTTCTTTTCCGTTCGGCTTAAGGTCAGGCAGTTTTGGAGCGACCGTTTTTCCGGGTTTATTATTTTCAATATTCATAATATAGTCGTAATAATTATTCCATAATATATAATAATACCGTGATTTTATATACGCAATAATATTCATGAGATTCATAAGAATTTATGTTCTTTATTTTTTTGGTAATAAGGAATATTTAGGTACATTTTTTCATGATCCCTAAATTTATTTAAAAAAGTAAATAAAATGACAGAGGAATAACCTAAATTATTTAAAATTGAATAATAGAGAAATATATATTTTTTAATTGCTTATCGTCAATCAACAGTCACTGACATGGCGCTTAGCGCGTTGAAATATTTTATTCTTTTTCGATACAATGTCAGAAAAATAAAATAAGAATTACTAAAAGCTCGTGAATGATTATAAAAATAATAATAAAGTTTCGAAACGAAAAATTATAATTTAAAAAAATTCACGCTCAATCATTTACACGGTTAAAGTGCGACTTATTTTTCGTAAATGTTGACTGACTTTTCCTCGCGATAGTAAATATTTAAGATAAAGAAAAAAAAAATGAATTAAAAAAAGAGTAGAGTCAACAAACAGGTGTTTGACTTAAGGATACAAATAGACCGACACGAGAGCGCATTGATTTCCAACGAAGTTGAGAACAGATGAGTATCTGGATCGCGAGAATGGGCTCTCGACCCCGATATACGTTTTTCCGCTCGTACCGTGATTCATCCGAGATCCTAAATTCGTTAAAGAATCGCCTACGTGAATCACAATTTCGTTTCGTGTGTGTTCCGTGTGTGCGCGTATCGTCTCGCATCGTACATCAACGATTCGTCATCGTCGGCTCCGAGAAATATCGGGACTGCGACTGATACGCGCGTACGTTGGATTTAACTTTATCGCAAAAAGGAGGAAACGTACAGACAATGGTTGACGAAGAGAGTCGGAGACGGAAACTTCAAAAAAATAAGTATAAGAATAAATAGATATATGGATGCGTATTTTTTTCCTCGATACCAATTTTTTCGGTTCCTGTCTCCCCCGAATTACGTTAGAAACTCAACTTTTATTCGTTCTTCCATTATCTTTTTATTTTTCAGAACAATATATGTTATTGCAAAAAATTAAAAAATAGAATCGATAAAAGGACAATAAGAAAAATCTTCTTATATTCCAAAATTATTATTATTATTTAGAAACATAAGCACATTTTTACAATCATCTTTTTGTTCATTCCATTTCTATTTTTTATTTTCTATATTATATCGATATATATCATTGTAAAAATTAAAAAAATAGAAATAGAATCGACATAAAGATAATAAGAAAAATCTTCTTATATTTCAAGATTATTATTATTATTATTATCATTTCGAAATATAAGCACATTTTTATCATAATTTTCTCGTCGATTCTATTTCCATTTTCTATTTCCTACAACTAATGATAATGAATAATAATAATATTATTTCCTATATATGCCCTATCTATCTGTGTATTTTATATCATTATTATTATTTTATCATTACATATAATTACTCCAAACGAAGTAGCCAAAAAAAAAAAAAATGAAAATCGAGTTCACAACCGAACCCGAAATGAGACAGAAACTGTAGAGTTTATTATCGAGCGAAACCCAAGCGATGCAGCGGTCACAGACTGCTCGCTCGCTGGTGGGGCGATATCGTTGGAGGATGCAGCGCGTGAGATAAGAACGATTGCGTGAGGAACGAGAGGACGCGTGGGCACGTTGCTCTCTCGCAGAAACTCCTCGCTCTTTTATTCCTCATTTCTCCTCCCCGCCCCCTTGCCAGTTACCATCCTCCCCTCTCCCCTCTCCCACACCCTCGCTATCTATCTTTCGTCATTTTCTCTGCTCCTAATCTTCGTCCCCGTGGCCGCTGCTCCGACGAGCTTCGAGTTTGTTCGAGTCCCGACGACTTTCCGTCCAACTGCGTCAAACAGCTCGAAATCGTCACGTGTATTCGTTTGTTCTACACAAACTCGCCGACTTCGGTTCGGAGCTCGCGAGCTAGCCACCGCGAATAAGCCGCGGGACTATGGCTTATGCACCGAAGCCGAAGAGAGGCTGCCGCGGAACTCGCGTACGCTCCAACGAACGCGCAACGATCCTTTACGTAACACCCACAACAGCCAACAACGGCAACGTTACAACGCGTTCGGTAATTTCGTTGAATAAAAAATAATAAAGAGAGAAAGAAAGCACGAAACGACGAGGAAAAAAAAAAAATGAAATAATAAAAGCAAAGGCGTGTTACGCTCGCGTGAAACTTCACAAGTGAAGAAATTATATATCGTCTGTATGTAATTAGACATAGTCTATATAGTCTAAATATATATAGTCCATGTAGTCTATAGTGAAAAAATTATATATAGTCTGTCATCTAGCATATTGGGAATATATAGAATAAATATTCCCAATTGCATATATAGGTTATATGTATATAGAATACGTGTAATTTTTTGATATATTATTATATTATATTAAAGAGAAATATATATTATTATTACTTTTTATTATATTAATTTTTAAATGTTCTTAAATTGGACATATATGGTCTATATATAATCTATATATGCTCAATTGCATATATACTTAATATATAGGCTATGCATTATTTTTTTACTTGGGTCTAGCCCAAACTCGTGGAGAATGGGCATAAGGAGACTGAACTAACGTTATTGAGTCCGAGCACTTTACTTTCAGAAGTACTGTAGTTCACGTACTTTGCGAGTAAAGCGCTCGTGTGAAAAACTAATAAGTAGTTGTTCACGAATGGTAATTCATGAAATTATCGAGTCGTCGATAACGAAACTTTGTCAATGTTTTAGTTATTCCCTCAAGCTGTAATGGCTGAGTTTTCCGCAGCTTCGCCCATTTTCTTTTCTTCGGAAACATTGTAAGCACAATGACACAATGTCGTTGATGCTGTCAGCCCCTCTGACATAGAGCAAGGTTTGATTCCGACATCGAGGCGTAGAGATACGAACTGTCAAGGCCGTACAAAAAAGTAAAATTCAAAAAGAAAAAGAGAAGAAGGCGATGGTGTTAGGCGCCTTATTTCTTTCTAGTTGAAGCTGATTGATCGAAAACATTCCCGATAAATGTTATCGACCTATAGCTCTAACGAGAAAGAAATGACAATCCTACGTCAGCAGTTCATATCTCTATCAATCTCTGTGTCGATGAATTTCAGTGATAATCTTTGCAAAACGAATGACCAGAGAAAAGGAGACTGAATATAAGCTGATCTCCTGTCTCCTGTTCGCCAGTCTTTTTTTTCCGCGTACTTCCGACAAAAATCTAATCACCGCTGCTTATTTTTAGGGAAGTACGTCCATAACAGTTTGATTCCCTTATGTCTATCATCCATGCCCATTATCTCCGTGCGCACGTGTTACTATTATAACACATATATAGTCGCATCGTGGGGGCAAATCTGGGCATTACCTCAATAAAAATCCCTGTGAAATACTTTTATCGCCAAATTATCGTGGATTTCAATCACTATTCAAATATATCAAAATCAGTCATAAAACAATAATCCATCTGAATTATTCATTATTATTGGAGAACTGTGAAAATTAAAATTGTAGCGTGATAATCAATAATAATAGCTATTTGTTCTAAAAAATATTTCGAACCCATTTTCATCGCACGAACGCCGATACCAGCCCGGGATTTATAAAAATAAACAAAATGACCTAGAAACAAAACGAAAAAAAAATGGCCGAAATCGAATACAGAAATTTATGTTTTTCACGATCCCGTCTGACTGTCGCCTCGTCGATTGCGATACGCTGCCAAGATTTCCGTGCGGAATGGTCAGTGATGTGCGAGCGGAACCGACGTCCAGGCGCCTGCAATCTTATCCGAGAGTTTCTGCGATGCAATCACTAGCCGTGACGCGGAAGAAAAAAGAATCAACTGTTTTTGCTTGCATTTGCCGCACGGCCATTGGCTCGAGATAAACTTTTCTTTCATTCGCTTATTCCACAATGACCGAAACAAATCGTACGGATTTTTTTTTCCTTCTTCCTTTCGTAATTTCGTTATCATTATTTTCTAAAAGAATACAAAAATATATGAATTCCGGGTTCACAACGAAATTTATGCGTTTGCACGAGCCATCGCCAGCGAGTTATCACCGAATGGGTATGTATATATATTTTTCTCTTTATTTCAAAGCCAAACGGCGGTGGCGGCCTCGATTCCGTTGAATCGTAATACGCAAACTTGCCGAGACCGCGAAGGCCGGAAGGAAGCGGTAATTCATAGCTACGATCCTTCAAGCGATTCTACAACCTCCGAGCACTATTTTTTTTTTCCTTTCTCGGAGCTAAAAGATTTTTTTCTTCTTTTGTTTTTTTTTTTATTGTTTCGTTTCTTTCTTCAAAGTGTATTTTCTTTTAATTATTCTTTTGATGAAAATGTATGCTTTGATGAAGCACGATATTCCAGACAATTATTGTGTACACGTAACACGAGCTTAAAGACCCAACCCAACCCCTGTTTTTTTTTCTTTTCAGTCTCCGATGTGCTTTCAATCCCTCGTAAAAACTCTACCACGAGCACTCCCCCGCTATTGCATGAGTCGTACTTTCGAGGGCGTCTCCCTTTCCCCCCAAGCTGCTTCCCCCCTTCTTTTCGAAGCCGCCCTTGCTCCTACGATCCTCGCGCGGATTTTTCTCCCTTCCCCGCTTAACGACGATCGCTCCACGCTCTCGGCTTTCCCATCTCGACGCCCTTTCGTCGTTTCGGCCACGTCTTCTCGTGCACGCTTCCAGACGCACAGCTTCGAGCGGAAAACCGTTCGAGCGCAACACCCGTCGTACGTATTTATAGAGATTTGGCGCGAGGAGACGACCCGCGGTTATACGCGGGTTGACCGGGTTTGCGAGCGACGAGAAAAAAAAAGAAGGGTTTTTTTTGTTCATTCTCGTAGCGAGGAATTTTTTTTGAAAATTCAGGTAATACGGGGCGAAAAAAAGAGAAATACGCAAGCACTCTTGATCAGTGATGTAATTACGTGTTAATTTGACAAAATGAATATTTAATTGTTTAACCCTTCACGGTCACGCTGGGTGGAATCCACCCGTCGATCAATCGCCAGCGGTTTTTGATTACGTTTTCATCTCTTTATGATTTTTTAAAAATATGTTGCCATTTTATTTCTTATAAATAAACTCTTTGTACATCATCTAGAATGTTCTAGGCGTGTTCTTTAATTTTTTTTAACCACTTCGGACGGATAGTTTGCTCGCAATCGTTTTTTGAAAAATGCCTGGGTGGAATCCACCCAGTGTGACGGCCGTGATATTATTTAGCAGTGTGATGGTGTAGGGCTGATAATTGAACGATTAATTATTTATCTTAAAGTAAAACGCTTGTAACGCGTGCTTGGTTTAATCCGATTAGTATATCGTGGGGTCGATTTGACCCAGACCAAAACTATAAAATTACCGCATTTGTTTGTTGTTATTTTTATAATGAATAATTCCGGAAACTCTGAATTTCAAAATTTCATCTAAAAGTAGAAACCCTGAGCTTCATTTATGAATTTTTCCAGATTTTTCGGACGACATTTTCTATTTTTTTCAACCTTGAGTCAGTTCCACCCCACGATACACTTTCACGGTACGAAAAAGAACAATGCACCAATTGCGTTCTTCCTCTGCATATCGTTGGGGTTGAATTGGTTTTCGGTTTCCAAAATGTCGATTCAGTTTGAAGCAAATATCGATGTGTCGAACACAGTCGGTTGAATCGAGATAAAATGGAAGAACTGGGCTATCGCAATCGAGTACGGGGCAAACACAGATGCTGGTGTGCGCTATATATTTATATGAATAAATATAGATTCGCGAGAAAACGGGTACAAGTGGAATGAGTGGAGTACGTTGGGGACGCGACGAGCGATAACAGCCGAAGAAAAACAGGCGAATTCACGTGACCGCAGTAAAACACGCAGATAAGTACCTTTGCTCTTCGTCGAGAGCGCGAATATGGGCAACTGGGTTTCGTTGATATCACGAGCAAGGTCACGCGGTAGAAACGAGTCTGCAACGTAATTCCGGCTCGTGTGTACCTCGCGAAGAAGACGGATGAGAACATTTATATACATATAGTTTGTTCGAGTCGTGATCGACAGCCGCGGTGGCGCCTCGGCGCCCCGAGTATCGCAACAATGGCGGAAAGCGGTTTCGCTCACTTCGAAAACGCGAATTCGAATTTCTCGAAAATGGGTCGACGGAATCGAATGAAATTAATCTCAAACTCATTAGAATAGTGGCAGGAATCTCCGTAGCTAACCCTCTCGCGCTTGCGTCGAATTTTAGGTTATTTCTCTCTCGCGCTTGCGTCGAATTTTAGGTTATTTCTGTCTCGCGCTTGCGTCGAATTTTAGATTGTATCATGACACCTTAACCGTTCTGTGCTATGTACTGAGGATTAATGGCTTCGATCGCTAAATTTATTCTGGTTGGGTAATTTTGGCAACGGACGATCGCTCGTTTCTGTAATTAATCTTCTTCATTTTTTCACGATTTGCCTCCAGATTTAGGGCATTTTCAGATTCCGTGCATTCCGTATTAATTTGTGTTCTTTCTGTTCATGTGTGCGTGTCGATGGTTATGTTTTGTCCTGTACTATGTTCTGTAAACGTTCTAATACTACGTTGTACAACCCTGTCGACACCCTGCCTCTGATATGCACACGCATCACGAAAATACAAGAAAATAAATCAAAAATACATCGTCCATTGTTTCGTCAATGATTCTGTTTTCTTTCGAAAACACGACTCTCTGTCATAGCCGAGCGGAAGACGAATATGAAAAGTCATGGCGTAGGAATGTAGGAGAGTTCGCTGCAATGAAATCACCGCACGAATCACAACTACAAAACGTGTACGGTAACTCACGTTTATATACACGTAGGTATGTATATATGTAGGTTGTGGCTGAACGGTTGTCGCTAGCTCATACGCGGCTTGCATTAATTTCCGCCTCCGTATTAACAAACAGAGAGATAACCAACCCATGGCTCTCTCTCTCTCTCTCTAATCGATCGCCATGGCTTCGAAGATTCGGAACTCAAGCGTTCGACATTATTTTATAACTCGTAGAAGACGACGTTGAAACCTCGTCAACACCATAGAAAGTGATTTCTGATTTCGTTCGACGTTTTCCCTCGTCGGCTATGCGCGTTACGAAGCCGCATTGTGAGCTTGTTACCGGGACTCGCTTATCCCCGGACACCATACGGGTGAAAGTTTCGGATGTGTAGATAGCGACGTATGGGTTAAAATACACGCGCTGACAATATTTTTCTTATTTATTTATTTTTCGTTTCATCGAATTTATTTGCTTTCGTTCTTCTCGCACTGTAACCACACACGCGGGGCTTCCGAGACGCCCAACTTGTGTGTATGTGTGTATATATATGTAGAGTGTGCGGTGCGGTTTCGACTGTTGGTATAAGGCGTGCCGGAAGTCCGGCGACACGGAGGGCATTCGGGTTGCAGAGAAAAAAAAGAGGACAAAGCTAAATGCACTTGTGCAAGCACGATTTAGTACTCTGTGAATGTTGATACAAGTGATTGGAATAACCAAATTTATGTGAATTCTTTGATATCACGAATGGTATTGACGGCACGGATTTTTGTAGTTGATCGAATTGTGAGGAAAGATGAATCCAACAGAGTTGGAATTCTTTTACGAAGGATTTTTATTGTTATTTCCCTGAATTCGATACAAAAATGTTATTTCCGTGCATTTTCATAGGCTTTAACATCTCTGGGGCAAACATGGGCATTTATTCGATGGAAATGTATTTGAAATACTTTCATTACTGAATTATCATGGGTTATAGTTGGTGTTAAATATTAGAATCAATTGTAAGAAAAATATTTCAGCCAAATTGTTTCTTATTATTGAAGAAATGTGAAAATTTTAATTGTTGGATGATAGTTAATCACAGTTATTTGTTTGAAAGAGTATTTTTAATAAATTTTGATTGCCCATCCCTGCTTAGGGCCTCGTAATTATTCGACCGAATGTGGAAGAATTAAGTTTCTAAAAACAATCTAAAGTGAAAAATCTAAATTTATAAAAGAAAGGACCTGCAACAATTATCTTAGTATCGTTTTGATTTTTTCGTTCGGCTGATTGAAAGACTACAATCACATGGCCAAAAAGTGGCGCCTCAGGTTTTTCAAGCACCCGCCAAGAGAACGAAATTGAGCAACGACTGTTCAAAAGTTATCGATTTCTCATAATAAATCCCGTGAATTTTGGTCGAGATCCGTTGACTTTAACGTTCGAGAAACTCATAATCAGTGATCGTCGCACCGTGTGATTCACTAAACGGTCGTCAAAGTTCTGACACAATGAAACAGTTCATTAGCGAGAAAAAGTAAAATTGATCCCGGGGTTCGTGAGTCGCTGTCGTGACTGTATCGACACAGAGCCAGCGGAAAGAGAGAGAAAGAGGGAGAGAGAGAGACATAGAGAGAGAAAAAGAGAAAGAGAGAGAGAAAGAGAGAGAGAGAGAGAAAGAGGGAGACAGAAAGAGACAGAGCGATCGCTGTCACGGGACAGCTCGTGAATCGTTCCGACTAAAACAACAATCGAGATTTCCCGCGCGGGAAAGCTCTTTCAGCGCTTCCTTATGAGGCTTTACGGTACCATATTTGATTTATATTCGCCGTATTTCTTTTTCCTAGTCCTTTTTCCTAGAGACCGATCGCAAAGTCCGTCTCGGCAATTTACACGTAATATTTATGAATATATGGTATATTATATACATTCTATGTAAAAATTATTATTATTATTATGTATCATATATTTTCATACTCAACATAAAAATAATAATATAGAATACTCGATATATATTCTTCTATATATCTATAATATAAATATTAAATATAAACATATATAATGAATAATAATAATAATAATAATAATAATAATAATAATAATAATAATAATAATAATAATAATAATAATTATTATTATTATTATTATTATTATTATTATTATTATTATTATTATTATTATTATTATTATTATTATTATTATTATTATTATTATTATTATTATTATATATTATAATTATTATAATTATAATATATTATTATATTATATTATTATTATTATTATTATTATAATATATCATAACAACAATATATTGGAATATATATATATATATTGATATTAATAAAAATATTCTATATTCTATACATAATAAATAAAAATTATTATCATTATCATAAAAATGTATAACAATATAATAATAACAATAATTGTTATATATCATAACACCGACATATATCTCGATATTTATGAATATATTATATATTAATTACGAGACACACAACAATTATCATCATTACTATTATCATTATTCACGTGCGCGTGTGTGCGCGCGCGCGCACGTACGTGTGAGCGTTAATCCCACTCGGTGCCCGAAAACTGTGTCACGATTTCAATAAAACGGTGATCTTGAATTCCACAGCTCGTCGAGTGGCTCGCCGGTCTGGTGGTACTGGTGCGCTGCCGGTGCCACGAGGGCAACCGTTCTATTTCATTGACCGCAACGGGAATACAACGCGGTATAAGAGACCGGGCGTAGTTTTACCGAGACACAACCTATTCTCGACGGTATAATTTCGCGTTCCGTTGGGATTATACAGTTGGACCGTAAAATAAATATATATATGTATATCGTTGCAACGATGTGAAACGCGTGAATTTCAATGATGGAAGATCGCGCGCGAGAGATGCGAGGAAGAGCCGGACGCCAATACGCCGGATGAATAATCGTTGGAATGCAGCATCTTCTCTCACCGAAGACGGTCGTCCGTACGACACGGACCGTTGCGCACCTGTGTACGAATAACCCATTCGAAACGTCCGGCATGCGGCTTCGTACCGTAAAAACAACGAAATGCATCGCATTGCTCGTCCATGAGAAACGTTTTGTATCTAATTATTCAGCTTGAATGGGTATTTTGATTGATGCGCGTTTTACGCACGCACGTACGGTCGTGTGAGAGCAAAACGATGTGTTTGTAATTGAGCTATCAATCAATTTATTGATATCAGGGAGAATCGACGGAAGTGGGGATGAAATTGTGGTGTTTATCGGTGCGAGGCAAATGGGGGATTAAAAATGGATTTTTATTTGACTCAATCGAAGAGTGAATTATCGTTTGATAATTGGAAGAGAAAGGAATAATGTTTTCACGATATTTTTGATTAGCTTGCAAAGAGATGAGTGATTGACGTACTTAAATTTTTATTTCGACGACTCGACGGAGTTTCGTCCAACGAGAAAATATTGTAGTTTTTTATTCAAAGAAAGTGCAATTAAATATATTTTTATTCGACTCGATAAAATAATGAATTATTGTTAGATAATCTTGAAAAAAATAGTTTTTGCACAATTTTTCTAATTGAATGGTTGGCAAAGATTGTGATCATTAGTCTATACCTGTAATTTAATTTCAACGACTCCACAAAGCTCCGTCAAATAGAAAACCATTGTAATTTCTCCCAAAAAAATTCAATACTCAACAATAATTTTTATTCGAACCGATAACATAGTAAATCATTGTTATAATTGAATTATAATCATAATCACAATTTAAATTATTGCCAAATAAATACCGCATAAAAGCACAATCGTTTCAATTGCATATTTCCCAGGCGGGTCGATGGTTGACCTACATTTTAATTTCGGCAGTCCGCAATTTTCGCGTCACATCCGGGTTTGAATCGAGAGAAACGGGGGGGGGACATTTATTAAACGGCACACATCGGGGGGGCTTTGGATTACGCGTGCGAATGCTCTCACTCGGCACCTTCGAACTGACATCGTCCCGCGAAACGAGCCGTTAGCGGTGTGATAGCGAAGCAACTAACACTAACACACACCCACACACACAAACAGACACACGCGCACGAACGCGAGGGATCGTGATCGCGATTTTGAACATAAATGCGTCGTGTATCATGATTCATGACAGCGTACGAACGTGTGTCAATGAATCGTAATGCGAAACGACGGTTCGTTCGTAATTAAATGCAAGGACGTGGGCCACCAACGGGCGTCGAACCAGGACGGACAGCGAGCCCGCGCGACGTTTGATTCGAACAAACGAAGAACGACCGCTTCGTGTTGTATCTTCGGCACGTGGAAACATAACGCCCGCGACCGTTATCATTATTTATACGGGCGCACGTGTGAAAAACATCACAAACCGATTCATTCAATCGCGGTCACCGGAAACAATGAAAATAATGATTATAATCCCAGGATCGGACTTCAACCTTGACCAAATGGAAATTGTTCGAAGAAAGAAAAACATTGATTTTTTTTTCTATGAATGTTTCCATTTTTTTTGGCGGAAACTATTTTTTTTTCAGTTTGTACGGCAACTTAGGATGTCTGGGGAATTAATAGATATCGCGACTCTAAGCTGAATCTGACATTTTCGTTTATTAATTCCCGGAGTTTGTGGAATTTTCTAGTTTTTTATGAGTATCTGCGACATTTATACGTATTATATTATAATAATATCATATATACGTATATATATATGATTTTAATGATAATAATAATTATTATATTATTATTATTAATATTATACATACTGATATAATTAATTTCTATATTATATCATAACAGTATAATATATATGTTAATTATATTGCGAAAAATAATTTCTCAACCGATTAAATTATGACAGATGCAAAATAATTATATTATATGATATTATATAGATAAAACAAAAAATATAATAATTATAATAAAATATTAGAATAATATAATATATATATTAATCAATATAATATTATTAATAACAATAATAACAATAATAACGATAATAATAATAATAATAATTTTAATAATAATAATATTATTATTATTTTAATAATAATATTATAATAATTAATAATAATATTATTATTATTTTAATAATAATATTATAATAATTAATAATAATATTATTATAATAATTAATAATAATATTATTATTAATTATAATAATAATATTATTATTATTATTATTATCATTAGTATTATTATCGTCATACATTTTTATTTACATATGGAATAGAATATTACACAATTAATTTGGTATCTCGTGGAGAAATTAATTTCCGCGCGATCATCATTCGTCGTATTATCGAGTGACCGATAAAGATACATAAACATAACGGAAAATCGAAGCCGCGATTCTCGTGTAGCACAACACCCAGCATTAACCGGTGAGACGATGCACGTGCGCGTGGATAAAAGTTCGCGATAACTCTGCGTTGTGCGAGCGTTGCAGATAGTTTTGAGTACGATGAACACAACGAGCGTCGGTTTCCGACGGTCGCGCTCGATAATTACCGGGATGGTTAATGAGCGCGACTCGGATGGGACGGCCACGGGGAAGGGCGGTTGGCGGAAGGTTGGCGAACGCGGGATAAGGGCGAAGGGGGGAGAGGGGGGGGCACATGTGCGAATGAATTATTAATGGGTGGAGACGATGCAGGACTGCGCGCGACGGCGCATCTACCGAGCTCATCGTGTCTGTAGACGAAGGGAGGGAGGTCCAGTGTCGCTAATTGCGGTAGCTGCACCGAGAATTCGAGTGCACAAGAGTGCATACGAATGCATGTGGTTGCTATGTACAGTAGCGCACGTACCATTCGCTATGCGACGAGACTCGACTGAGCCATCACGAAAATATGTGCTACTGCGCGTGCACGATGTCGTATTCAAAGCCGAGGTCTTGAGTTCGTGAAATTATTCCAGGCAATGCCGAACGTCTGAACTTGCACTCGAGAAAATCTAAATCGAATGAAAATCCTCGATATTTATTTTTCTTTTGATACATTTATATTTCCGTGAGAGAATTCGCAACGTTATTTTCCCTCGTTAATCAATTATATTCTTTCGAGATATTTTTCACACGTAGAATTTGCGAATTAAGGCGACCGCACTTCGTCTATCTCCTTCGGATCGGTAGAAGTTCGAAGGAGGCGAGTCGAACCGTTAAAAAGTAATTTTCTCCGCCATTGTTGGACCCTCGGATGAAAGACGAGAACGATTGACTGCAGAATTCTGAACCGCAGTCGATCGTTCTGGTTTTTCATCCGGAAAATCAATTACCGCTGAGAATTGTGCTTTACAGATTTGCGTTACCGACCGGGCCCAAGCAGATTGTCTCAATTTAGATACTTCATTGTTCTTCGTGAATTCCTGAAGCGGACAATTCGTTAAGAATTTTTTATTTCATATCTTTACATTTATTTCGTTCTGTTACGCGTTAGGCGAGACTCGGAGTTTTACGTACAGCGTCGGACCTCATTACGTAATAATTGTCGATATATATGCGGGGCCAGGCTTAAGCTCGAGCCTTTAAAGGGTCATAAAAATTTAATGTGCGTCGATGCAGTGGCAGACTGTGGTCAGGAATTGTAACGCAGTGGAACAACGAATGGGACACTTGAGCTTCAGATATGACGATAAAGAGTGAATAAGAGAGAAAGAGAGAGAGAGAGAGAGAGAGAGCGAGAGAGTGAGAAAGACCGACGGCGTGGTCCGTCGGGGCCGGCGGCGTCACGGGAGACACTCAGGAATTCGACCCGGCGCTCAACCTTCGTCGTAGGGCGATCCTGAATCGCACGTAAATGATACATCCTACATTCGTACACCTACACCTACGTGCCGAAGACGTGAGAAGAGCACCGCTTTTCGAGTATCGATGTTGCTCACCCTAATACACCGGTTACGTAGGCTCTCGCACATCACGATGAACCCACGGGGATGTGTGACGTCTAACGGAGGAGTTCGAGATACGATGAGAAATGTGTGAATGAATTATTTATAAAGAGAGCGAGAGAGAGAGAGAGAGAGAAGAGGGGGGGAGAGAAAGAAATCCATTGATTTTTTCTTTCGCCCTAGTTGAACTTTGAGGTCATTTTCGGTGCTGCATCCGTGAAAGAGACGTCAATTTTATTATAATTCAAATAAAAATTATTATCATTATTATAGTGATAGATGTGTATGCAAATAATATTTTGCATTGAATACATTGAAATATATTGAGATATATAAATATGATAATGTTAATATTATAGGTTCCTTTATTTTTTATTCGAAAAAAAATAAATAAATAATAATAATAATAATAATAATAATAATAATAATAATAATAATAATAATAATAATAATAATAATAATAATAATAATAATAATAATAATAATAATAATAATAATAATAATAATAATAATAATAATAATAATAATAATAATAATAATAATTTTAATCGTAACAACATTCATTTCTGTATCACGATTACATATACTCAAAATCCATTGAGTACAAATATTATACTGTTATCATTATTATTATTCCTTTATTTTCATTTGTAAAAAAAATTAATTCCAACCGAGATTACGGTAAGATAGCATCAAAACGTAAAAACGTAAAGAATTCCTACGACGAAGATTAAAGTTAAAATATAGATAGAGCGACGGAGAGAGACAGAAAGAATTTTCAAAGTAGCGAATGCAATGGGAAGATCGAAAAAGGGCGAGGGCGGGATGTAGGTGGCGCTAAGGTACCCCACGCTGTCTAAGGGCCCCGTCTCGAATATCCCCAAAATCACTGTTTCACCGCAATTCAACGTTAGAAACAGCATCGATACGCTCAAAACCACAGTCTATTGTCAACAAAGCTGATAACAACGAATCAGAAAAAATCCGCAAACAGCTGAATCGAGAAATAAACGTATAAAAAGCAAAGATCGACGTCAACCTTGCGTCGTTCGAGGTCGATCCGCACACGCTCGTCCAAATAAAATCGTGGTCAGCACATTGCAGAAACTGAGTCGATTCGATATCGAACGAAGAGAAATGAGTCACCGAGAACCGACCGTGATTCGAAGCAAGGATCGGAGAACGAACGAGTTGTCGTTGATCATTTTTTTTCCTTCTTCTTTCTTTCTTTCAATTTTTTCCATGCTGGTTGCACAAAGGTCGTCGAGTCATAGAGACAATTGCACATGTATAGTTCGCGTTTGGCACAGCAGAAGCTTCGCCGCTGGGATTGTCATTCGTCGGACTGAGCTGCTGCCGGAACATCGCGAAGCGGGGTCAATTATGCGTAACGTGGGGCTGTGAAAACGGCGATGCTCGACGATATACGCGGGCTCGAAGACCGTTAAAAATTGTCTGTATTCACTCGAGACGAGGAATTAAAAAAACACACGAAAATAAATAACAATGAATAAAAAATTAAAAAAAAAAAAATAACAGAGAAAAGCAAACAGCAAATTCAAACAATAAATAATTCAACGACCAAAGCAATTTCATGATAAAAAATAGGAAAGAAAAAGAAGAAGAATCAGAAGCAAACAAAACTATTGTCTCCTTCTTCTTTTTTCCTACTTTTAGTTGGTTTTTGAATTTTTAAAATTTATTTTTATTTTCATTTATTTATTATTTTTTTTTATTGCGCGTTCGGAAACGGTAAAAAAAATTACCATAATTCATTCAAACGACGAATAATAAAATTGATCGACAAAAGCAATGTCATAATAAAAAAAGGAGAATCAAAGGAAAAAAAGCCTGTCGTCTTCTTCTGGTTCTCCGTCTTCTTATTCTTCTCATTCTTCTTAATCTTCTTCTTCCCTATTTTTAGTCGTTTTTTAAAATTATCTTTCATTTATTTCCATCTTATTTATTCATTATCCTTGTTTATATCCCATCCAGGTACAGGAAGAAGAATTGCCATAATCCCATGATTCGAGGAAATATTCACAGGACCGAAGTCGGTGTTTAGCGAGCCGTTGGGTTCGTAAAACGCGAAACGGTAACCCGTAGTGGTCGTCGTCGTAGCGTCGCGAGATACGCGAGCCACGGGGAAGCGGAGGTGCTGGTGTTGCTGCCGATGCAGGCGGCTCGTCGCACTCTCACGTACTCGTTACACGCGTGTACTGCAGTTGAAAGGAGTTATGTGTATGAAAGTAGATGGGGGAATATAGTATCGTGTGTAGTACAAGAAACGTACAGTGCGCATAGTAAGCAGCGACAGCGGCGAAGCAGCGGAGCATCAGGAGCGGGTAGGAAGGTTGAGGCGTGGGTAGAGGAGAGGGCTGGAACAGACGAGTAGACAGACAGAAGACACGCACGCACTATTCACAAGAGAGTAAGAGAGAGAGAGAGAGAGGGAGAGAGGCAAGCAGCAGGCGATTGGAAGAGTAACAGACAAGACAACGTGAATGAATAGCTTCGTGACACGAGATTTGACAATCTGCGGTTTTGTGGGCTTCTCTTTCTCTCTCTCCTCCATCTTTGAATCTTTTTGGAGTTCTTCGCACTTGTTCGGGAAATTATCGAGTAAGGAACGAAATTTTGGGTGTAACTACGTCGATGGAGGATTCAAGATCGAACCAGGAATTTTGGCGAGAGGCCTCGAAGGCTCGTCCGGGTATCGTTTGCTCTCTTCTCTCTCTTTCTTCATCTTTGGATCTTTTTGGAGTTCTTCGCACTTGTTCGGGAGATTATCGAGTGAAGATGGAGATTTTGGGGCTAACTGTATCGATGTAGGGTTCATAATCGAACCAGACATTTCAGGAGAGGCCCCGAATGTTCCTCCGGGCATCATTTTGTCTCTTTCTCTCTTTATCTTGGACCTCTTTCGAGTTCTTCGCACTCGTTCGCGAAATAATCGAGTAAAGAAGATTTTCGGTGTAACTACATCGACGTACGTCTCAAAATCGAACCAGACATTTTGCCAGAGGCCTCGAAGACTCCTCCAGGTATCATTTTCTCCCTTTCTCTCTCTCTCTATCTGTCCTTCGAGTTCTTCGCACTTCTTCGTGACATTGTCTACTAAAAACCCGAGATTTCGGGTGTAACTCCATCGACGCAGGCCTCAGAATCGAACCAGACATTTTGCAAAGGACCCCGAAGACTCCTCCGGGTATCATTACCTTAAGAAATACGCGAAACACCGGCGTACGGAAAACGAAGAGAGACGGAGCGAGAACGGGAAAAGGTAGAGAAGGACGAAACGAATGAGGCTCGGGAGGAAGAGAAACGTCGAGACTGGCAAAGGAGAGAAAGAGAGAGAGAAAGAAAAGAGGGAGAGGCACCGAGAATACGGTGGCTGCCCCGCGGCTAGCAACCGAAAAGGCAAAAGTCTCGATCTCAGAACCAGCCGTTTTACAGTCCAGAAGCTCTCTCAGGTATCGCGAACTGGTTTTTTTCGGGAGGTCCTTCTCCGGCTTGCCTGGCTCACAACCTCTCGCTCTCTCTCTCTCTCTCTTTCCTCCTCTTCCCTCATTCCGTTTCCTCCGTTGGCTACGCGGTATCTCTTTATCGCTCACATTCGATCCCTCTCCCTACCTCTCTCTCTCACTCTCTCTCTTTCCCTCCCGCCCCCTCTTTTCCAGACTGCGCGAAATTTTCGGGGTTGGTTCGCCACACGAGAATGTGGATAATATTCTCGTGGCACGAGACGTTTGGACGGATGAAAAATGTGGCAACAGTCGCGTTCATACTTTGCGAGGACGCGATAAAAGACGTTTAGTCGTTGAAGAAGTTTAATCACGGTTTAATCGAGCGAGAGACTTACCCAGAGTTCTGTACCCCAGCTCATGTTTGCGGCCGGGCTTGACCAGGAACCCAGATATTTTGTATATGTATATATATGTGGGTGTATATATATGTCTTTATATATATATATATGTGTGTATATATATTTTTTTTTTGTTTTTATTAAGCACTGCACTTCACATGTAGCAGCGTTGAAACTACGCTCGCGCACTTATCGTAAACTCTCCGCACGTCTGCACGTTATGCCGAAAAACCGCATGAAAAATAAATGGGATAACACGCGTCACGATAGCCGCGCAACATTGAACGATTAATACACGTACAACATGTCCGCCCGTAACCACTGACTGGCCGGACCCGACTGCGGGCGAAACGGTCGACCGTACCGCCCGGAATTGTCGAGTGGCGCATTCTGGTACCGGAATTTGGCATCGTACCGAGCAGACGAAGAGAGAGGGCGGGAGGGAGAAAGGGATATGTACTTTTGCGCTCCGGGACAAGTCCCCTTAAAGCGCCAAGCGTTTGAAAATACATCGAGGTCGAGGTAATGTTTTTACAATTTTGGGTTGAGGGGACAGAGATAGGGAACGATGATGCGGTTAAGACGGATGACGAGTAGTTTTACAATGTCTAGCTACAAAGAATCTTTTGTTTTTCGTTGATTAGAATTGGTACTCAAAATGGCGGCCACTTTTGAGACACGAGAATCTCACGATCGTAAGGTTTGCACGGTGGTGGACGGTTATGGAGATCTTTGGGCAAAATCGGCAAAAAATGATGAAGCTTATGTTCGACATTACTGGTCACATTTCGGGGAATCGAAGTTTGGCACTGAGAAATTTTGACCAATGGAATGTTTGAGTGATAAGCGACGGAGACGTCAGCGCCACGGATTTTTTTATTTTTGCACTACTGATAATTTCTGCATTGCTATTTGTCGGTAAGATGGTGCGAAGAAGAGAGTTGGGATGATGTGCTATGTTTGTTTGTCTCTCTCTGATCGCCACAAATTTGAGGAAAACTTCTGAATTTTCCCAAGCTAGAATTCTTCCTCCTGGTTGAGTTTTCCGATAAAAGGTGCGAACGATTGATGGCATCTCTTTGTTTAACAGTCAAACTTTCTTGGCGTTGATCCGAGAGATTAACTGTGATTAAGAACAACGATTGCAGTTTTTGTTACTCACCGATGGTGCTGTCTCACTCGCACTCATCGCGGCTTAGTCGATGTAACACGTCACCTTAAGGGATAGGAGGTGAAGCAAAATTTCGATTTTCTTAAATATCGTCGATTTTGCTCTGAGTTCGGTTTTTGAAATTCCAAAAATTGTGTTCAGTTGGGTTTTGAACCCAAAAATTATTTAAAAAATCGAAATTTCGCTAAACCTTCTCGGTTTTATTTATATAAGATGAGCCGTTCCAGAGATATCATGATCTTCAAATAAATGGTTTTTTTAAACGACAGCAATAGCTCCCCCAAAATTAAAAATGTTTTGATGAAAAAATTCATATAAGTAACTCAATATATGTTGTAATTGATCCTGTATAATGTATTTCGATAAAATTATGTTAATATGACTAAAATAAATCTCGAAAATCCCTTAACTTTCCCGCAAACAACTAGATCTAAGCTCTTAAGGTGATGTCCTACATCGACCTCAGCAGCAGAATGAGTACGAGTGAATTAGCACCATCGGCTGCTACTCCGGAGCGCAAGAGAACAAAATAAATATGTCGCACATCACGTTAAGGTGAAGTGCTAGCTCCGAAACTCGTTCTCTCTCGCTCCCGCGAAGTCGTCAATGATGCTATCTCACTCGCACTCACCGCAGCTCAATCGACTTAGAACTTAACCTCAAACAGCAAAGCAGCATCAGCATTGTTACATCGCCAACACCATCGCTATGGCTCCCATTGACAAGTCTTCGGCTACTAATATGGCAGGTTTCGAATTAGTATGTTCGTTAAAAGCCAACGATGCCATACCGGTCCACAAGTACAAGTCAACGAATACCGGGATAAATGTTTACATCGCCGAAGTCGATGGGCCGGTTGTCGGCGGTTACTTTTGTCTCGGTACGTTTCGACGTTGTTCCTAACCTCATTTCGCTCATATCACAGCATTCGCAGCACGTCTATTATCATTAGTCTGTCTTTCGTTGTCTCATCGATCGGCTTTCTTGTCTATGCCTCGTGACGAGCAGCCACCGAAGCCTTCGACGACGATGGCTTGCCTCACACGCTCGAGCACCTCATTTTTCTCGGCAGCGAGGATTATCCGTACAAAGGCGTTCTGGATCTTTTGGGAAACAGGTGTCTCGCCTCTGGCACGAACGCGTGGACGGACAGAGATCATACCGCTTATACCATGACCACCGTTGGTAGCGAAGGATTTTTATCTCTCATGCCGATTTATTTGGAGCACATACTTTATCCCACTCTGACGGTACGTACCGGAGATCGCGCTGAGTCTTCTGTGAGGAAATTGTGAAGGTTTTTTTTGTATGCAACAGGATTCGGCGTATTTGACCGAAGTGCATCACATTTCGGGCGAGGGCGAGGACGCCGGCGTCGTCTACTGCGAAATGCAGAACAAGGAAAATAACGGGGAGTCTATAGCCGACAACGAAATGCTGAGGGCTATTTATCCTGGAAAATGCGGCTATAAATCTATAACTGGAGGTAAATCGAGTTGTACCTGGCTGCGGCCACTTGTGTTTTGTAAATACAAATTCGAAGCAATACGTTGTTCTATACAGGGCGGCCAAAAACAAGGCGGCAAATGAGAACCATGCGTACCTGAGGTCATTTTGAGTTAACACTTAAAGGGTAAAGGTGGGTCACTCGTGCCTTGCCGAAAACGTTTCCCCTTGCTAGCTTGGAGAGAAGAGTGGGAGACAGGCTGAGACTATGCCCTAAAAAACGGTACACTAGTAGGTTATAAACTCACCAAGTACCGCTGGTTTTGTTAGTAAACAACACTCGTAGGAGCTCGTCGAAATTTTGAAAAGGCACGAGTGACCCACCTTTACCCTTTACGTTGGCGAAAAATGGAAATTAAATAAAAAAATTTTTTCGAAATTCTGATGTTTTTTTGTTATAAATCGGTGGATTAAACTTACCTGATAGTTGTTTAAGATAAATTTTAATCGAAATTCGAGTTTCTGACATTTTTTTTCTAAATTTTAATGTTTTCCGACTCTAAATTGATAAATTAAAGTTAAAAGAAAGTTCTTTAAAGTGGAAATTTGAATTCTATTATATAGGGAAGATAATGTAGCAACAAGCAGGCGTTGACATTGGTCGCATACTACGTCCACGCGATAATGGAGTTGATTATGGTGGTAGACCCAGTGACTTAGTAGGATTACATGGAGGATCAGGAATCCAGCGAGACTGAAGTTTTCTGTCATGAAAGAGAATCATATAATATATAATAAATAAAATAATCAAATAAAAATTATGTACTTTATTTGCAAATTATATCTTTTTACGTACTTTGGAAAAACTCGATTTTCATCCTCAAAACTTAAGCATTTTTCTTGTTCATACGGAATCTAAGTATTTTTTTCCTCAAAGTCCTATTTTTAAGCTTCAATTTGCCGTTTGATTTTTGAGAAAATATTAATTATATCCAAAGTGATGATTTTTTAAACAGAACGGTGCATTCTTCACTTTTTCTTTGTTTATTTGATTATATTGTTTAAACAAATTATCAAATCAGCAATATAGTGATTGGTCCTTATACTAGAACAGTTGGAGAGATTTCATGAATTTTTCGGGATTTTTTAGAGCAAAATTTAGAGAAAATAGGAGACTAAATCATAAAAACCGTTATAACTCCGAAGCGAAGCGAAAAATAAAAAATTATCCCTTAATTCTTTCGACTTGAAGTGACCTCAACTACCCATGGTTTCCGTCTGCGGCCGTGATTTTCGGACACCCTGTACACGTTGAATTCTTCCTGTAATATCACATTCGTACTAATAGCATCCAGGAATTCACCAAAAATTTCCTACGTTACCTCACAGGTGCCCTTAAAAATCTCCGAGAGAGTACGAGCAACCAGAAAGTTAAAGATTACCACAAAGAATTCTACCGACCGGAGAACTTGACGATTATCATCACCGGCCAAGTTAAACACACGGACGTTTTCAAAGCTCTGAAGCCCCTGGAGGACAAAATTGTTTCCAAAGTAAACAAAATCTTCATGCACGCACCGAATAAATATCAATCAAATCAATGTATAAACAACCCTATCAGTGCATCGCTGTTTTTCGTGCATATCGTGGTGTCGAATCGTCCCAAGGCTAAAAAAAAAAAAAATAATAATAGAAAACGTCATCCTAAAAATCTGAAAAAATTCATAAATAAAGCTCAAAGTTTTTACTTCAAGATCAATATTTGAACTATAAAATTCCCGGAATTTATTTCGCCCGCCTGATTAAGAAATACAAGAACTTCGTAATTTTTGCCTAGTCCGAATCGTCACCACGATGCACTGATGGGGTAAAATGAATCGGATTAATTTTATTATCGGATTTTTCACCGAATTTTAATTTTGTAATATTTGATAATTTTTTTTAAGGGAAGTCGAGGACCTTTCACACGTCCTTGGCAAAGTCCAATACCGCCCTTCACCGAGAGCGTGGTTCGCGACGTTCATTATCCCTGCGACGACGAGGACAACGGTTTGGTTTACGTCGGATGGCGCGGTCCTTCGGCCGTAACCCAAATCTACGAATTAGCCGCTTGTTCTCTTCTGCTCAAATATCTCACCGACAATTCCGTCAGTCCGGTTCAAAAGGATTTCGTCGAAATCGCCGATCCTTACGCGAGCGACGTTTCTTACTCGCTGTCCGAAAATTCCATATCCATACTCTATCTCATGTTCGGCGGTGTGCCGATTAAAAAAATTTCCTCGATAAAGGATCATCTGTCGAAGACTCTGAAAAGCATTCACGAAGGTGGCATAGACATGAAGAGAATGAAGACCGTGGTTAATCGCCATTTGCTCGAGACTTTGGGAAATCTCGAAAATACTCCGCAAGATGCCGTGGCTTTTATGATCATTGGCGATGTACTTTTCGGTAACGGGAAGAAAGACGTGAGTGATGTCAATTTTTATTTTTAGAATTTTATATGGAATTTAATTGATTAATTATTGTGATTTTTTATTTGGCTGATTAATTTAATTTTATTTTGTTTTGTGGGAGGTTTCGACGATTCTGACCGAATTCCTTTTAGCTACATTTTTAAAGGCTCTGCGTAAATTTAAAAAATGATTGTAAAAGTTATATGGTGAAAATATAAATAAATGGTCCGTTCCACATTTTTTACTAACTTTTTAGCGACAGGAAAAAAAATTTTCAATAATTTTTTTCATTATTAATTGTGTTTTTTACGGGTATAAATGGACTACTGATACAAACCATGGTCGACATCATAACTTCACTGAAACTGATCCAATCTGCAAAAATAAAAAAGAATCTCGTGAAATAATGTACTGGTAATTTCTGATGAAGGAAATTTTTGTTTTCAAAAATAAATAAATCACAGTATTTCAAACTTTAGTATGCAATTAAAAAAATAATGTTTAAAAATTAATAAAAAACTGCCCAGCCAAAAAATTAAAAATTACCCCTGTCAGACCATAGCTAATACATTATTTTCCTTTATTCTTTTTTATTTTCGGCGATTGAATAATTTTTGGTAGAATTATGATGGCAACTGGAGAGTTCTAACATTATTGGATAACAAATATAATAAATAAATATTTCCCTCCACCCTCCCTCGTTCATTTATTTTTGAAAATAATTTATATCGACTGTACTTTTTATCTGTATCCATCAATCTGTGCCCATCAAGAGTCGATAGAGCAAAGCACAATCAACGATTTTATAAAAATATGATCATTATTGTTATCTATTAATTAATGTATTGGTTATCTATTCATTAATTAATTGGTTATCTATCAATTAATTAATCAATCGATTATCTATTGATTCGCATAATCCTTCCGTTTTTTGATCTGTCGGTCGACTTATTCGGTCGGATTAGTTGGAACAGAGACTCAATCAAATCGAGGACTTCAAGAAACTGATGGAAGAGCCCGAGTCCTACTGGTTGGGTCTTCTTAATCGTTATCTCATCGATGCACCGAACGTCGTCATTAACGGCATTCCGAGCTGTGCGAAACAAAAGGAACTAACCGAGATCGAGAAGCAACGCGTTGCCAAGCAGATTGCGGATCTGGGCAAAGAAGGTCTCGAACGGAAGGAACGCGAGCTTCAGGAAGCCATGGAAGTGAACGAGGTTTGGAGAAGCGAGATTCCGCATGTCCGAAAATTATCGGTGTTTTTGAGATATAAATATTTTTATTGAATTTTAGGCTCCAATACCTCCGGCGATACTGAGCTCGGTGCCGATTCCCGGAACCGACAGCATCAATTTCCATCACGTCAAGAGCTACACGACCGAAACGTCCGAACAACATTCTCGATTCGACGTTACGAAATTGCCTCTCTTTACGTATCTCGAACACGTCAATACCAATTTTATTTACGTACGTTTATGATTATTTATTAATTTCAACTGCTAGTTGCGCATGCAATATCTCACGCAAAAAAAAATAAGGACATGGGGGGTTTTTTTAGAGTAACGCAAGTCGATTATTCTACCATCGAATGTAGAAAAAAATTTCCATAACGATATTTATTTTTGAAAAAACAATTTTCCAAGGATCGTTATCGTGATATTGAGTAGTTAAAAAACGATTTTTTCGAAAATTACTATCGCTGTGTTGATTCATGAGAAAAATAATGTTTCAATAATCGCTATAGCGATATTAATAATTGAAAAAACGATTTTTTAAGTATCAGTTTCGTGATATCAAGTACTGAAAAAACGATTTTTCGAAATCCTTGTTGCTCTATAAATTCTTGAAAAACATAAACAATTTTTCAATAATTCCTATCACGAAATTAATTCCTGAAAGAACAATTTTTCAATATTTAAAATGATCATTCATTATAATTATTATAATATTATTATTATGATTATTATTTATTATTATTATTTTTCATTTTATTACAATCTTAATTTTTGAAGAAAAAAAAGAATTTTCCTTAAATCTTTATCACGACATTAATTCATGCAAAAACAATTCTGGATTGTATAAATTCTGATGTGTTTCTGGCATAAAACTATGGAGAATTTTTTTCACGTGAATATTTGAGCTACAAACATTAATCCCACGAGTAATTCCAGATGTTCGTTATAATGGATACATCGGCGATCGATAGAGAATCGAGACCTTACCTTCCGATTCTTCTCGAGACCATAATCGAGTCTCCGGTCGATAGAAACGGTATGCTCGTTCCGTACGAAGACATCGTTGCGGAACTGGAAGAGGATACGATAGCTGCGAGTACCGGCATCGGACTTCTCAAGACTTCGCGATTTTCCTGCGGTTCTTACAGCCACAGCGCGACTTTGATGTTGCAAGTAAGAATTCCAATTGCACAACAATTATCGCGAAACAATAATTTTTCGTATAACTTCGAAACTTTCAAGTAATGTAATTTCGCTTATTTTATTTTATTTTATTTTATTTTATTTTATTTTATTTTATTTTATTTTATTTTATTTTATTTTATTTTATTTTATTTTATTTTATTTTATTTTATTTTATTTTATTTTATTTTATTTTATTTTATTTTATTTTATTTTATTTTATTTTATTTTATTTTATTTTATTTTATTTTATTTCATTTTATTTTACCCCTGTAGCTGGAATTGTCGAAGTATGCCAAAGGCATTCAGTGGATCCAAGAGATTCTCTACGACACTAAACTCACCGTCGATCGGCTGAAAATCATCGGAGCTAAGATGATCAACGACGTAGCTCAATTCAAGAAGAGAGGCAACAAGATAACCGGCGATCTGATGAAAGGATTGATATACAACAAGGGTAAAATCTCACTTTGTCAATCTCTTCTAAAAAAAATCGTATATGATATTCCAAAGAGGCGAAGTTGGTGATTGCCGTGTAAATGCAAGATCTGCACGAGACAACGCCGAGGCGCGTGATACATCATCGTAACAATTTTAGTATGCAATGTGCCTGAACGATTGACAGATCACTTCGATATGTTCCCTGCTCTACTACGGGTCATTAAACAGTACCGAAATGATCAATTCCCACACGATTAGGCCATGAAGCAGCCGATCATTCCCGCGATAGCGCAGAAATCTCACATTCGCGCACTAGTAAACCTTCGGAATCTATGAATGAACGGTCGGCGAAAAATGGCTGGGAAATTAATAGTCGATGGAAATAATTTAAAAAAAAAAGCCGGACGGCTTTTGGCCGGACGAAAAAATGGCGGTAGACGGGAAAATCGACCTCTCTCCCACGCTTTTTATTCAGCATGGATTTCTAACCAAAATATGGCGGGGGGGTGTTATTTTGAACAGTCACGTTTTTCCCCGGCCTTCTTTTTGAATCGGTGATTTTTTCCATCGGCTATTATTTCCCAGGTCTTTTTTTCCACGACAATTTTTTTCTCGGCCATTAATTCCTTATACCAGGCCATAAAACAATTAGAATATAATTGTTGTCAATCTCAGGTGAGAATGACAAGTAAAAAAAATACGTTATTTCCCAATTATATCACGTTAAAACATTCGATCGATTCGTCACAAACACAGACAGCAATCATCACACGTCGAGCTTGCTGCGACAACACAAATTTCTCACGAAAATGATGGAACGTTTGAACACGGAGTCCGGTCAGAAAGAAGTCCTGTTCGAAATGGAAGCCGTGAGAAAAACTTTGACAACGACCAAGAGCATGGTTCTCTCCATGGCCGTCAACATCGACAAATTGACCGCGCAAATAACCGACGTTTACAACCCGTGGAAAGTTTTGCGAACCGTCGAGAACGAAGAAAAAAATAGGCACGTAATTAAATATAGAACGAATCATTTTTTACGGAAAGAAAAATTGTTGGGATGAATTGAATATGATTGTGTCATCGAATTTAGACTTCGGGTGACGCACGATTGGGAATTGATGAATCGACGGGAGGATATACCAATTCAGGGATGCGTCATGGGCCTTGGATGCATCGACTCGGCTTACTTCTCGCAATGCACGAATTGTACGACCGATTACGAGGATCCGGATTTAGCGCCGCTTCTCGTGTGCATGCAATATCTCACGCAAATCGAGGTTTGTGAGTTTTTGAAGCTTGTTCGTGATTAAAAGCAATTTTGCATATTGTTTTTTTTTTTTTTTTTTTTAAGTTGTTTTTTAGGGTTTCGTACGGTAAATCGAAACTCTTATAATTTTATAAGAGCCTGTCTATTTGCCTGTCTGTCGCTATCGATTTTCTTAGAAGCCGTGCGAGGTAGAAATTTGAAACATGACATAGTAAGCTACATATCTGCTTCTTAATGAGCTACGTATTTTGTACTAGTTGAGACTTTATGATATTCATATGAGAATTAAAGAGGGGGCCGTAAATTAGTTCCTTGGAATTTTTTTTTCTTTCGGAATTTATATATCGTGTGGGATAGGATTTGAGAGGGTTTTTTATGTGGAAAACGAAGATGTTTTTCTTCATAATTTTGAATCGAATATTGAAACAGATATTCCGAGAAATATGCGAGTAAAAAAGCTTCTCCCCTTTTTATTTCCGAAATTACTGGAAAATTATAACGAAAGTTTCTTAAAAAATATCTTATAGATCCCTAGAAATTAATTACCAAAAATATAGCACGAAACTCCTCACGTGCGCGTCGATCTCGCACTTGACGAGCTTATCAAAATTATTTTCTCTGCGATCAAACAATTCTCGTTGTTGAATCAGGGACCGATGTGGAAGCAAATACGTGGGCAAGGTCTGTCCTATAGTTTCAACATGTTTGTCAAACCCAACGAGAAACTCTTGTACTTGACGTTATACGGCGCTACGAACGTCGTCGCCGCATACAAGGAAGCCAAAACCATTGTCGTGAGCATTCGTTCTATTCCACGCGATTTCTTTCATCGTCAAAAATTAACTTTGCAATATTTTTTTTCCAATTATTATTTTTATTTCGCAGGAAAGTCACGTGAACGAGAACAAATGGGAAAGGCTTTTGTACGAATCCGCCAAGTCGTCTCTCATTTACGAAATAATCGAGACGGAAAAGAGCGTTGGCGATATGGTTGCCCAATCGTTGTTGTCTTATTTCAAAAATGTTTCGCACGATTACAATCATCAGATGGTTCAACGAGTTTACGCCGTTACGATGGGAGACTTGAGTCGCGTCGCGACGAAGTATCTGAAGGGTCTTTTCGATCCGAAGCAATGTCAAACGACGCTAGTCTGCCATCCGATGAAAGCTCCCGAAGTTGGAGAATCATTTAAACAGTGAGATCAATTTTTTTTATTCATTTATTTATTTATTCATTTATGGGGCGTTTTATCCCAAATCACCGGATGGAAAACCCTTCTACTTCCCGATCGGGTTGATGATGATTTATTAGTATCTTTTGGATTCGATGGCCTCATGAATTTTTTTTGCATTTCTCGGATTCCGCCTTACTCTTGGCACACTCTATTTTTTTTTATTTATCAAGAGGTACCTGCTATTGTGCTATTTTTTCATTTGATGGAATTTTTTGACTATTTATTTATTTATTTATTTATTCATTCATTTATTTATTTATTTATTCATTTATTTATTTATTTATTTATTTATTCATTTATTTATTTATTTATTTATTTATTTATTCATTTATTTTTTATGCTCATATAATTTTTTTGTCAATACAAAATTTTCTTTTCCCCACAGATTTGGTCACGATTTGAAAGTCTTCATCGCCCTTGAAAATTGCTATCTCAACGACTGGTGATCTACATGAGCCGGCCTCTCTTCGCTATAAGAAAATAACGATTTTTTTTTCGCGACAATAGAATCGAAGCCATTTTTGTTCGAACGTCACGAATTTTGTATTTTTGCACATTTATTTTTTGAGAATAACAACACGCTGCGTCAATGAACTGTGTGATATTTTTCTTCATTCTACCGCCTTCTTCTGGTCTTTGATTATGGGCATGGGTCTGTGGAAAATATCTCAATCATAACTGATTACAAAATCAATTCTCTTTCAATCGCTGGAGATTAAAGCTGTAGGACGAACCCTGGACAGCGCGAAAATAGTATATTATGACACTAGTACGAAAAAAAAATTTGTGACGAGTTTGAGTTTGCAGAACGAGCCGAAGGCGAGTGTTGCAATCACACGAGTCCAGAAAACGTTTTTCGTACGAGTATCGTACGAATTTTTATGTCACAAGGTGCGTAAATGCGGTTTGACGCGAACGAAGTGAGCGTAAAACCGCACTTTTACGCACAGCGGGTCATAAAATATTTTTATGTCCGTGTCGGTCAACGTTGATAATAAATTAACCGGATAAATGACTGACTTATAAGATCCGTAAAGAATAATGGAGAGACCCGAATCCGACGATAAGAAAGCTTACGTCGACGACGACGTGGAAACAATTTTAACGAGGACAACGGAGATGATCATTCGCGTTTTCGAATAGTTATTTGCTCACAAAAATTGTGGTTGTGAATTTCACGTTACTCAAGATTGGGAATTATTGAATTTACGCGAGGACATAACGATTTGAGAATACATTTTGTAGGGAGGCTGCGTGGAATTTGTTGATTCTCTACCATGGACTAAAACTCGAGACCTGAAGTAATAATAATTATTATTATAAAAATTATAATAAATTATTATTATTATAAAATTTTATATAAAAAATAGATATCGAAAAAATGCGACAATGTTATCGATTTTTTCATATTATATATTTCATAGATAGATTATTAGAAATAATAATAATAATAATAATCATATTATTTTTATTATTTATTAGAACGCTTTACATTTTATTGTAATAATAATAATAATATTATTATTAATAATCATTGTTACTATTGTTATTATTATTATTAATAACAATATTATTATTAATAATCATTATTACTATTGTTATTATTATTACTAATAATAATATTATTATCAAATATTGATAATAATAATATTATTATTAATAATCATTATTACTATTGCTATTATTATTACTAATAATAATATTATTATTAAATATTGATAATAATAATATTAAGAATATATGATATATTAATATTAATTCTTATTATTATTGTCATTAATAATAATAATCATTATTATTATTATAAAATGTGAAGTCACACAAATAATTATCGAGAAAATCTAGGAATGTTATTGATTCTCATTTATATATTTTTTTTACACGGTACACACATTAGACAGTAGACAGTAGAAATTAATAACACAGTGTTATCTGTCATGCGCTTCTTGCACCGTGAAATCCACGAACTCAGGGTACATTGTGGAAACGGATACTTCGACAGGTTTTGGCTCACGGTATTAGCACGACCATCGATCCCGTGCCCGAGCTTGTGAGCTTGAACTTGACCAAAGCCAAATTTCCATTGTCGTTCGTTCGTTGTCATTGTTTTTTTTAAATCAAATTTTATGTTTTCGAATCCACTTTCCACATAAGTATTTATAAACCGACACGATTAGCGTATCGTTTTGCATTGTTTACATTGATAAATTCACAGGAAAGTCACGTCAACGAAAATAAATGAGAATGATTCCTCGCACGACTCTGCGGAATCATCGTTGACCATCGGAATAATCATCGGAAATAGACAGCGAGAGATTCATCGGTGATTTTGTAATAATCATGCGTTTGATGCAAATTTTCGAATTATTTGACATGCCTACAACTTCAAACGCATAGAACTTGTTGACGCAGTTACGATCGACGAATTGAATCGCGTTACAACGAAATGTCGGAACAATTTATTTCATTCTGAAAAATGTACAACTATCGTAGTTTGTCACCCGAAAAAACTCGATGGCACTTCGGAGGCTTTCAAATTATACGTTTAAGGGGTTAAATCCGAGTAGGCAGCCGAAAAATAAGTGGACTCTAGGAACTATTAACTCAACAATTATTTGTACGATTTTATCCAGATTTGTTTCATTCGAAAGCATTCATGTTGAGGTACGTTGTCAAATTTCTTTATAAATATATAACGACCGGGAGCGCTGCTGTCATGGCCGGCGTTGAAAATGACCCTCGCTCGCACTGTCTGCGTTTCTCAAGATTATATACGGTCGGTTGATCTGAAACAAAAATTTCAAAAAGATTATAAAAATGTAGTGTACGATGCCTTTCGCAACGTAGGATTTTTTTTCACTTAATTATTTTTTTTATCAAGCCAGAAAGGCCGGAAATTAAGGTTGAGAAATTAACGTAAAGTTCAATCGGCCCCCGTTTCGTGAAAAAAATTTTTTTTCAAAAAATCCTACGTTGCAAAGGGCATCATACATTATATTTTGAGAATCTTTTTGAAAATTTTATTTCTGATCAACCGACTGCATTTAATCTTGGGGATCGCAGAACGTGCGGGCGAGGGATATTTTTTACGCCGGCCATGACAGCAGAGCTCCCAATATTAATATATGTATATAAAGAAATTTTTCAACATACCTCAACATGTATACTTTCGAACAAAACAAACCTAGATGAAATCGAACAAGCATTTTTGGAGATAATATTTTTTTTAATTTTTCTATTTTTTCCACTGTCTACTCCGATGTTCCCACGTCATTCAATTTCCACGATTTTCCGTCATTCGAATATGCAAATAATTCATTGACAGATTCACATTTATCATTGACCCATGCAATTCACACCTTCCTCAAATTTTCCATCGCCAGTTCGAAATCGCGATTCGCAAGTATTAAACTCTCCGCAAAAAAGTTACTTTAACGACCGGCAACTCTTAAAATTCAATATTTAAGCAACAAAAAGAAATAAGAAGAAAAAAAACCGACATTTGCTCGCCGTTCGGAGTACAATCGACGTTCGTGTATTTTTTCGCGCAAACTTGTAACCGCTACGAATATATTTAAAAAAACGCGTTGAGTGAGTCAATAGCCTGTGTAATTTTATTCCTGCGTTTTGCCAGCCCCTCCACGCATCGTGACGAACGTATTTTTGCGCCATCAGAAACAGCGGCTGAGAAATTACTCAGACCTCGGATTACGAAAATCCACAGAAATACGACGATGGATCGATCATCGAGGAAAAATTTTCAATCAATGGAAAAGAAGGTGAGGAAAAAGATTAAAAAAACATTTGCCTAGCGTTGGCAAAAATGTCACGGTCCAAAGTGACGCGAATTAATCGTCCGAAATGGTTTTAAGTTAAATTTTAAAGCTGTGGAAATATTTTAAAAACTCTTGTCGACAAATTTCCGGATAGACGATCGAACGAATGAAAAATAAAAATTCATGGCTAGGCATTTCGGTGATGCAATGCAGAATTACAACACGGAACTCGTAAAATGTCCGTGAGATATTGAATCATCTTGAGAATTTCATCGTGAATTCTCAAATGTTTTAGATGCTGTCGTGGTTTCGTAACTATTTTTTTTTTTTTAACTGGACGTTGGAATATTTTAATATTTGGAGGACGTTCTTTGTGAAAATTGTGTAATTTTTGGATGTGCCACAAGGTATAGAAGAACTCAAGGTAACGAGATCGAAGATCCATGAGGAGATCGAGAACGAGGAGCAAGAGAAAAATATGCTGCAGCGAGAAATCGAAAGGATGTCGTACAGGATCAATCAACTGAGTGAGGGTCTTGCGAAAAAAGCGGCAGTACGGAACGATTACGATCGAACGATACAGGAAGCCGAATCGGCTTGTACCAAAGTCGGTTTAAACAAATTTTAATAATTTTTCGTGGAAACAACCGATTTCTAACAATTATATTAGGTTGTGTAATAATTCCCGGGAATAAATTCCCGCGTTTTTTGTATTTTTTTTTCGCAATTTTCTGATTTATTAGGTAATGTATTATATGCATTCGCAAATCCTTTTCTTGCTCTTCAAACCTATCTGCTCACATTTTTTGGAATTAAATAATTTCAATCGATTTTCAGGATTTCGAAATGGAAATTCCAGGAAGCGAAAAAATTCATTTGAAATTTAAACTTGACAAATCAATCTTGAGCGGTCTTCGGAACTATAGCATCTACTCCATGCACGTTAAAAATATCGCGAACTGCTTTCGTAGCTTTTGGACCACGACGAAAGGCGAGATAAGAGCAGATGTCGAAAATAAATTGTTCTGCCTCCTGGAACTTCCGTTTCAAAAGCGAGAAAATTAATTAATATTAATCAATTCGAAAAATTGAAGCAGAAAGATTTGTGAAGCAAGAAAAGGTCTTGCGACTGCATACATACTTAACCTGTACCTAACGAATCACAAAATCGCGGGAAAAAGATTAAATACAAAATCGCAAGAATTTATTACACAAGCTAATATAATTATGCATATTCTTTTTTGATTAAACAATTTTTTTTTTCCAATTCACTCAAAGATTCTCGAGAGCTCACAACTTCTGCTCAACATGGTCAAAAGAGAAGCCGCCGATCTCGTGGAAGAGCTGCAATCCGCCGAAAGAACCGAATCTCCCCGAGACAACAATAAAACAAAAAAAGACACCTAAAAAATTTAAAATCCAACAAAAAGACTTCATCGATTATTTCTCCAACGACTTTTTCTCCCAATCACCAGCAAAATTGTTAACCATCGTTCGATCTATAAAACGCTTTACGAAAAAATTAAGATCTCGAGTGAGCCGATAAAATGTTTGGCCGGAAAAATTGCGAGTACCGCGAGTGATGGAATCGGAATATGTAATAAGTTTTGCAGCGAACGTTCAACTTGTCGAGTTGTTGGCCCTGATGTTTCCCAGCCGTGGAGATCGTAACGCACTGCTGGCTCGTGTTGTTACTACGACGATTTCATTGCGTACACTTCTACGGACAATCTCCGACACCTGTCTGCGATGTATATGTGTGTAGAACATACGTGTATGTATATATATATGTACATTCATAACGCAATCAAACGTTTTTCCACGCAAGACGTTCGATGAACGTTCGCGACGGAATCAATTATTTTGCCAGTCGCGTACGCGTTTCGACAGCAGACACACGCACAGATGCCAGAATTGAATTTATTCATCGAAAACGCGCAAAAAAACTCCCAAAGAATCGGGCTAATGTGATAACCCAATTACATACGAGAACAAATGTTTGAGGGGTTACGGCTAGTTGTTGGAGAGAAAATTGAGGGTTTTGCATGATTTTTTTTAGCCATGTTAACATAGTTTTATGAGAATATATTGTATGGTATTAATTACAACATATGTTGAGGGAATTATATGAATTTTTTCATGAACAAATTTTTTATTTTGGGGTAATCACTTCGAATTGGCCCGAAACACCTATTTTTTCTGCGATATCTCTGGAACGGCTCATCTGGAATAAGAAAGCCAAAAAGATTTCGTTAGTGTAATGTTAAAAGCAGTTTGTTAACGGAGGGTTTGGCAAAGATTCAATTTTTGAAATAATTTTTGGGTCAAAATCAATCTTTTCAATCAAATTTCAATAAAAATGTTCAATCAAAATTTCCCCGAAATTGAAATTTTTTTTCAATAAAAATGCATACAAGTACCTCAATATATGTTGTAATTTACACTGTACAGTGTATCCTAATAAAATGTACAGTACGCATAGTTTCTAGAATAATTTATCATATCCGCACCTTCGTCGATAATCGCATTAATAATTAATACAACTTGAGAAAGGTTAGAATCCCAATCACTCAAATTGTTGCAGTAAATAATAATGTGACGGAAGGATTCCCGAGTGACGTACGAAGAATTATTAATTTTTTTCTGCAATAACGTAATTTTCCATCGTCCCTCTGAAATATCTCGTTATACAAGTTCTGTATCGTTGCCTGCGATTTAAATTCAATTATGTGCATCAAATAATGTAGAAGAAGGTGCAAAACACGACACCACTGATCAACAATTCATAATTAATTTTTCCTTTGCAAGTGGATATATAAACCCTCGTATCTGATCAACCCTTCACCATCACACTATTAAATAATATCACGACCGTCACACAGGGTAGATTCTGTCCAGTCAGTCTTCAAAAACCAATTACGAGCAAACTATCCGCCCGAAGTGGTTGAACAAATTACAGAATATGCCTCGACCATCCTAGATGATGTACGAAGAGTTTATTTATAAGAAATAAAATGGCGACATGTTAAAAAAAATTCCCAAAAAGATGAAAACGGAATCAAAAACCACCGTTCGTCGGTTGATCGAAGGGTAGATCCCACCCAGTGTGACAATGAAGGGTTAATTACACTCCTCTCATCCATAATTCCTCTCTCCGCCAAACCACAAACATCTTCCAACTGTGCCCGATGGATAAACGATCTTACCTCTCCCCGTAATTTGCATGCGCAGCTGTCCTTTCAAACAGCAAAAAAAAAAAAGATTTTCAAAATCGTTCGAGTTGTATCCATCTAGTTACACGCACCGAGTTGCAATAAACGTTTCGCCTTGACCCGTCCGATCTGCCGACGACTACACGTAGCCGTAAAACGTGGTATCCACATTAGTATTGGCACGGCGCACGTGCGACTGGTTGAAAAGTCCGATGGAATACCTTCGTGTTTTAGGTTCGCCTTCTAAACGGCTCTAATCATCTACCATAAAAAAAAAAAATTGTAATCAAGGCTATCGATTGAATTTATGAGTTTAATGGCTCGAGTTTCTCACGTTCTTACTCGCCTATCGAATCATTGCAGACACGGGGAAGATTATGAAAACAAACTCGTTTTTAGAATTTTTTATTTCACAAAATTTTTGTTTGATCTACTGTGGTGTGAGAATTTTTTTTTTTTTTTCACCATAAAGAGAACTTTACGATTACTTTGGGACGCGCGACGGTGTTTCCGTTCGTCTTTCGAAATCGTACAACGCGCTCGTTTATTCCGCATCTCATAAATCAATTATACAATTTTCAATGGAATACGAAACGAACTTTGCGACCTCACGATCGAACGCGGGACTTCGTGGGGTCTTGAAGGACGTAGGTCCGTTGAAACGATTGGGATGACTCGGATTTTCGTCGATTCGTCGATTTGACGTCTTGTTCCTGGTCCGGACCGGCAATGAGGATTTATTTCAATGAAAATGTATTGAAAAAACTTTTGTCGCTGAATTATTATGGATTAAGATTGCTGTTGGATATTATAATGTATTTTAGAGCAATAATTCATCTAGATAATTGATCGTAGTTACTCGTTCGAAATAGTATTTTCGATTAAAGTAAAGTCTATCCCTTATCCTGACGTTCATCGAAGATCCGCCTCAATCTCACGAAACTCGTAATCTTGAGTTATCCGTTTTATCAGGTTGTCTAATAAATTCCCACCGTTTTTGTATTTTATTCTTTTCCCGCGATTTCGTGATTTGTTAGGTAAAGTATATCAACTTCTTTCCTTGCAAGTCCTTTCCTTGCTCTACAAACCTATCAGCTTCAATGTTTCGAATTATTGAATTTTAATCAATTTTCAGAATTTTGTAATGGAAGTTCCAGGAGACAAAAAAATTCATTTGAAATTTGAACTTGGCGAACCAATCTTGAGCGGTCCTCGAAGCTATAACATTTACTCCACGCACGTAACAAATGTCGCGGGCTGCTTCCGTAGCTTTTCGACCACAGCGGAATAGAGCAGATGTCTAAAATGAATTTTTTCGCCTCCTGGAACCTCCATTTCAAAATCCTAAAAATTGATTTAAACCAATTAATCCAAAAAATTGAAGCATATAAGTTTCTAGACCAAGAAAAAGACTTCCAATTACTCATATAGTCTCTACCCAAAGAATCACAAAATCGCGGGAGTGAAATAAAATACAAAAACGGCGGAAATTTGTCAAACAACCTAATATTCCCCGAATTTCGTTTATTCCCCCAACTCTCGCGATCCATCACCCAGCTTCGCAGTGATCTAGTTTTCGGCCACGGGGCAGCGAATCAGCGCTGCATCGCGGAGAAACTTCAACGTCGCGTTGATGTTGCTCAGCCCGAGTGCACGACTAGACCAGGGTTTATCCCGTTACCGCACTTAACAGCACGTAACGAGGCTGGTTTTCTGGAGTCTCGGAGAAAATTACATTCTAGATAATTCCAACAATTTTCTCGGCATGCTCGACGTTCCGTACTTCGTGGAGAAGAACGGATATACGTTTTCTAATTTCGTTTCCTTCGCGGTCATCACGCGAATCGGACTGCGCTTATCACCATCGAATGACGAGCAAACTTTTTTTATTTATTTTCCTTCAATCAAATTTCTTGCATTATCTTTGCTCGAACGAAGCAAAATCGTCGGTCATTGTTTTTTTTTTCTTAAATATAAATATTTTTTCAAATCTTTCGGTAATCCGTACGATCGCTTCGACAATGAGGAATTTCTTTGAAACGTGATAAAAACTTTCGAAATTAATTACCGAACGAGGGATCGGAGTTCGTCATTCTGCGTCCCCTTCGGCGATTCACCGGCTCGATGGTACTTTGAACGGGAGCTGTGAAAAATAAATGAGAACGTCAAATAATCGAATATGTGGGATGCGAGAAATTGAGAGAGGGAGCGAGGTAAAAAGAGCGAGCGGGAGAGAGAGAGAGAGCGAGAGATAGAGAGAAAGAGAGAGAACGAGATAGCAAGGAAGTTGGAATTAAGTCGGTGAGGTAGCTGAAGCGAGTGGCTGACTCGCTACGACTGACGTGCTTTTAGTCCCGAGCGAGACCCTTTCCTGACAGTACGCGGCAACGTTTGTCCGCTCGTCGTCGCGATTTTAAACAATCGCGGGATTAACAATTCATCATCGTCGATACGATTTACAGTGATACGGTGTTTATGAATACATTTTATTTTTTTTTAATATTTGAGAAGAAAAATTGACGCTAATTGGGTTAATTTTTTTATGCGAATTATTTTATAGGGTTGAGTGCAATTTTTTTTTAAACTTTGGCTGTCGGGGTTCTGAGACGTCGAAACCCTTGACAAGGTCGCTCATTGGCTCGGGATTCCAATATGACAATAACCACGTGTTGAATCATTTTTTTTTTACGAGTTGATTGCGCTTGGAAATTATTTAAGAATCTATAGAAGAGGAGGGGAAGAATATAGATATTAATTGACAGCTTCGTTATTGCGTTTGACAATGATGGACGTAGTAGCTAAAGTTGGCTCCAATAATATTGCCAACGGAAATGGTGTACCGGATAAAGTAGTTGTCATCAAAGATCGGGTGAGTAAAAATATAATGCGTTGATTGAAATTTGATTGACGATGTAATTGACGAATGTTGTTCAAACATTAATCGTCGACAATTGTGTTCTCGGTGGTCGTTCGTCGATGCTGCAATCAAACGTTTACACGGATTCGCGCTAGTGTGCGATCATATTTCTCGATATTTGTCGATTTTTGCAATACGGGACAAATGAAATGTAAATTGAAAGAAATCAATGAAAATCGTGAAAATAAATAAATGGCAATCCTTCGTTAAAAAGTTTGTAAATTTGTGCGAATAAAATTTCATTCATTGATTGATTGAATAAATAAAAATCGAAATGAATTAATAAAAATCGTAAACAAAATTAATGTAAATCCTGTGAAAAATTTTCGTAATATACAAATAAAATTCCATCGATAGATGGATTGAATAAATGAAAATTGAAATAAATAATCAATAAAAATCGTAGAAAAAATAAATAAATATCCTCTGAGAAAATCTTCGTGAAGTTGTACAAATAAAATTCTATTGATTGATTGATTTGAATAAATAAAAATCGAAACAAATAATTAAAAACCGTAAAAAACAGTTAAAAATCTCAGAAATAATTAAGAAAGATCGAAACAAAATAAAATAAAAATCGTAATAAACAAATAAAAATCGAAAATAAATTAAAATTACAAAAACAAAAAAGATTTAGCTCGTTCGCTCGATTGTGGCACACGGTGAAAGCGTCCCGACAAAAGAGATTAGATCTTAAATTGCACAGGTGCCGAGACGTGCACTTGCGCTAGAATATTCGCTGGTGATGGTGCTGGTGCTGCTGGTTTTGCTGCTAGTTACCCGTATGATCGAGCGCCGTTCTATTTAGTTGGTCAGTAGGTCGATGACTTGCTTCCTCTTGTTTCCGACAATCCAACATTTTTTCGCATCCCGTCCTTCGATCGTTCATTGCCGACGTTCGGTCCATCATCGACCATCTTCGCCACGCGATCCACGCCGATTCGACGGTGTCGACGTCTGCCTTTTAAAATAAATAAGAATGCAATCGAAAGACCTGATAAAAATTAGCGAAATTAGGCAATTAAAAATTTATGGAGGTTTCTGGTATTTATTTCGTTATATCGGGTGGCTCGATATTGTCACCGAACGAGCACGGAAATATTGTTATCCTGTGGGATTAATTAATTATTCATTATTCACTGTGATTATGTATTGAAAAATAGATTATTAATCAAGTGGAAACATTGAAACTTGGGAAAATGCGTGTTTAACGGAAAAATAATAATTTATACAAGGATCGCAGGAAATGGAAGAAGGATAAAACTGCTTCTCATGACGTAAAGTCGCTCGGTCGGTAATTACCTGTCCACGTTGATTTTCTAGAATTCATATGAATAAATTGAAATAAAAAAATTATTACATCATTGTTCGTTTATCGATCTACGTCGGTGAAAGAGCGTTTCAAATTAATCCACGTCAGCAGAACTATAACGAGAATAAAACGATCCTACACACCACTAAAATAGAAATTTTTTTAAAAAAGTCGTAGCAGCTCCCAAACAATAATTTAAGTTTATTTAACAAATTTAGAATTCTAACTGAAATGACTATTAAAATTAAAATATCCATTTATCGCTTATAAAAAAAAAGATAAATTCAGTTAACGAATCAAAGGGGTAGTCTGAAGAGGGTAGAAGTCGTGAAGAAGTTGCCGACGCAGCCGTGGGTCGGCGACACGATCGCAATATTGATCGACCACTTGTATTACCTACTCAGTTTTTTCAGAGTCAGACAGTAGACAAGCACTGAGAGGGTGGATAGCGCGCGGTTCCGTCCTTCATGACCGCGTGGCGTCAATTGCAAAACGCGAAGAAAAGAAAAAAGAAAAAAAAATAACATTTTCATTATGTTGATACGAACGATAGTTTATAATTTTACAACATGGTACCTTCAGTTATAAACTACGATTAATGTGCCACGTTTTTCTACGATCAAACTCTCGAGAGAAGCAAATGAGACAAAAGAAAAAAATATATAAAAAACAATCCCGTATTGAGTAAACCCTTATGCCCGGGGTTCTTATTTTTTTCGGTTTTCTTTTAAATCCGGGGCACAGTTTTTAGTCGAAAATGCGTCGTGATTGATTGATTAAGCCGGGTACGGCTGCGACGTAATCACGGGAATCAAAAGAATAGCACGAAAATGCATCTTGTTAGCGTTTGTAGCTACCCGGCGTGTCATCCAGTTTGACGTTGTAAGTATACATATGTATTATATGTGTATGTGTAATAATGCATAAGTTCCTGTCGCAATTGATTTACGCTCACGAGCGATATCGACAAATTCTGTAGTAGAATAAAAAAAAATTTTTAAAAAAGAAGAATCAACTAAGTCTAAAAAATAATCTAATATTATGTAACGTTGCTCAACGATCATTTAATATCGTTAATTAAAGGTCAATAAGCGAAGGTAGATAAAAAAGGTTATTATCTTTTTAAAAGCTTTTGAAAAGAGAAGAGGAATTAATTAAAATAATCGAATGAATTCACGTTAAAAATAAGAATTAAAAAAAATAAAAATAATAATAATAATAACAATAAACAATAATAATAATAATAAATAATAATAATAATAAATAATAATAATAATAAACAATAATAATAATAATAACAATAATAATAATCATAATATCGGAATAACGCAATGGGGGAAATGATGGAATAAAAATTATTGTAAAAGCAAAAAAATCTATTATATTAGAATTTTGCCATATAGTTTGCAAATTGCAATGTATAATTGTTAAATCACAATCGTTACTTTTCTGCAAGACCAGAGTCATCAAAATTTAATGTTAATAATAATAATGACAATAATAAATGTATATGTGAAAAGAAAAATATAATTTTGCAAATTTATCGAACGGAAGTCGCGAATTTTCTCAAGGTTTGAATAAATTCGCAGAGATGATTTCGCAACTAGACATTTGTACTTTCTCCCTGCAAAGTTCGCCTCCGGACGTCGTACTTGTCCGCACGGGCGATTTTGCGCCAACGTTAGCCGAGACGCGCCGCCGATCTCGCCATCTCTCGCCGCGGAGGCTGATGACCTACTCTCTCGAACGTCTCTTACGATAGTGCGTAACGCGCGGAAACGCATTACGAACGCTTTTTCATTTGACAATTCGAATGACAGCTTCGGACAGCTCGAATGCATCGTTGACGAATTAATTTTTCCTCGTCCGTCAACGATTTCATTCGTGATTCGAAATTCAATGACGATCGAATGAATTTTCCGAGGATTTCGTAATTGCGCGATACATATTGGAGTTCGTACTGTATTGGAATCATAATGATTTTTAAAAAATATTCCATTCACTTTTGTATTTTGTATTTTATAGAAATATTTCGATTAGACTAAAATTTGTTCTAAAAGTTTGTTTTTATTCTAAGGAATGCATGAAAATTGAATGAAAGTCGTAATGACTTTCAAAAAATATTTTATTTCTATATGATTATTATTATTTTATACTTTATTTTATTTTATTATTTTACATCAATATTTATTTTATATTTTGTAGAAATCATTTGTTTTTCATTCAAATTTCTGTCAAAAGTTTATTTTTATTCCGAATAATGTAGGAAAAAAGAATCAATTAAATTTAAGATGAGGGATGGAATGATAAATTCTAATCAAAATTCGTTTCATCGTACAGATAGCCCTTGAGAAATATATATCTACCCAGTCGTTGACTACATATCGAATAAAATAATTTATTGTCAATAAGCTAAAAATGAATATGGAGCTTTATAATTTTTTTTTACAACTCCTCAGTGTTTCTGCTTCGTTCTCAATCGATCAACACTCTACTATCAATTCCACCATTTCATTTGATCAAAATAATATCGCGGCAAATCCGTGTTTTTTTAAATCGCGTTTTCAATAGCGGACCTATGAGTGGGCCACTAATTCGACGTATCACGAGGATAAAACCGAAACGTCGCATTATCTGCGTTCATACGCGTTATGTAAATACGTCTTTCCCGTTTCAGTCACGCGGAAGCTATTCGTGTGGCCTTCACATCTATACAATCTATAGTTCACGGACCTATAAAAAGTGTAGGAAACACATTCAGCAAATACGTAACCGACCACATATGATACAAACACGCATGATAAAAATTACATCATCGGCATATTAAGTAAAAAAACAAGAAACAAAATCCAATTCTACAATCCAAAATGATAGAAAATCAAAGATGCAAAAGACGTCGATGAAAGTTCGATCGTTCAAAATTCGTGGCGACACCTTAATTTCCATGCGACAATTAAATACCTGCAACGGTTCACCGTATACAGGTTAAATGTCAGCGTGGGACAAAAACGTTATAACGTTTTTGTTTCCCACGAGACATCCCGAAGAATTGCAATCAATTGTCATCGTCGCCGACCTTTGATCGCAACGACGGAAGAACGAAAGAAAAAAAAAGGGGAAAAGAACCGAGGAATATTCTCATGGAAGCACGCAACGACACTTAAATCCCACAAATAGGTAACGAGGGCAATTTTTTTGATCCATTATGTTTTTTTTTTTTCCGTTCACGGCATCGCAAGCGAATGGATTGTATTGAAAAATTGAAAAATGATGAGAGCGTTTCGTGTCGAACGTTAAGGTGTATAACGTAACAGGTTGATATTGAGCGTAGGTAGTTTGATTGCGTGTCTTCGGCTATTGTTCTCGGATTGTTAGAAACGATCAAAGGTATACGAACGGCATTGACACAAGAGCTGATGAGCATCGAGCTAATTTAATTATCGAGCTAATGCGAACGTTTTCACCAATATCTGGTTTCAACGGTGGTAAGTGCAGAGGATAAACAAGCGTAACGTTATGATATTAACAAGACTTTATGACGGAATTATTGTCTTTCGGTGGAATTAAATCCAGCTCCGAATGGGATTCTAAATTAAAGAGAATCTCAATTAACATTTACAGAGAGTGCATATCTACACGTGTTTACAATTAATTTATTAATTAATCTACAATTAATTTTCAAATCAATATATCGAGATAATGATTATAGTTGCCGAGATTATTACTGTAATTAATTGAATTTCCGGGTGTTTCAAATAACATTCGTCCAGTTATTCGTTGTTCCTTAAAAATAGTTTTATGAAATAGAATCTACATCTGTGAATTTATGTCAGAAAATTTGATGCAGACGTAATGGAACGATTTAAGATATTTTGAGATAAATATTCGATGTGGAAAAAATATTTTTTTTTATATTTGGTAATTATTTTTTCATGCGAATTGTTTTACCGGCTGAGCATGCTGCAAATCATATTTTATCGCAGTACCGGCTTAATCAGCGTTATTCTCAATCGGAAAGGAAAAAAAATTAATAAACGAATAAATAAATAAACAAATGAATCAATAGCCAATTAGATGATTAACCTAAACAAATAAATAAATAAATAAGAAAATAACAAAATAAATAAGTAAACGAATGTCCAGCTGAAGAAATAAATAACAAAATAAACAAGTAAATAAATATCCAGATCAATAAATAAATAACCCAACCGATGAATTCCCTTATCGATCCCATTCGCGCATACAACAAAATTTTTCAAAAATTCATCATCCTAAAACACGATCCAACTTGATAAAAGAATAATACGACATTGCAGAATAATGCATACAAGCCGAAGTAAACGCAGTACAGCGGTGCGAAACTCGTCGTTCGCGGGCGTTCGCGCGGGTACAGTTTTACGCGTGTGCTCTCGGTGCGCTCGGACGCATACAAAAGCGCGCCGACACGGTCGAGTACGTGGGAGAGTACACCGTCGTGGCGGTGCCGAATAACCGATACAATGACCAAGGTGGTGTACGCTTATGTACGTACGTTGAGCGTGTGCGTGTGTTTCAGGACGTGGAGAGGGGCGAGGAGAAGGTTAACCGTGGAGGAAATCGTGGCTCGTCGACGGCAGACTCGGGGTCGGAGCTCGGCAACCGGGAGGGGACGGAACAGAGCTCAAACGCGATACCTGGGCCCGTACCACGTGGACGAGGACGGTTGCGGGCAGTCGCTCGTGCGCTTCGAAGCCTCATCATCGCGATGCTCATCCTCGGCGTTGTTGCGGGACTCCTCGCTCTCGTTTGGATCTTCATGGGACCTATATTCGTGCTCCAACTCGGTTTGGTCGCCGTAGTCGCCTATTTCGTCGCCGGTGGACGGCTCAGATGGTTCTACGTCGCCATCAGGACGGCCCCCCGCGATATCCGGTACGTCGGGTTTTTTAAATTTTGTTTTGGTTTTATTTATTTTTTTTTATTTTTTTTTTATTGGCTCGCGGAAATCGAGGTTGTTGAACCTGGCGAATCGAGAACGAGTTTGCATGCGGGAGGGGTAAGTAACGGTATTGCCATTTTATGTATGGGGCAGGTCGTCTCGATTCGAACGGATCGGAAATCTTGAGGTTTCAGAGACAATCGGTGATTTATTTTTTTTTAGTTTGGGGTAGTCCAAGAACATCTCTTGATTTTTTACAAAATTTTTTTACCACTACCTTCGCTTGGGAGGATTTGAAAATTTTTGGGATAAGGGATATCGGGCACTCGGATATTCTTTTTAATTGATGCATTTTTTTCTTGGTTTCTGTGTTGAAAAATGTAGTTTCTAAATGACTTTAGAATAGGAGCTTTATTATCAATATTTATGGATATGATATCTAATGTAATATGCAAATAAAAAATGCGATATTCAACCCAAAAAAATCAAGATATCGAATTTTTCATGGGAATAATTCATTACTTAATTTTTGTTTCAATAAGAAAACATTGTTACAGTTTTTTTTTATTTTCATAGTTTCTAGAATTGCAAATGATAAAAATAAATATTAGCAATGTAGATCTCATTCTGAGGTTATACAGGAACTTAATTTTTTCAAACACACAATACAAGAAAAAAAATTCATCAATTTCGAAAATATCCGAATGCCTGATTTCTCTTATTTAAAATTTTTTAAAATTTGTAAGGGACAGAGAGTGGTAGGAAAATTCAAAAAAAAAATCAAGAGATATTTTTGGGTTATCCCAAACGTCTATTTCTGAAAATATCGACCTTTGACTCGTTCGAATTGCGGCGTCCTGCCCCATATATATGTACATATGTATATTGTACATATATATATATATATATATGGGCTCACCAGTCACTGGAGACACTTTGTTTTGTTTAGCTTTTTAACTGATTATGATTTTAACTTCAATATTTAGGTGGAAAATATTTACTCTAGAGCTGTCACGTGATTTGTGTCTAAGTAAATACATTTACACGTGTAAGTAAATACTACGGTGGGAAATGTCGAAGCGACTATTAAAATTGCTGAGACGCTAAAAATTAGAAAAATGATCTGCATATGTACGCGTATATAAAACTGGCGCTACATCCGTCAATACAAGTCGGATAAATGATGCTTTGAATCCACTGAACTGTTTAATATAATTCGAATTATATTGCACGTAGAAAAATATTATTCTCATGATTAAAAAAAGAGTTACATATATATTTTGCAGGTGTTATCGGCTATCTGTTGATTACGCCCTGAGTAACGTTGAACGATGAAGCATCAGCTTAATCATATATTCAACAAACGGAAAAGAATTCATTATTACGTAATTAAAAATGTTATGATAATCTATATTTATATTTCTATTGTCTTTTCGTACGGTGATTTTAGATTTTGAATACTTTCGTCGTCTAAAACGATTTATTAGATATGAAAATATCTGGACCCAATAGTAAACTTCTACTACTACATCATCAAACGTTATTTCTCTGATCGGGTAATCAAATTGATGCAATTAAAATTGTCCATTTCATTAATATTACATTCTCTCAATCATTCCAATTTTATTTTGTTTTGAAGGTTTTTTTTCGGCTTGAAGTTTCTCAACTTTACCAGCAGAATGCGAGGGATCTCAGTTTGAGAAACAAACAGTTGAATTCTTTCGTTTATTTTATAATTAGAAAATAATTGAAACAATTGTGACTAAGCGAATAATTGTGGATTGGTAACACGGGCTAATGATGTGGTAGTAGAGCTGGAATTTAGAACAGTTTTTGGAAATACTTATTGAATGGTTCTAGAAGATGGGAGCATTGAAAATCCAAAATGACCAATTTTAAGGGACATCTTTGTTAGGGTGATTTGTTTCGCAGCAACTTTTTTTTTTCTCATATCTTCATTTCGTTCTAGACGTTGAAAACGGAATTGCATGTCAATTTTATCCCTCTAAAATTTTTTTTAGAGGTCGTTTCCTGGTCGGGAAATTTTTTCATTTTAAATGCATCTAAGAGTCTCCCTTTTTCGTAATATAATTACTACTCAGTCATTTTTGAAGCTACAACTTTGGACCATGGACCATTTTACAGAGCATTGAATGATTTTGAAAAGTCTTCCCAGGATAATTGCTGTAAATTGACCTCGTTTTTCCGTATGACCTCCGAATCTCATTTCTCCTGAAAAATCAGCTCACCTAAGAAAATCACCTGAAAAATCTCTCGATAACACTGAAACTGCTGACCTTACAAAAAAGTTTCCTAACCAATTTTCTCGTAAATTCAATTCTCTACAATACATCTCTCCTCTAAATCTTCTGAAAATCGATGGTTTATAAAGATTTCTCGAGAAAACCATTATTTTCAATCAAGTTTCCGATTATTTTAATTGCATATAAATATATATATAAATACAGTACATAACTATGGAAGCCGGTTGAACTTCCTCGCGTGTTTCAGTCCATATACACATACATATACATTCAACACGTTATAATCGATACATGTATGAGAGGTGAAAGTCTTGAATGAAAGCTGCAACGACCCGGCTTTTGTAGTTTTCTCGCGATTTTTTTCTCAACGTCTGCAGCATCGTCTCGCCCCGTTTTATACATTAAAATGTGGCATGGATATGCTATCCCACACACCGCGCGCCAATGCATTAAACCTTCGTGCGAGGAACTCCGTGTAGATAATTATGATATTCGTTATAACGCTCGACCTACTCCGAACATCCACGAAACGCACTTACGAACATGATCGCAGAAAATATTATCTTACTCGTGATTGTAAGATGCAGCACTTTAAAATGGAAATATTATTCGTACCGATTAATATATACAAAAATCGTAGAGCGATTTTTCTCGTGTTTGTAAGATGCAGCACTTTGGAATGAAAATATTATTCGTACCGATTAATGTGCAGAAGTCGTAAAGCGATTTTTTTGTGCCTTTCTCGTTGCGAATAGACTTCACTAACGTCGTTTTTGTTTGCTACTTTGTTCAAGAATTATTCAAACACTGACACGTGGAATGTTCGACAGATGCGGACTTTGCTCCTATTCGAACGAAAAAAATACAACGGAAATCAATGACGCGTTCGTTAATTTCTCGATAGTGAAAAAGGAAAATCATAGAAATAATTAATAGCCTTGGCGTCAATGTTCGATCGATGAGATATCGGGAAAAAGCGTTGAAAACGTTGAAAATGCTGTTGCCGTCTAGTCTTGGTTCGACAACGTCATTCCGTACATCATTAGTGTCATTACGTACGTGGCACGAAACAAACGATAAAATTGCGCATTCATCGTCTGCTCGTTGAAAACGTGTCAATGATTATTTTAATTATTTTTTTTTCTTTTCTTTTTTTTTTTTAACGGGGCATTG
>OZ020165.1:14204449-14316707 GCA_963971145.1 Sussaba pulchella
ATTTTATTTACTTTGGAGTTTTTTATAAAATTACACATACATAGTCTGTATATAAACTATATATGGTCAATTGCGTATATAGCCAATATACATGCTATACACTATTTCTTAACTTGGCTGGGCACGACTCACTACGGACACTACTAGTTTTTCCTCCGTTTCCCATTTCAGCGATCAAAGACGTGGCTTCGTCGTTGAACGCGAAACTGGCCTTGTACAGATTCGGTAATGAGCCCGAGTCGAATTCGTCGGGTCTCAAGGAAAAAGATTTGACCGCGATGCTGGCAGACGCTCCGACGGTGCCACCGGTTATTCAAGAGAAAGGATGTTACAGCGACAAATTGCTGTACATTTACACGAGTGGAACGACGGGTTTGCCCAAGGCCGCGGTCATAACGAACTCCAGGTGATTTTTTTAAAACTACGATCCTTCCCGCGTCGTCGAGCAGTCATGCTTCTGTACGAAATCTGTCTGCGTATGATCGCACATCCGCGATTTGTTGAACAAACGCAGAACAACGAGGTTTTGACGTTGAATCGCGAAACGAGATACGAATCGCGAATTCTTGACGAATCAAACTTATCGACTGCTGGACGATCGAGCTGTGTTATCGTGGCGCGTCCATTTTTTGCAGAGTCACGAGCATGTGTGTTTGGGAAGAACGTTGCGAGGCGACAATCGATCGAAGTAACTATATATGCTCACTATATATGCTCAATTGCATATATAGTTAGTACATAGGCTAGGGTGGACCTTAATAGGGGTGTTGGCGAATTTCGACAAGTTCACCTCCCAGATAGGTTCGAAATAAATTAAAAAAAATATTTGCAAAACCACAGCACTGTAGTCCAATGAGAAAACGTGACTGTAAGCTCGCTTTGTTTCCCATTTGAATAAAACGGGATTTTTAGACTAATTCAGTAATTATTTTTTCGAGTTGTCCCTGAACACGGAAAAAATTCTTTATTCACATAAATCCATTGTTAATGGGTATAACTACTCGTAAATTTTTTTTACAAGACCTCGCCTGTATCAATTTGCCGTCGTGTATAATAGAAGGGGGGTGGGGAGCGTAAGGGTTGTGATAACGTCTTGTAAAAAATTTTACACGTAGATATACCAATTAAGAATAGATTTATACGAATAATATTTTTTTTCAATGCTTAGGAGCACTTTCAAAAAATAATGACTGAATTAGTCTGAAAATCCCATGTTATTCAAATGGAAAACAAAACGAGGTTACAGGCACGTCTTCGCATTGGACTGCAGTGCTGGAGTTTTGCACATATTTTTTAAAATTTATTTCGAACTTATCTGGTGGGTGCACTTGTCGAAATTCGTCAACATCCCTATTAAGGTCCATCCTAATATAGGTTATAACTTATTTTTTTACTTGGGGGTCGAACGAAGAGTTTAAAAGTTTGTGATCAAGAGGCCACAGACCGATGGTTGAAAGATAGAAAATGGTGTATAGTACGTGATTGACGGAAGAGGATAGAAGGTGGGCGTAATTCGTTTGTCTACGTTGAAACTGCATCGTATTACAACCCGAGGGGAAAAATGCGATGCAATGATTTTCCGTGACAGATCTTCGACGCGGGGAAGTCGTCGCGTTGTGAGATTATATTATAGCAATGTTAAGGGGTTATAGCTACATAAAGTTTCAGAGATTAGTTGTGAAAAATTTCAAATTTCTAAAAAAAAAAAAATTCCCTAACTTTGGCTATGAGTTAAAGTGAGGATACGAAATTTCAGAAAAATCTGATTTTTTTTTTCAATCTATTTTACGCGCTATCTCAGTGCTTAGTGATGGAAATATTTTGAAAAAAATATCAACGTATTCAAATTTTCGTAAGCTTTTCAATGGTGCCTTGAAAAAGATTCTAGCTTTTTTTGTTGCAAAGTTGTCGACGTTCAAAGACAGAAGTGATTTTTGCGAGTGCGCGTCGTTAGTGGCCCGATAATTTCCGCCGGTTGTGTATTTGTATGAATTTTTCCATAAAACATTTTTTTTATTTTGGGGGAACTATTGCCGTTGTCCTGAAACACCTTGTTTTTGTCAATTTAATATTAACCGCAGTTCGTGAACAAACGGTTTAGTAGCGGAATTTTAATTTTTTAAATAACGTCGATTTTTCCAAAAAAGTTAAATTTCAAACCCAAAAATATATAAATTTCGGTCCAAATGAAAATTCTTTCGAAAAAAAACTTCGCAAAATAACTAAATAACCTAAATATATACGTTCTAGTGCTCAAATCTTTATAAAATATCGGGAAAATGTACTTAAAATTATGCACGTTGAGAAAATAAAAAAAAAAAAAAAGAAAAATCAATTTCTTCGCCCCAAAAAACTAGCTACAGCCCCTTAAGACAGTTACGATACGGTGAAATTTCTCGCCGATTAAATCCAGGTTCCTTAATAACGCGACGAAAATTATATCCGCCATTCGTTTCCGGTATCGTTTTTCCGTAATTACAAAAAAAGAAAACTTTGTTCTCATTATTATTTCTTTGATCCGACGAAACGTTTCCAGAGTTATCAAATGTAAAAAATCAATTCGGTCGTTATCATCGCGGATTTTTATTTCAGATTTATGTTCATCGCCAGTGCGATCCATTTCCTAGCCGGATTCCGTGCGTCCGACAGATTTTATACCCCGCTACCTTTGTACCACACTGCAGGCGGTATAATGTCCGTAGGTCAATCGTTGCTCCACGGTTCGACGGTCGTAATTAGGAAAAAATTCTCAGCCAGCTCGTACTTCAGCGATTGCATCAAGTACGATTGTACGGTGAGGAGAATTGGCAAAAAAAAAAAAACAAAAACGCCTAACAATTTTTTTTCATTGTTTTTGTCGTTGTATTTGTTACATCGCTGTTGTGAACGTCAATTGTGAGTCGATATCGTGTTGCGATATTTGCATTGACGTTGTTTAATCTAACTGTTTGGTTTCTTTTTCTTTCTTTTTTTTTTTTTATTTGTTTTTGTTCTTTTTTTTTCGTTCTTTTGTTAGGTGGCTCAGTATATAGGAGAAATGTGTCGGTACATTCTGGCTGTGCAACAAAAACCGGAACACACGCAGCACAATATTCGGGTAATCTTTGGAAACGGATTGAGGCCACAAATTTGGAAAGAATTCGTCGAACGTTTCAAGATTCCTCGTGTCGCCGAATTTTACGGGGCGACCGAAGGAAACGCGAATATCGGTTGGTATTTTACCTGTTTTTTAGTTTTTTTTTTTAAGTAACTTTCACTGTCGTGTGTATGAAATTTTTAAAGTAATATTTTTGTTGTTTGATTTTTTTATTGTTGATGTTTTAAACAGTTAACGTTGACAACACTATGGGAGCCATTGGTTTTATATCGCGAATCATACCAGCGGTCTATCCGATATCTATAATCAAGGTTGACGCCGAGGGCGAACCTATAAGAAATTCTAAGGGACTTTGTCAAATCTGCGAGCCAGGTAAGGTTACAAAAATAAAATGGAAGCAATGTTGAGATCTTACTGGTTGGATCGGCGGGAAAAAAGTTGGTCCAAAATGGGTGAATCGTGGATTTACAAGTCTGGATCATGTCGTACATGTTCAGCCTTACAAATAGCTGAGCTAATAATAAATTAACACTCAGAAATGTTTATTTACGACTTTTAATCATAATTGAAGTCAAATTCGACGATATTGGAGTGTGGTTGATTGACGTTTCGTCAGTTTCAACTGTTTCAGGCCATACTCCTCATTACTTCCATTTATTTCTCGACAATTACTCAGTCGATTCATTTGAAACTAAGCATAATCAATCCGTCGATCCTAAATCTTGATGATATAATTTTTTTAGAATTTACGGTGATTTAGTTCCATTCATTTTGCAACCATTAACGTCTGCAGAAGCTGTTTTTCCATAAGCGACCGTGTTAAATTCATAAATTTATAACTACTAAATTATGTAGTAAAAAATGGTGAAATAATTCACGTATTATTATCCTGTCGAGAACGATCATTCGTCAGATTTTCAAGGATTTTAGCGATTTTTTAACACAAATCCAGTAAGACTTTAATGTTAATTCTGGCTTACCGAAGAAGATAATTTTCCATTGAAAATTTTTCCCCCATTTTTTCAGACGAACCAGGTGTCTTTATCGGAAAAATTATTCCCAACAATCCATCTCGAGCTTTTCTCGGCTACGTCGATGAGAAAGCTTCGAAGAGCAAAGTCGTACACGACGTATTCACAAAAGGCGATTCCGCATTTTTGTCAGGCAAGTTATGAATAAATTATTCCGACGTATTTCTTAAAAAATATTTTTATCCGGACGGAAGTGACGTAATGTGAAATTTCAGGCGATATTCTCGTGGCCGATGAGTTCGGCAATCTATTTTTCAAGGACAGAACCGGAGACACGTTCAGATGGAAAGGCGAAAATGTGTCGACGTCGGAGATCGAGGCCGTCGTCAGCAATCTTGTAAATTACAGAGATTGCGTGGTTTACGGTGTCGAGGTAAATTTAAAAAAAAGTCGTCACGATGATATGTCATTAGAGTGTGTAATTTCAGGGGGACATTTTTTTTTACTCATCCCCTGAAAAGACTTTTGTTTATTTATTTATCTATGTTTGGTTTGCTTTCTTTCACTAACAGATTTTTAAGTGCACAAAACTGAATTAGCCACAGAAAAAATCTGTGAAAACAATTGCGTCAGCGTTGAAAACGGTTTTAAGAAATTTTAAACACTATTTTTAATTTTTCAATTTAACGTAAATTTATCGTAAAAAATGTTATTAAACATGTAAAAGTCGGAAATGTCAGAATCTACGGGGTGGGCAAAATTTTATTTCCTAAGCATCAATTTTCTATAGAATTTTCATTCCAGTTCTTCCGATATAATCGAAAAATTGGTTACGACAGCAAGTCAAATAGACATTTTCGTACAAAATTACGTTTGCGAATTAATTACTCATGAGCAGTTGACTTTACAGATTCGGGTCGAGAGCCGTTTTTTGTAGAGAATTCAATTACCTTCAAAAAACTCATCCAGGAAAATACCGTACAATTAAATCAAACTCGGGAGCACCAATAATAATGAAAAAAAAACACAATTTCCGATATTAATCAAATGCAAAAAAAATCAAATGCCATTGAGCACCCTCTACATATTTTTTGACAGCGTTCTCCTTGCCCTAGACATTGTTTCTAGACACAAACCAAAGCCTTTCCATGTGATGAGTAAAAAAAAATCCCACCACGAAATGACACACCCTATAAATAATTAATTCTCCCCGTTGATTAAACACGACATTTTTTCAAAACGTCGTCAATCAGATTCGCGGAGCTGAAGGACGAGCGGGAATGGCCGCGATCTACGACGAGGACAGTACCCTGGATCTAAACCGATTAAGCTCCATGATAAAAGAACAATTGCCGGTTTACGCTCGACCGATGTTCATCCGAACATTAACGAAAATCGACATGACCGGTACGTTCAAATTAAAGAAAAAAGATTTGCAAGAAGAAGGCTACGACGTCAACAAAATCAAAGACAAAATTTATTATCTCGATCAAAAAACGGGTTATCAATTGTTAACCCCAGAAGTGTACGACCAAATATTGGCGGGTAAAGTTAGATTTTGAATTATCAACTCCAATCGATCGATCAAACTCGAGAAATCGTGCGAAATTCGCACGTTCGCGATGAAACTTGAGAAGCGTACGATTCAAAGGACTGAGAAAAGAACTAATCGCGTTGTTCGATTTATAATTCTTCGGTCCACGGTGAAAATTCGTCTCGCACAAAATCGCCGGCGTTGTAGCGGCTGATAATTTTTCGCCTCACTCCGAAAATTACGTATATATATTTTTATATGGCACAAAATCCACTGGATTGTATTGGATTGGCGATTAAGTGTCATTGCGGATTTTATCGATAGGTGATTTCAGCATATTCTTTCGTTTTGTCAACGTGGTCGAAGCACCTATCTATATTGAATCTATATTGAAATCTATATTGTTTTCTTGTTGTTCGGACTTCCATCTTTAATTCGGTAGAAAAATTGTATCGATTAGTTATTTAGTTTCGTTTTTATCCCAATTTAAAAATGGAAGAACAAGACGCGGATTTTTCAGTGAAAAATCACCAGAACGAAATTTGGCAAACCAATTTTGACACTGCCTTTCTTTAAAGGCTTCGTTTCTATATACGACACGTAACATCTGTTGTGCCTGCGATGCGTTCCTGCCTTTTCGGAAATAATGCAATAAAATATGTCTGAAATCCACTTATTGTTCTTTTATTTTTAAATTGGGATAAAAACGAAAGTAAATAACTAATCGATACAATTTTTCTACTAAATTAAAGGTGGAAGTTCGAACAACGAGAAAACAATATAGATTAGGTGTTTTGACCACGTTGACAAAACGAAAGAATATACTAAGATCACCCATTGATAAAATCCGCAATGACTCAGTTGCCAATCCAATAGGAAGGGATGCAATTCTTTGTAAATAATCGGTTCGACGATTAACGACCGCGAGATCAACGAAGTTCGGTCGTTGCTCGCGGAAATATTTTTGTTGACTTTCGATCTCGCCGAGGCTGTCCCGAATCGCCGAAAACGCGCGAGAGTGGAATTAACGCTCGTGCAAGCGCATTTTTCCAATGCTACATTCGCGAAAATCCGCGTACGAGAAAATTAATTAGTCGCTGGATTGTGATTTTTGATAAATACGCGCGTTCATCTCTCAAACTATCGTTTAACGAACGAACATTGTTATTTGTTAATGTTTTTTGCTAGAATAAAACTTTTACTATTTTATAAATCGTCGTTGTTATTTATTTGAAATTATTTTTGTGGGAAGATTGTGAATTCGCGTGAGAAGGAAATTATTTCGATTGTGTATCGATGAAATTCGAATCTTTGCGATATTGTTTTTTTTTTCTCATGCGACACTGATTCAATTATTGTTTATCGAGGCCTTTAACATCTGTATATTGATTCAACTTTGATCGCCATTTCGCTATCTTGTATTTTATTACAATACTTAAAAAAAAATAATAAATAAACCGTAAAATTAAAATTAATGAAACCGACAATAATAGCAATGGAAATCAAAAACAAAACAAACAGCAAAGTCAAAAGACTGACAGAACTATGAAAAGAATTTTACGAATTCAATAAAAAATTTTATCGAACATTATTTGGAAAAAAAACATTATTTTCCAGAGGATAAAATTATTCTACTTCCCTATCCTCCCTTCCTGAACTACAAAGTGACTACAACGAAGTTTGTTACCTCGAAAAAAATGTATGCGTAATCACCGAGTAATTTGCGCAAATCGATCTGAACAATTATAACGTTTGGAATTTAAAAAAAAATCAGGCGCTGACAGAAGGATTTGCCTGAACGATTAAAACATCGTTAATGTCGGTAATGGACGATAAAATTCGATCATCGCACAAAGCTCGAAGTCCAAACGACGAAACCCAAAAGACAGATCTTCTACATTTATTTTCTATCACGCGGGGCACACAGCAAGTGCAGCACCTTCCGTCCCGGATGATCGGACGATGCGATTCTTCGCCTTAAGGCGAAGCGATACATCGCTGTCAGTAAGTAGATTTACCAAGAATCACGTGTAAATTAGCAAATATTCTGCACTACTTCACGTCTAAATGGCTGAACAGAATCAGATGAAACTTGGTGGATTTATGTAGAATCGATCATGGACCAAACCCCATATCTCATGTTTTTCCCAAAAAAATTTCAGATGCCGAATTTTTGTTTATAAAAAAATCCGCAACATTTTTTGCGATTTTGAGAAATAACCATGAGATATAGGTTCGTCTTTGATCGATTCTACATGGGACCACTAAATTTCATCGCATTGTTTATGGAATTTCCGTTCTGCAGTACTTCATGGGGGGGGGTTTTTTTATTGAAACAGTTTTTTTATTGAATGCGTAAATTCCTTTCCATAGTTCTGTATAGAATGTTTTTCTATAGAATGTTTTTCGCTAATTTACACGTGTGATTCTTGGTAAATCTACTTACCGACGGCGATGTATCGCTTCACCTTAAACCGCACGCTGCACCGGCGAAGAAATAAGGCCTGATTCGGACTTGCAAACTCTGCAGGTTTTTTTTAAATCAACCGCGCGGTTTCGAAACGCGCGGATCCCGGAAGTCTGAGGTAGCCCTACGACAGTAGGACGAATGGAAGAGTCAACGGTATTAATTATAAAAGAAGGAAAGATGATAACGGTAAAAGCGTTCCCTCTTGAGTTTCCATTCAGCCGATCCAACGGGTTTTGAGCTCCGTCGAGGCTACCGTAGCAATGCAACCGCGTTTCGTTGCGATTCGCTATGGGTACTACAACACAGGCTCGTCATTACGGCTCGGCGGCTCTTCGACTCGCATGGAAATATATATATATATATTAGAGTGGTTCTCATTTATGTTATTTTATCGAATTTGGAGTGCGACAAGGGCTCAATCGATTCCAAAAAAAAAAAAATATTGAGCTGAATTTGTTTTTTCTAGTTCAATTTTTACCCCGCGCGGATTCGAGGTGGATTTTTTCGTTTAAATGCATGCAATTTGTCTTTTTTCAGAGTAATGATATTGGCGGGGGGACTAATTATTCCTGGAGAAATCCAATACCATATAAAATTAACGCGTATAAACCCTACTTTCAGGAAAAAATATACATATATTGGATTATCATTCAATTTATTTAAATAATTTTCAATATCCGAGGCTCCATTCCACAAAATTGATGTGGAACGACCTGCATAGCCTTTTCAAACAATCATAATCAATGTGGGGCTCCGAGGCTATCCAATATTCTCATTAGTTCCAAATTATTTGAATAAATAACTCGATAATCGTCAGAGGAAAGGTAAGCATGTGGTAAAGGTAAGCAAGAGGTAATAATGGCATGAGACGACCCATATGTTCTTTCCTTCCGTGAACGTAGGGTTCATACCCGTTAATTTCATATGGTATTGGATTTTTCCAGAAGTAATTAGTGACCACAGCAATATAATTATCGAAAAATAGAGAAATAGTAACATAGTAAAATTTAGAGTAGGAAGGTTAAATTAGGCTTGACATTTTTCTTTCTTTAATGCGATTGAGACCCCACTGCAATAAAAAATTAACAATAACCCAAGTAAGGGCCATCCTAATACATAGCTACAACCATAAATGGCAGCGCCATAGAAATCCACATGTGAGAACAGACCCGAGCTGTAATAACGTGACTCGGATCGTCCGATTCGCCATGGTAATTCTATTTATATCTTCAGTTTCCTGCGGACTCGCAGTTGCAGCCTCGAAGGACCGAACAACCTTCCAGCCGCACGGCAATTTCGTGTAATCCGCAGAATTTTGTTTCAACAAATTTTCAATAAATGCATACTAATCTGATCCGGAATCAACGCGTCCACGGCTTTATATTAAAATGCTTGAATTCTGCTAGCATTTACATTTTATTCGTTAATCTTTAGAGATTTTTGTGCGTCGAAGGAACCGATTGTAAATGGTTGAAGTGGAGAACGAATGAGCCACCCTCGTTTCTGGATCATTGCGTGCCCAGTCGGTAACCAAAGTCGTAGATAATTATTTTCAATAGTGTCGAACTTGTCACGGTCACGATAAGACAACAATCAACAATCTTGCATCATACACAACCACGAAAAGAAATACAGGACGTTGCTTTTTATCCGAATCTTTTTAGCGGCCTCGAGATGACGTTCCCGTGCTCGGTCGGTAACCAAAACTGTAAAGCATTTTTCCTAACCACAATCGATCTCTCGGATAAAAACCGAGAACGGTTGACCGCATCAAAACATTCCACAGTTAAGTGTTCTCGTCTTTTATGAAAAGAGTCAACCGTGCCGGAGAACAATACTTTGCGAAGATTCAGCTATCACCTTCGCAATTGCAGAAATATGCACAGGAGATAAACAACATGTCTGAGTACATTACCTCCAAAAATTAAATGATTTAAAATTTTTCCGGCGTCGACCGAGTCAGTTGTCCTTCTCTTTTATACAAAGAAAAGAAAAAAGTGAAACAATCGCGACTCGCTTTAGCGAAAGTCAATTAATCACGTGTTCGCCAATTGGTTGGTAAATGTTATGATAAATTTTGATTACAAACTCACGCATATTATTATAGTTCGCGTGTCAAATACCGGCCGCAACGTGGAAATCCTGTAACGTTATTTCAAGAGAAAAACCCCACTGGCTTATCGATCAATATCCACGACTCTCACAGTTCCGGTAAGTTGCGTCCGTAAGTTTGACGATGGCCAAAACAAGGAGAAGAAAAAAACGTTTTCCATTTCTCGCAGGGGAGAGGGAGCGAGAGAGCGAGAGTATGACACGTGTGCGCGCCCCGGCCGGTGTCCAGTAGCAACTTTCGGACAAATCAATAAGTTCTTGGTTATCGACGGGCAGCGCGACTGGGATAAACAAACGGAATAACAAATAAAATCGTTTCGAAAACGTTTACGTAGTTCGTACGAAATATAACCTCCGAGATAAAATCGATCGTCATCCCTCTGCCAATTTTTTTTTAAGAATGCTGCAACTCCGTCCTCGATTGCGCGCATTAAGTTTCTACGCCCTCCAATGAAATTATCCGGGAAATGAATAAATGAATAAATGGATAGAGAGAGGGAAAGAGAGGGAGGCAATGAACAGAGAAATTATCTTAATTGGTAAGTAGATGAATAAATCAACGAATAAGTCAGTCAACCAAGAAAAAAATAAATCAATGCATAAACCAGTGAATGAATAAATGAATAAATCATTGGATAAATCATTAAATAAAAAAATTAATTAACTAATGAAAAAATCAGTAAATAAAAAAAAATGAATCAATGAATTAATCAGTAAATTAAAAAATAAATGAATCGATGAATGAATCAGTAAATAAAAAAATAAATGAATCAATGAATAAATCAGTAAATAAAAAATAAATGAACGAACGAATAAATCAGTGAATCAATAAATAATTAAATCAATGAATAAATTAGTAAATTAATAGATCAATCCGTGAATCAAGGAACGAATAAATCAATAATTCAATCAATCAACCAAGAAATACATCAATCAACGAATAACCCAAACAAACACCTCAAACATAACAAAAAATCGGAAAATATTACGTCGCACAACGATCACCATTGTATTCCATCCTCGAACCTCCTTCCCGAATCAATTCACCCCGAATCAGCCTCTCGTCCGCGATAATTTATCCCACGATCCCGCGTACGTTTTCTTTCCTCCATCTCTTCTTATCGTTCATCGTCAAACGTTTATGTCGCACGCTGGAAAAGGCCAACTCGCGCATAATGCAGCATACGAGATAGCGAGCGTATCGAATAAGCGTGTAGCATCGCAATACACACACACACACCCATACATACAAACATATGCGATATGTTCTCCACGCTGCGGAGATAAACCGGCAGAATTGGAAAAAGCACGGTAGGGGAATTGCGGACAACTCGGAAATGCATAGAGGGGATGAAAATGCGGAGAATCGCACACATCGGCCAGCCGAGTAGGCGTCCGACCCGAGGGCCAACGAGATCCCCGAGGATGGTTCGGTTAGCGTCTACGTCGGCCCGCATCCACCGCGTAGTGTTAAATCCAACGTTGACGTATCCCAACGTACATCCCTACCGCCCTCTTCGCCAAACGCTTGACGTTCGCACATCTGCAACACCGTTTTCACGGTTGTGCGACAATTAACGCAATTTTTGCCTATCATCACTGAACTCACGAGTAAGTCCGTTAAAATGATTAATTCAATTTAATAATTAATTATCTTTTTTTTTTTGCGGTATTTATTACGTTCGTTCCAATTTTTTTTCGGGTTGTTCGGCTTCGTGAGACTTTTTTGTGGGTTACGAGAAATGGAAGATTTGAGTTATTAAGTAGGTTTCGTTGATTAGACGTCTTTGCCGGGGAATTATTTGCGGCTAGGACGGAAGATGTAGACCACGTAACGTCGTTCGAGATCGGATACGCTGGGTTGAATAATAAAATGTACCTGTTCCAATCGCGCGAAGAACGAACCGGCTATGTGCATTCTTAAGCGCGACGTCCGGTTCGTGGATCGTCAACGAAGATCGCTCGACTAACGGGACACGAATTGTTGAAGACGAATGACAACCGGGTTGAATGAATTTTGTTGAATAGGCCGGTGGGCCGATTTTCTCGACGACCGCGAACCGTCCATTGTGGACGAATAATTGCTCGCATTGATGATGACTGCAGTCTCGGAGCGATTAAGTTGATAATCTCCGCGAATAAATCGCGGTACTCCGATCGAAAATGTAGTCTCGAGCGAGTTTGAGTCTGGTGCATTGCGATTGGTTGAGAAATAAATACACGAAATACGATCGAAGCTGCTGAATTAGGGAAATAATTAATTGGAATTGATTTAAAATTAATTCAGTTTCTCTGGGGTACGCGTGGGGTTTTTTATGGTCTCAGATTTTAATATTTTATTAAGGAGGGACTGATTCGTTCGTTTTTAGTATATAATGAATAGTGAAATTTATTCGTTGGAAAGTGAGGGATAAAATGATTCATGACAGAACTTGATATATCTTTAATTTAAAAAATTTATATATATTGAAGAAAAAGAAGGAAATAAAAATTTAAACTAAACCTAACTTCAAAACTAAACCTGCTATATGGTCAATTAAAAAAAAAATGATTGAAGAAAATGTGAAAGAAGTGTATTCGAGTGGCCAAACTTTGCTAATCCCTTAGAATCATTCACGACCCCAAATAATGACCAGACGGTTTAAAAAAAGTAATGATAAAAAGAAAAATAACAATAAAATAATTTTTAAAACTAAAACTTCGAACTAAACTAAACTTCAAAACTAAACCCGCCAGATACAACATTACCACGGCCTTGGATCAATAAGGTTCCAAATGTAATCTCGACCCAAGCTCGACGTATCAAGTGAAAAGCCAATTTCCAAATAATCCCATCAAAATATCTCAAATCCAAATTTCCCAAAAGTTCATCCACCCCAAGCAAGGCCGCATCTGCAAGTTGCGTCACGTCACAGCTGACCATACAAGCCCTAAAAAAAAAAAATACATCCCATCTCCGCATACAACATTGCGTCGAGTTCCAGCGCACAAACCCAGCCCGGCGTTGAAAACTTCATTTCATTCCTTTTCCTCTCCCTTTTTTGGGGAAAAACCGCCCCACCCCCCCGTTACGCAGGTAAGGTCATAGTGTAATGTGTCAAGAGCACCGCCCGCGCCACATGGTCCCCGCTATTTCGAGCCACCCGACGAACCACCGAGCGTGCAGGAGTGTTACCTAATGAGAAACTCCGCGCATGCCGCTGCTGCAGGGGTTGTGGTCACACCACCCTTGGGTAAAAGACCGCGGGCGCGGAAAATAAAAAATTTTTCCCGGATCCAACTCACTCACTGACTCACTGACTCACTCACCGTGGCCACGTGTCTCGCGCAAGCGCCCGGCTCCGATCACACGTGTGCCAGCACCACGGACACAACGGGGGGTTGGGGGGGAGGTTCGAACGACGAAGAGGGCGATGAATGTGCGATAGGGAGCAACGTTAGCGACCGGCAGGGTGAGCTCGAACCGCTCGAACCCACGGAGACAGCGAGAAACGGTGAGGGAGAAGACAGAGGCGAGGAAAAGTCACGGCCTCACGGGGTCGCGCAAACGGGGGTGGAAAATTAAGGGTGGGGGTTTTGCGAGCAAGGGTGGCGCCGATTGCGTAAACCGCGGTTTCTCTACGAGCCATCGTTCGTTCGTGCACGTACGCGCGGGTGTTTACGACACCCGAAGAACTTCAACCGAGTGTGTTCAGTTGTCCGTGGTTTTTCAGACGTGGTGACCCGGTTAGGAATGGACGGCAGAATCGTTTACCTCGTTGCGGGCATTGCCTTGGTCATCTCAGCCATGGACCACAAATCACTCAGCACTTACGAACGAGTATTTCGGTTGTGTTTCGCCACAATGATACTTCCGGTGATTTGTCGAATGCATCCGCACGTTTACGTTATTCTCAAAACGTTGCCGAGGGATATCAAGTAAGTTGATTTTGGGTTTTAATGGATTTTTGGTTGGGTGGATAGGTGTTTGTGGTTTTTTTGTAATTGATTTTTGGTGGATGCATGTATTTGGGGATGTAGAAAGAATATTTATGATCGTGATGATGATAATGTTTTTATATTTGTGATAATCATATGATAGAAATATTATTATTAGCTGTTTTTTGTTGTTGGTTTTATGTTTTTATACATTAGGGTGGTTCGCCTGCGGGTCATTTTGGAATTTTTATTGCGACAAGGTCTCAATCGATTGTGAAAAAAAATTATTGAAATGTGAAATCTAATTTGACCTTTCTAGTTCAATTTTAACGCACTGATTCGAGGTAAAGTTTTCCGTAAAAAATACTGCATGTATTTTTTCGTTGGAGGGATGATGTAAAAGTGGCACTAGATGACCCATATATGTATATTTTTCCGTGTCCTCGACTTCACCCCGAATCAGCGCGTAGTAAGAATTGGACTAGAAAGGTCGAATTGGGCTCAACATTTTTATTTGGAATTTATTTAGACCTTGATGCGATCAAAATTCGAAAATGATCCAAATAAGAACGACCGTAATATATATTTTTATATATTATATTCGAGCTTACATTTCAGCCTTAACCCTAGGACTGTGTGCATGGGTCATTCGTGACCTCTCAATTCCATACTTTAACCCCGTTTTACGGCCATTTCGTATTTTTATGACATGAATTATTCGTTTAGAAATAAAATAATTATTGTATCATAAAGTGGAATAGTTATACAGTATATCGGAATTTTCCCAGAATTTTTGGAGCCCCTTAAACAGCCGAAAAATTAAACACAAACGAGTGACACATATACACGGTTAACGTATGTCAAAAAAAAGTACACGGTTGTAGGGTTTATGTTATGTACATTAATATGTATGTATAATATATATTATAGAATTTCAAGCTTTTAGCTTATATTTTTTATATACATAGATATATAATTTCCATGGTAACAATTTTCGAAAATATAGTAATATATTCCTCAACGTAATGTGCAATAATAAAAGTAATAATAATAATAATAATAATAACTTTTCAACGTAAATATTGTTATAATCGCAAACTCTATTACAATTATTTATTTTTCTATACTGTTTTCACGTGTGTATAAATGCTGTTTTTTCTTCGGTCGTTGAATGTGTATATATAGATCTATCTATACATCTGCTTTGCCGATATTCTGAAATCCGTTTAGTTTCTGATCATTGATGTTTGGTGCACGAGCACTCGCACTGTTAATACAGTTACCGGTTCGCCGTTTTGTCAAGACACCCTCGATCGATCGAATCCACGTCTGTGTTCTGTTACCTACGTTCGCTAGATACGAGTAGTATTTCTCTGCATTAAAAATCCAACGAAGAATTTCAATTGTTTCGTAATTTTATCGATAATATACCGTTCCGGCCTATTTTTACGAAGATATTTTTATTATTTTTTTTATTATTGACCTACTCAAGTCCGAGCCATAAAAGTAATGGATATTTCGATAAATATGTCGGTCACTCGATGTTCGTGAAAAAAAATGTGTAAGCTCGTAAGAATTTATCGCAACAGCGAAAGTTTTAGTGTTTGTGCCCCAAAACAGTGCTGTTACGTGTCGATAAAAATCAATCGACGCACGAGGACGATAAAAACTTACCACAGCACACAATCGCAAACTCAAACATTGCGACTGACAATACAGAAACGCGAATAATGCGTTCAAGTGAGTAGTTGATGGAGCAAATGAACTCTGGCCTCCGATTATCGTCGGGAAGACACGGATGCTGGACTTTGTACCATCGTCAGCATTTATTTATATGTAAATACATAGATATATATATATCTGGGTGTCCCTTAATATGGTCATTTTAAATTTTAAAGACTCACCGAGTTATTCACCGAGTTGAGATTATTTAAATTTGAAAAATATATAAAATGTGTTTGGTTAATGAGGTTTAATAATTTTAATCCGACAAAACCTTCAAAACAAAATTAAATTGTGATAATCGAAAAAATGTCATGTTTTTCAAATGGAAAATTTCACTTGCTCGTAGCTACGGGTGCAATTGAAATTTCTCGTACACTCGAAATTACAGAAGACTTCGAACGATTCGAAAAAAAAATTAAATATTTGGCGCAAACCAATAATTCAAACTTTCAAGTAGTTCTTACAAAAACTTTTATTATTATTATTGTTATCATTATTATTATTATTTTCATTATCATTATTATTAATTTTGTGACGAATCGCGTGCTTCCCTAAATCACATTAATGTCGGATATTCTAAAAGCTTTTCTCATCGTCGTCGTTTGATAAAAAAAAAAAACACATAACTGTTCACAAGCGAAGGATAATCGAACAGTGAGGTTGCCGTTGACTTACTTTTGTAAAACTTGTCTCGTAAAAGTTACTATGCCTACGCAACCGAAACACAAAGAGTTATTCGTCACTTTTGTCGAGTAGTTATTCATCACTTTTTGTCTTATTATTTTTTTTCTCATTATCAAATTACGCCCGTCTGAAAAATTGCATTTTGTCGAGAAGCCGATGACCGCAAACTGTGATAGAAGAATGCCTGAAATCCGACAATGATCAACGAAACGCACAGCTTTTCTAATATCGGTTTATTTTTCTTTTTTTTTCGTCTATTATTATTTGCGTCTTTGTGGCGATTAAGGAAAAAGAATGATTGATACACTTCTGTCGTCTGTAAAAGTTGTGAAAGGTAACGTGGCTAAACTTTTTGCAAGTAGATTGTTATACGCCACGGCGACGCGACCTTGACGTAAATTATTTAACGTCACCTGGCACGATTTCACGATGAACGAGAAATTCCGTCGCCTCGACGAAATACTTCGCACAACGTGTGTGGACGTTTTCTTCTTTTTTTTCGTGGGATAAAACGGAAAAGCAGGACTGACGATTATCTTTATCGATTTTTCGGTGAACCCGTGCTCGCCCCCCTTTTTTTTTCGTTTAGCTACTATAATTTCAAGGGTGAGCGCCCTCGGCGAAGGCCCGTGAATGAGCCTAGGGGAGAAAGACACCGGTCGGGATTAGGGTTTGAGATGGATGACCTGTATATGTATAGAAAGATATTTTATATATCGAATTTCGGATTTAGAGCTATATCCTACCCAATTTTATAAAATAATTTTCCTCTATTCGTTTTCTAATATTTATGGAATAAGTAAAAATTCCGGATCCAATTCTTTCAATTTATTATTGTAGATATTCTAATAATATTGAAAAAATTATTTTACATATTTAGCATGAAATACATTTATAGAATATATTGATATATATTTTATATATCAAATTTCGGATTTGGAGTTATAATATTCTACGAAATTTTATGAAATAATTTTCCGCTATTCGTTTTCTTATGTTTATGGGATAAGTTAAATTTCAGGATTTAATTCTTTGAATTTCTTATTATAGATTTTCTAATAAAATTAAAACAATTTTTTTCCGTATTTATCATGAAATACATTTATAGAATATATTGATATATATTTTATAAATCAAATTTCGAATTTGGAGTTATAATAATCTACCCAATTTTGATAAAATGATTTTTTTCCATTTAGTGTCTACAATATTTATACAATAAGTGAAAATGTGGCATTCAAATTATTTCAATTTTTTCTGATAGAATCTCTAATAAAATATTAAAAATTCTTTCACACATTCATACATGGATAACATGTATTATGTATTCTAATGGCGTACACAATTACATCCAGCATTATCTTTCATCAATGTTGTTGCGACACGAAACAGCGCACGAACGAGGGTCGTGGTTCTTGTAAATCGTCCTCAAACGAGCGTGCGATCGATATAACTGATTAATCATTCATAAAAACGGTTTAATGACTTTACCGTCACGCGAATCAATTCATATATATATAGATTTTTATTGATTGATCGTGTGTTTGTCGGATATTCAGGTTTCTTTACCGTTATATCAACGCAAATCGGGAAAGGAAGAAATTCGTCAGAGACAATACAACGATAATGAAGCTATTTTGCGAGCAAGCGAAGCTCTATCCCAACAAACCGTGCTTCATCTTCGAAGGCCGCATCTGGACGAACGCCGATGTGAGTATAAACGTTAATCGTCAACGTATGTGACTTCACATTAAACCCTTTACCGTCACACTGGGCGAAATCCACTCGTCGATCAATCGACAATCGGCGGTTTTCGTTTCCGTTTTCATCTTTTAATGATTTTTTTCCAAAATGTCGCCATTTTATTTCTTATAAATAAACTTTTCGTACATCATCTAGAATGTTTAAAGCATGTTGTGTAATTTTTTTAACCACTTCGGACGGATAATTTGTTCACAATTGGTTTTTGAAAACTGTCTGGGTGGAATCCACCCAGTGCGACGGCCGGGATATTATGTGACGTGAGGGGTTGAAAAAATGCTCTAAGTTCCTTGATATATTTTTGCAGGAAGTTTTTTCGCATCATTACTTTCTTGCGTTACTATATTTCGTTTCATCGTCGATATTTTATTTTTTATCATCAATCTTCGAATTTTTCAATTCTGTAAAGCTTAAAATATTCCTAACCGTTCAGGCTAATAAACTCAAAAATAAAAATAAGATCAAAAATTTTGTTTTTCGCGTACATACGGCTTTAAGGCTGTTCAACATCAACTTTTTCGTATATTGCAATCAGTAATCAACGCTTTCTAAGCTTTTCTCCGATCTTTCCATGCATGTTTTGAATAAAAACGAACAATTTCTCATCCGCGAATTATTTCCAGATGGACCAGTACAGCAACAGAATAGCTTCGGTGTTTCAAAAAGCTGGCTACGTCAAAGGCGACGCCGTGGCGTTGGTAATGCCGAACAAACCGGAATTCGTCGCAACGTGGTTGGGTCTGGGCAAGCTCGGGGTTGTAACAGCTTTGGTCAACACCAATTTGCGATTGCAGCTTCTCACTCATTGTCTAACGATCGCCAAAGTCAAAGGTGTTATCTACGGCAAAGAGGTGGAATCCGGTGAGTACGAATTTTTAATCTTCAAATTTATCAACCATTTTTTTTTTTGAGGAAATAATTAATAACTGTTGTTAAGAATTCGAAGGAAAAAAATGTAATCTTTAAATATTATGAATTAAAGCGGTGGAAGAGATTCGTGGCTCGATGAAAGGAATCACGTGGTGGAAACAAGGCGTTGGTATAAACGAAATCACGCAAGGTTCCAACAATCTGGAGAAGTTTATGTCCGAAGCGAGCACCGAGCAGCCAATCGTGGCGGACCCACCGGGTTACAAAGATCATTTGTTGTATATTTACACGAGCGGCACCACCGGCCTACCAAAAGCGGTTCTAATGCCCAATTCCAGGTAAAACAACGCGCGCGATATTTTTTTTTTTACGATTTGCGCTATTATTTTTGCTCTTTTTTGACATTTTTTCTCGTTTCGCGTATTGGCGAGGAGGTATTGCGCGTATACGTTGCGTATGGAGCGTATTGCGTCCTTTACAGAATGGTCGAAGGCTCGCATGCAAAAATTGCTCAGTATTTGTTCGTCTAACGCTTCGAATTTTGTGGAAGTCGAATTTATACACAATTCTTAAATTCGAAGGCACAGAGATCAGAGATTCATTCAATAAAAATTAATTTAGGACACAATAATTGCTAAACGAGCAAGGTTTATAATTCCTATTAACGTTACATTAACCAGCTCATTTTGAACCAGAGAAATTTCAAAAGACTGCTAACTTTTCATGAATTAACAATTTTCAATAATTTAAAGATTTTAATTTTATGTCTTCCGAAATTTAATTATAAAGACATAAATGCTAAAATTGGGTTCCTATTTTTCTCCATAAATATCGAAGGAAGAGTTGTTAACCCTTCACCGTATCACCGAGTGAAATCCACCCATCGATCAACCGACTACCAGCGGTTCTTATTCCCGTTTTCATCTCTTTATGAATTTTTTAAAACATATTGCCGTTTTGTTTCTTATAAATGAACACTTCGTACATCATCTGAAATGTTCAAAGCACGTTCTGTAATTTTTTCAACCACTTCGGACCGATAGTATGCTCACAATCGTTTCTTAAAAACTGACCGGGTGGAATCCACCCAGTGTGACGGCCGTGATATTATTTGATATTGCGACGGTGAGGGGTTAAGGGCAAGTCGATTAAGTACCATCCCAGTCGAATTCACCCAAAGTGTCAAAACCCCAGCCAAAGGTCAGTGTGTCAATGAAAGGTTGAATGTTAGAATCCATCATGATATAATAATTTACCCAAATTACGTACAATTATTGCAGAAATGTGACAATCATTTCACTGCATGATAATCAATCATCGTTATTTCTTAAGAAAAAAAAAAAAGGATTTAAAATACATTTTCATTGCATCGTAAGCCCATATTTATCCAGACATAAGTATTAATTCAACAAAAATATATCCAAAATACTTCCATTACAAAATTATCAAGTTCAACAATTGCTATTAAATATCACAATCAGTTTAAAAACAATAATTCATCAAAATTATTCATCATTATCGAAAAAATGTCGAAAATTTAAATCACTCCATCACAATTAATCATAATTATTTCCTCGAAAAAGTCTTTCAAATCCATTTTCATCGAACAAATGCGCTGCCCCGATCCCATACGAATTTTCACAGCCGTCTCTTCGCTCGCGCAGCCTCCCCAGAAATGCCCGTCGTTGCATTATGCAACGATAATTCGACTCGAGACAAGGGGCGAGATAGCCCGACCGAACGTGCTACGGACATAACGAGCTATCCGTAATCCTGTCAGGGAGACCCCACAATTCTCGAAGAGAATGAGATTAGACGGCCGCACTTTGTATTGTGACGGCTAGCGTTGGTTGTGCGGGAATAGATCGGTATCGGTGGTGCATCAGCGGTTGCACTGAATGAGAGACCAGCCGACCGTAATGCAAACCATTGCGATGCTTTCGAGCGAGAAAAAACAATACCGAAGGTGTTAACGCTCTTTCTCTAAGAGCTCGAGACGGAGATGTATGAGAACGAAAATGGATATGAAACTATTATTATAATTTGATTTTCAGATATTTGCTGGTGTTGTCGGCGACGTATCACATGTTAGGATTGAGATCGAACAGCGACATTCTGTACAATCCGATTCCTTTGTATCACATGGCGGGCGGTCTTGTGGGCACGAGTTGCGCCCTCGCCAAGAATATACCGAGCGTTTTGAGAACGAAATTTTCCGTTACTTCGTACTGGACGGATTGCATTAAATACAATTGCACGGTTAGTTGATTGTTATTTATTTTATGTTGCTTATTATTTATTTATTATTTTATAATGCTTATTATTTATTTATTATTTTATAATGCTTATTATTTATTTATTATTTTATAATGCTTATTATTTATTTATTATTTTATAATGCTTATTATTTATTTATTATTTTATAATGCTTATTATTTATTTATTATTTTATAATGCTTATTATTTATTGTTGATTAGGGCGTGTTGATTTTTTTTTCGACGGCCAAAGGTTGATTGATCGTGGTTGCAAGAGAACAGGACAGAATTTGCAGATCAATCGATGGACATTTAGTACTTCTTCGACAGCTATTATTATTTTGCCTTGGAATGACACATGAAGGCATAGCTTTTATCATCAAAATGATGATATCTCCGCGAGTTTTGAAGCTACGTCAATTGCATTAGGCTCATTTTGAAGCTCTTTCAATGATACATAAAACCGTATTCCGATTTCCCGAATGTGATTGCAACTTTCATCGACAAATAATTTTAATAAATTTTCGAGAAATTCGAGAATTGTAGTGAAAATATTAAGTACAAATATTTATCGATGGAAGTTGCAATCAAATTTGGGAAGTCCGAGTCCAGTTTTATGTATTGTTGGAAGAGCTTCAAAATGAACCTAATGCAGTCGACGTAGCTTCAAACCTCGCGGAGATATTATCATTTGAATGATGAGAGCTGTGTCTTGCTGTGTTATTCAAAGGGGAAATATGAATTACCGTTCAGGTAGTATTTTCAATACCCATCGATTAATCTGCAAATTTTTTTCATATTCATTTGAGTCCACAATCCATCAAATTTTTACAGAGCCGGCGAAAAAAAAAATCAACCGGCCATTATTATCGATTAATTCTCGAAAAAATATGTATTTATATTAAATTCGGGTCGCAGCTGTCGCAGTACATCGGTGAGATGTGCAGATATTTGCTTTCGGCACCTGAACGACCAGAGGACACGGCTCATTCGGTAAGACTCATGGTTGGCAATGGAATGAGGCCGCAACTCTGGCAGGAATTCGTCGATCGATTTAAGATCGAACAAATAACCGAAGTCTATGGATCCAGCGAAGGCAATGCGAATATCGGTAAAATTAATTTAAAAAATGATAAATCTATACACTTATACATTTGCACGAAAGATATTTGAAGATGAAGATTTTGGAGTGACTAATTTATTCGGTGGTTTTTGTTTTTTTTTTAATTTTTGCAGTTAACGTTGACAACCGAGTGGGTGCCGTCGGTTTTATTCCTTCGATATTGCCAAGGTTTCTTCATCCCGTCGCGATAATTCGTATCAATCCGGAAACCGGGGAGCCGATCAGAAATAGTTACGGACATTGCGAACGATGTAACATAAGTAAGTCGATAAAAAATCCCGAAATTCGAGAATTTTAGGTTTTGCAATAAATTGGCGCCATTTCCGTATTTTATTTTTTTCCCACAATTTTGGGATTTGTTGGGTAAAGTATATATATACATGCATTCGCAAGTCATTTTTCTTGCTGTACAAACCTATCAGCTTTAATTTTTCGAATTAATTAATTTAAATCAATTTTAAGGCTTTTGAAATGGAAGTTTCAGGAGGCAAAAAAATTCATTTTAAATTTGAATTTGGCAAAATAATCTTGAGCGACGAGAGGCAACATAGAGCAGATGTCAAAAATGAATTTTTTCGCCCCCTGGAACTTCCGAAAATCGAAAGCCTGAAAATTAATTACACTGAATTAATTCGAAAAATGAAAGTGGATAGTTTTGTAGAGCAATAAAAGGACTTGCGAATCCATACATATATTCTTTACCTAACGAATCACGAAATTACGGAAAGAAAATGAAATACAAAATGGGCGGGAATTTATTACACAACTTAATACATAATTCCACCGCGTTGGTATTTTAATAAATTATTTGCTCATTCGCGCAGACGAGCCGGGAATGTTTATCGGCCTAATCAAGCAGGGCAACGCCTCGAGGGAATTCAACGGTTATCTCGACAAGGAAGCGTCGAAAAAAACGATAATCGAAAACGTTTTCTACGACGGGGACAAAGCTTTCCTATCAGGTACATTCTTTTTTCTGCATCGCAATGGCGGATAGGAGTTTTCATTCGTTTGCCATTTTATTTTTTATTTACTGAAAAACTATATTTTTCGTGACGTTGCAGGTGATATATTGGTGCAAGACGAGTTGGGATACTTTTATTTCAAAGATAGAACGGGAGACACGTTCAAGTGGAAAGGCGAGAACGTCGCGACGGCCGAAGTCGAGGGAGTCGTGAGCAACGTCGCTGGTCATCGCAAAACCACTGTTTACGGAGTCCAGGTAATGCATTTTTTATTCGCCGAAATTTTCATTCGATTCATTACGGTCTTACTGGATGCATATGAAAAAATCGCCAAAATTCTAGTAATCTTCTGTCGTAAAAGTTCTTGATAGAATAATCCATGAATCATTTCAGAATTTTCCACTACATAATTTAGTATTTTTAAATTTATGAATTTAACACGATCGCTTATGGAAAAACAGCTTCTGCAGACGTTAATGGTTGCAAAACGAATGAAACTAAATCGCCATAAATTCTGAAAAAATTACATCATCAAGATTTAGGATCGACAGATCGATTATGCTTAGTTTCAAATGAATCGACTGAGTAATTGTCGAGAAATGAATCAAAGTAATGAGGAGTATCGCCTGAAACAGTTGAAACAGTTGTACAGTCATTGACAAAACGTCAGTCAACCACACACCAATATCGTCGAATTTGACTTCAATTATGATTAAAAGTCGTAAATTAACATTTCCAAGTGTAAATTTATTATTAGCTCAGCTATTTGTAATGCTGAACATGTACGACATGATCCAGACTTGTAAATCCACGATTCACCCATTTTGAACTAACTTTTTGCCCGACGATCCATCCAGTAAGACCTTAAGTCTCGATGCTAGACGTTAAAAAAAATCGTACAAGCTTTCCGAGCTTGCGTCCGACATCGATAATCAATTCGATTCAGTAATGCGTGAATGCAATTGGAAAACGATCCGCTGCCACATCGACAATAGAAAGTTCACGATGTTGAAGATCCTTTGTCAATTTTGGCAGATTATCATAGCAACGTCGATCAACAAGAATATTTGTCACCAAAATTCGTTAGTACGAGACAATGAGGATAAATAAAAAAACTAGGGGATTGGGAATAAATTTGGGAGTTGAGAAATAATTATTCTCATTAATCCGCGACGCGAACGAGGTAACGATACCGAAGGGTCGAATAAACAATTTTCGTTTGTTCGTTTATTTTCAAAGGTTCCGGGAGTGGAGGGTAGAGCCGGTATGGCAGCGATCGTCGATCCCGAATGTCTTTTGGACTTCAAAGCACTCGCCGAAGGTTTGGACAAGGCTCTTCCATCCTACGCCAGGCCTATTTTCCTCAGAATCGTTAACGAGCTCGAGATGACGAGCACGTTCAAACTCAAGAAGATCCACCTTCAACGCGAAGGCTTCGATCCGAACAAAATTCAGGACAAAGTTTATTTCAGATCGGGAAGCAAGGAATACGTCGAAGTAACGCCGGAACTTTACGAAGAAATTATATCCGGCACGGCCAAATTATAAGCGAAAACTCGAACGTGGGAACTCGACAAAGTTCCATCCTAATAAAAACGAGAGATCGAGAAAGACGGAAGAAAAAAAACAACAAACAGATGAAACACGATTACGATGATAAAAAAGTTTTCGATGTGCAATAACGAACCGATTGGTATCGTCAATTTATTCCGTTATAAAATCGTTAATATTGCGAATCAATTTTACGTAGTTCGATTCGATTTGCGGTAAGACAAGAAAATTGCGAAGGAACAATAAAAATGCCACTGAAAAATGAAGTAAACTAAATATTCGCAACTCAAAATACAGCGGAATAAAATTGAGAAAAAAATTCGATAAAAAAAGAGCTTCTGGCAAATATGATTAATTATACCTATGACGCACGTTGTATTGCGCGTAGCCGTATGTTACTTAAATTAGAGCCAGAAATGACAGAAAAAAAAAACCTAGTTAGATCGTCGTTCGTGCCGATGGACGACGTTAGCGACGGGAGAAATAATTTAAAAAATCAATAATATTGTGCACAATTATACTGAAAACATGACGTTGACGATATGTTCAAGGCCATACGATAGACCGACCTATCGCTTAACAACGACAACAAAAAAAAAAATAACCAAACGTTTTCAAACAAAAAAGAAAATAGGAAAATAAATAAATAAAAAGCAAACCGATGAATCAGTGAGCGGTCGAAGGATATTAATTGATAAATCCATCGCTCATCGTCGATTAAAATCGGGACTATCTTCGCGAGTAACAAAATAATTCCGTCGCACTTTTCAGCAAATTTTCTCTTAAAACGTATGATTTATTTCGCATACGCACGTGAGAATCTACGTGTGATAACGCTCGCGTGTATGAAAGAGAAAGAAAATAATTAAAATTAGTAAGCATTGGTAATTTTGGAAGAAAGAATTTTGAAGCGCAATGGGCGAGGAGGCTGTAAACGGAAGAGGAACTTCTCAGTGCAATTTGTTGAGTTTTTATGAACTGGTTAACGGCCTTAATTGATACCATTTGATATTACGTACACGTAGAACAGAAACGACACACGACTAAATCGTTCCTTCGAGTTTAGCGAGTTAATTGTATGCTCATTATTAAGAATTGATCAATGATTTTCGTTATCCCTCCCAGTTTCGTCGATGGACCGAAGTTTGGAAGGTTCCAAATACCCAAATTTCCCCCCTCCATATTTTTTCAACTGTTCGTAGATTTATCTGAGTATGTGAATGTGTTTTTCCTTGGCTGATGGCAAAATATCTGTAAAAAAATAAGAACAAAAGCAATTGAAAGACCAGATTTTTACGGACAAGTTATTATATTGCTGGACGATCACCTTAAAGTTTCCTTCGAATGCCAATAACGAGGCAATACACGACTACACGAGTGGTCAAATTCCTTAATAGCAAGCGTACTTGAACTGCTTAAAACCACTTTGTACATGGAATAATTGCGTGAGAGAGCAAAAAAAAACAAAACAACAAAAATAAGAAGCAAGAAATGACGAAATCGACCACTAATAGGGTGGTTAACACCTTGTCGGGGGTAGAGATCACAATTCCGACTGATAAAAATGTCTACAGGTCGATTAATCGAATGAGAAGGCTTCAAAAATAAATATATCGAATCGACATAGCTCCAAACGATAATATCTCGACGGATCAAAATCTCGACAGCGTATATGCACGTATAGTAGATTTTGATGGATACATCGTCCATCAGAGCCACATCGATCCGGTATATTTATTTCCAGAGAATTTCAATTCCATTTATTAACCCGTCTAAACTTCAATCAGTCGGAATTTCGACCCCCATCCCTTAAAATTCGTCTCAGACTGAGATAACAATCTGAGCGATCTTTAAAAAACTATACAGAAAGATTAAAAAGAAAAAATCTTTATAGGCCACGAGGCAGAAAAAAAATAGCTCAACGAAAAAATCCGAACTACGGAGCTTTTCATTCTCATACACTCGAAAAATTGGAATGGTTTCAGTCTGCCTCGCCACAGTTTGACTCCACGAGTTTGACAGATGAAAGTCGAAGTCAATCTCTCTTTCTCTCTCTCTTTCGAACTCAGAGAGAGTCGCAGATGTCAATGAAAGAGAGACACAGAGAGAGAGAGAGAGAGAGACAGAGAGAGAGAGAGAAAGCGATATTTATTTAAGGGCAGAGCATTTAAAAATTACATCGAGTGTATAATATAATATCACAGGCGGTGGAGTACAATACAATTACAGTTTGTTTCGGTGGTGTTATATTGAATATAGAAATAGTAATAAATATAGAAAGAGATAGAAAAAGAGAGAGAGAGAGATTGACTCTCATCCGTCAAACTCGCGAAGTCAAACTGTGCCGAGTCAACCTGTGACAAGGCAGACTGAAAAAAAAAAAACAGTGACGAGGCTGCGACATGATTGCGCGTACGGGCAAGTCAAATCGAAATAATCCGCTCTTTATTTCTCTCGTAAATTGTCCATCGCCCAATGCGTCCGCGAAACTAGCGTGTGCGTGTGTATATTCGTCGTCTGTGCACCGTCGTACAATCATTGTGTTGAGAAAATACGAAATTTATCAAATTAAAAAAAAAAAAAAAAAAAAAAAAAAAAAAAAAAAAAAAAAAAAAGAAAAGCAAAAAACAAAAAAGAAAAAACGAAAAAAAATAAACAAACGGTTTTGTGTCGTGTCGCGTGCCTTGTCGGTAGACGGTCGTAATATCTACGACCGGATGTAATGCGTGTTTATCTCAGGCATCGTTCCTCAATTTTTATTATAACGAAGAAAGAAAGAAAAAAAAAAAAAAGCACCGGTAAAAAAGACTCGCGAATGCGACGAACGAGCCCATACGCGCCGGTTCGATTAGAATGAACCGATAATTTTAACACGATCGCGCGTGATTTTGCGATCATGACGGACGGGTGCGCGTGTGCTCGTGCGTCGTTTAATTGTAACAAAATGTGAATAAATTGTTGAAGATTTTGTAGGATGTAAATAAACACAGTTTCAACACGGATATTTACGTCATGTTTTTCAGCTATTATTTATTATTATTATTATTATTATTTATCATTATTTAGTATTAATATTGTATTATTATTATTCGTTATTTCCGTAGAATTCTAACGTCTTTACGGCATGTATTCACAACAAAAAATTGTGAGCAATTTTATACGCGATTAAAATACTGCGAAAGTTCGAATGCATCATTCGCGAATTCCTCCTTGCGATAATTCGCCTCCTAGCGATTAATTCGCCCCATTGAGACGATCGGCAGCCCCTCGGATCGTTCGATCGTAAACGCAGGACGTGGATGGATCGTGAAAAAACATCGTCGCCATCAAAAGATGCTCGGAGGATCCGCAAAACGGATATAAAAAAAAATTAAATTCGTTCGTAGGCTCTAGAAAATTTATCTCGTCGAGATACGTCGAAACACGATCGAGATTCGATGCTGTCAAAACGAATGACAAGCGCGGTTACTATAAACCACGGGTTGTTGTTGTTGTTGTTATTTTTTTCATTGTTCGAGTTTCGAGACTCTTTCGTGGTTGAGACTATCAGCTGGGTGGAATGGCTTTGGCGGTTTGTCCGATGCCCAAATTCGGCCTCGTGCCGAACCACGACATTTTCCATTCCAGGGTTTCCTGAAGCAGTCTTTCCTCGTCCGGGGAAAAATGCAGCAACGTAGCGACTGCCCGCGTTAGGTGGAGGGCCTTAAGAAAGAGGAATTTGTTGAATTTGGGAAATTTTCGTACGAGAATTTTTGGTTTATTCAAATTTTTGCGTCCTCGTAGAGGAAGTTATTGGAAAATTTGTTTTTTTTTCGAGATCTTGGTGTTAGCATGTTTAAAATGTGAATAATTCGAGAACGGATTTAGATGCAGCCTTTAAATTTTGCAGACATGTGCAGTTCTATAATCTTTTTATTGACTATAATTTTCGTCATGATTGAAGCTGCGACTCGGATTTTATGTCGATTTCGAATTAACAAAAAAAACGAACGTTTACGCTATAGTGATCGTAAATTTTGAGATATTCGTAAGTAAATAGTTCTTTACGAATGGGTTTGTACCCAAGGTTGGTTGGTATTGCATTTGGGCCGAATCCATCGAGAAGTTCGGGTTTTATAGGATTTTGAATTTTACGAAAAATTTACGTTTCGCTCTAACTCACGACAGCTTTGACCAATCAAACCCGAACTCGCTACATCTATAGAATATCACTTAACCGTGACAACACGTATAAAATTTGATGAAGATCGGTGGAAGGGCCAGAATTTTATATGGGGAACAAGCTGCAAGTCAAAACCCGCAAATTGCTTCCTCAGCATTTAAGATATCGTACGAATCTTCCTCTATAAAAAAAACCCAGAGTTCATATAAATACTTCATCATCGAGGAAGATCCGTACAATATTTTCAATTTCGAAGAAGGAACTTGCAAGTTTCAATTCCCAGCTTGTTAAAATTTTTCATAGTCATTTTATTCTCATTCTTTCAATCGGATTGAATTTTTTCGGACAAACAGTAACGTACCTCGTATTCCCTGCTGGTCAGAAACTTGATGAGAACGTGTTTGAGATATTTAAAATTCACATCGTCGTCCCGAGAATTTGAATTTTTGGCAGTGACAGTTTGCGACGAGCTGGGATTGAGAATCGCCGCTGATGCCTCGGCGTCGCTGTCCAACGACGATGACGGCACCCTAAGCTCGCGTTGCAACGTTTTCTTCATGTCTCCCAATCTCTGTTGCAAGACCTTGATCGTCTGTAACATTGAAAGAACAAAAAAAAAACACAGACAGTAAGATACGATTTTTTTTTGAACCCGATTAGTATATCGTGGGGTGAAATCGATCCATGGTTTAAATAAATAGAAAACGTCATCCTAAAAATCTGGGAAAATTCACGAATGAAGGTCAGGATTTCTACTTTGCGATGAAATTTTGAAATATAAACTTTCCGGAATTATTCATTATAAAAATAACAATAAACAAATAAACTGCTGGAACTTAAAATTTTTTTCCAGGGTCAAATCGACCCAAGGTTCAAAAAAATAGAAAATATCATCCTAGAAATCTGGAGAAATTCATGAATCAAGCTCAGGATTTCTACTTTACGATAAAATTTTTAAATATCAACTTTCCGGAATTATTCATCATAAAAATAACAATAAACAAATAAACTGCGGGAACTTAAAAAAATCGTCCTGGGTCAGATCGGCCTAAGGTTAATAGAAAATGTCATCCTAAAAATCTGGAAAAATTCACAAATGAAACTCAGAATTTCTACTTTACGATGAAAATTTGAAACACGAACTTTCCGGAATTGTTCATTACCAAAATAACAATAAACAAATAAAATGCGGACACTTTGAATTTTTTTCCTGCGTCAAATTGACCCCACTTTGCCCCAATCCGATCGAAAAAAAATTCCCCCTGCAATTTCACGACTAAAAATAAACAATTACTTTGTTCTTATCGTTAAGTTGTTCCTCCATTTCCGCTATACTGCGTCTCAAAGCTTCCTCCGTTCCTTCCTTCGAACCTCTGTCGCGTTCCGCTTTCTCCAATTCTTCAACCCTTTCTTTCGCTGCTTCAAAATTCTTCGACGTTCGTTCCAACTCGATCGCGCCGCGTCTCAACGATTCCTCGAGACTTTCGATTCTGTTTTGCATCTCAATATTCTCCGTTTGTTGACGGCTCGTTCGTTGCTTCGCCAATTCGTAATCCTGCGAAACTTGAGCGTTTCTCAACAGCACCGAATCTCTCTCCGCTCTCTCGCGCTCCAAAGAAACTCGCAAAGTCGCCCCGGTTTCTCTCTCGGTTTCCAAATTCTCCCGCAAACGTGCCAATTCCAGATGCAACGAAGCGTTGTTCGATCTTTCACCGTCGCACGACAAACGCAGTTGAACCAATTCCGTCGTCGCTTCCGAAAGTCTCGTCGTCGAATCTCGCAATTCCGATTCCAAATTTTCGATCTTCTTCGACGACGATTCCTGACGAATCACCGGGAAAAAAACAATTATTTATTATTCTTCAAGCATTCGAAATATCCTCTCTCTTCATTGCTCAATAAACTTTCGATCAAAACAGCGTTGATAAATCTAGAAAGAACGAAAAAAATATAAAAAATCCTGATAAATATTTTTTTTTCAACGTAGTTTCGACGGTTTTGCGTTAAAACGCGCAGTGAAAAAGTACTGGTCGCAATGCGATACGCATCTCGCACCTTTTTTCCTTCCCCGATGTCTTCCCAACATACTTTCTTCGCAGCCAAACGCTCGACGTTGTACTTACACGTGGCTACGAACTCGCGTGACTTAAAAATAATAATAATAATAAACGCAGTCACTTCCAGATAATCCAGAAACGTAACAAAATACTCCGTATAAAATTGCGCTCGTGTGTACGTGTGTGTGTGTATGAGAAGCTGCGAAAAAAAACGAGGAACGGGAAGTACAGAGATCGGGGATTTGTTTTTCCATTGGTTTTTTTTTTTGAAAAATCAAGCGGAAATAATGATTTTCAAGATAAATTTTCGTTGTTTTTCTCTCGCACCCTTCTCTCCTTACTCGCTTTCTCTTTATTGTTGTTAAATCAAAAATTACATAAGATACGGATGTAATACATAGGTAAAAACATTGTTTTTCTACTGGCAATAATTACTTACCATGTACTAAGGATTAAAAAAAAAAAAAAACAACATTAATCAATAATTATATACACATATGTATGTATATGTATATTCCGGGTTTATGAAATAATCGCGTGATAGATCTTCATGTTATTAACACGAATAATTAATCTCCTCCTCAAATTCCAAAGATACAACGACTGTCATGCTTACGAATGATCGAATTAATTACGAAAAAGAAAAATGAGAGAAACGAGAGAACGATAACTGAAATATTTTGGCGATTAAATGATCCAACGTTGTGCGAGATCGTGCGCGAAGCAAAATTAAAAAAAAAATAAATAAAAAAACATCAAAAAATAAATTTAATAAAGCGGTGTCCGACTCATGCTATTACCGCAGAGTAACGCGGAGCCACGAAAAAAATATAAACTATCGTAATAGCAACAGTGCATGATAATAATTAAATAATTCGATAGAATAATATTTCAACGAAAAAATTATATTCGATCGCGAATGGGCATTCGTTGAAATATATCGGAATAACATCAATAATAATAATAATACTAACAACAATAATAGTAAAGATTTCAAGTAGCGACTGGGACAAACGCAATAATCGATATTTAAACAATACAACGCAATGGGATCGTTTTTTTTTTTTTTTTTTAATAATATGCAAATTCATGCATAATCCATCGTTTTCATCACGAGCACATAAGGTTCGTTTAATTTATATATCGCGGTAACTCACAATTTGTCGTTTAAATTCTTCGACCTCATCATCGACGCTGGCACGGAGCTCTTTAAGTTCCGTGGCCATCTCGTCGATGTCCTCGGCCATGCGCAAAAGTTTCGCATCTTTAGTCGCCATAACAACATTGTTCACCTCAATATCCGTTTCCAGTTGTTTTATTTTTTTTTTCAATTTTTCTCTCTCCTCCTCGACGCGTCGCCTCTCCAATCCTTCCTCCCCCGCTTGACGGCTCAAACGTCCGACTTGAGTTTCCAAACTCGATATTTTTCCCGACCAACTCGTTTTAATGTCCGACAAATGAAGATGAGCCTCTTCCAATTTACGTTCCAAAAGCGTTCTTTCTCTCATCAAATCCGCTATTCTCTCGTCCACGTTGGTTTGATCGTTAGATTCCAACGCTACTCTTTGCTCGAGGACGAAAACTTTAACCAACAAATGACGAACTTGTTCCTTCGTTTGTGCCAATTCCCCCGACAATTGAGCTCTTTCCCGTTGTGTCGCGTGACGCAACGATTCCATTTCATCCTGAAATCATTTTAACTCTGGATACTCGTGAATCTGTCCGCGGATTTGTCGTTATTGTTGCAACGTTGTTTGGGAAATGAATTAGAAACAAAACGAAAAGGATTAATATTGAAAAGCGGGCTGGCATTAGGATTGATAGGTGTTTCGGTTAATTATGTAAATTTTGTTGAGAGATGGCGTTAATGATACATTTGTTGGTGCAGATTGATGACATCTATGGCGTTTCGAAGGGTTAAGATACGTCGTTAAAATCCATGTTGTTATCAATTGTCATTGTGCAAAAAACATAGTTTTTTGTAGCTTCGAAAGTGTCAAACTTTGTACTAGAAAAAGACGTTTTGCGGGGAAGTTTAATAACTTTCTTTCATTTGAAGAAAACGACTGGTGGAAGTTATCGATTGTTGGTTGAAGCTTATGGTGAGAATGCTTTAACCCAAAAAACTTGTGAACGACGGTTTGAACGCTTTAAAAGTGGTGATTTTGATGTAAAAGACGAGGAGCGTCCAGGTCAGCCGAAAAAGTTTGAAGATGCAGATTTGCGAGCATTATTGGATGAAGACTCGACGTCAAACGTTGAAACAATTGGCGGTGGCATTGAACGTTGCCCGATCCACCATTTACGAACGTTTACACGCTCAAAGACGCGATAAAGTCATTTTTAAACGTGACAATGCTCGGCCACACGTTGCTGAATGTGTGAAAAACTATTTGGAAAATATTAAATGGGTCGTCCTACCGCACCCGCAGTATTCACCGGACTTGGCACCTTAAGACTGCCACTTATTTCGATCAATGCAGCACGGACTTTAAGGACAACACTTACATTCTTACGAGGAATGTGAAAATTTGGCTTCAAAGATGGTAAAAATCATAGCCAACGATGGCCAATACTTACTGATTATCGCGGTAATTAATTTACTTCTAAATCGATATCATTGACCGAAACACTCATCAACACAAAGAAAACCATGACAAAGTTCCCAAAGCCCTCGCTCGGCCCAATCGCCACTCTCCATCTCAATTACGCCTCATTATGCCCACATTTATCGTATAATTCGGAAAAGAGAAGAAAAAAAAAAAACAAAAGTAGAGCAGCGAAAAAAATTCTTTACCACAGCTAAGCGTTTTAATTGCACGACCGCGTGTTCCCATTGCGTGGACAAAAAAAAAAGTAAATGATCGAACGAACAATGAAGGTACGACGATGAATGTGCGATAGTTCACAGAGAAAATTGGATCAAACGACGAAAAATAAATTAAGCATGCATTGTTTCGAAAGTGACGAACATACGATATCACGACGAAGATCTCATTAGCATTGGAAATTTCATGCGAGGCAGGAGATAATGAGAGATCGAACGAACTATGACGAGAAATTAATTCTTGCCAAAGGCTCTCCCGACCTGGGAATTAAGCACCGAGTATCGTTAAACGACAGAGCTAGCGAAATAGCGGCTAAGCTTTTTCTTCTTTTCTCTCTTGCTTTCTTTTTATTTTCTTTTTTTTTTTTTTTTTGGAAACGTACCTCTAGCCTCATGACAGCAGCGTAGCATCGACAAATTAGCCCGGAATGTCGGTACCGTCTAATTTCCGGTCTGATGTCTCGTGTGTGCAATTTGGGTGTTTTTTTTTTCTCAATCTTCATGCGTATCGTTTTGTCCCCCGACTGCCGTGTTTGTGTGTGTATGGAACTTTACTTCACATTTTATAACTTTTTTTTTTCTGTCACTGATTGGTCGAGAATAAAACGAAAAAAAAAATAATATATGTATAGGGAGAGACGTCCCAAATCACGGGATTAAAACCCTTCTGTAGCCTTGATGTGATCGATGATTATTTTGGAATATCTTTTGGATCTTAGGAAGTTACTAGGTTTTGGGAGATTTTTTGAACCCTCCCTCAACCTCACCACACCGCCCCTTCTTTAATCAAGAGGTAATTGTTATCACCACCATTGAGAAATGAATAGAAATAAAATTCCGGATACTTCATCGAGGATGAAGAACTTTTTTCATGAAAATTGAGTGGCCATCGTGTTTCTTATGTTATTATTTTTTTTTTGTTTGTAATTTCGAAACAAATCGAAGTATTCCGACATTTTAATAGACGACGATGGTTTCCTGACGAAAAAACAAAATCGCAAAAAATCGATATTTCGATTATTTTCGATAGAAAATCGATTTTTTTGATTAATTCTGATTTCATAAAAAATAATAGAAAATAATTGAAACATCGATTTTATAACGAAATGTCGATTTTTTCCGGATAGATTGAACTTTTCTTTTTTCTAGATAGGAAATTATTATCATGTATTGAAATTTCGAAAAAACTCGAATTTTTTCGAAATAAAAAAAAATATATATATATTAGGAATATAAAAAATATAATCCCACTCTAAATTTATGAAAATAGTTCCCGATTTTCGCTAAAGTCTCTGAGAAAAAAATTTCATCCAATTTACAATGGTGGAAATAGCAGTTGCGTCTTGATAAAAAAAAGGGGGTCGGGTGAAGGGAAGGAGCGTCCAAGAAACCTAAAAAAAAAAATGAGTAAGGTCGTAGGATCCAAAGAAAACTAGAAAAAAATCATCGACCCCACCAGGATGAAGAAGCGTTCCAGTCCGGTGATTTGGAACGTGCCTTCCCATACGTACATCAATAAAAATCGTAATTCGTATAAAAATATATACGATTATGCCCGAAAAAAATGCGATGAAGACTGATGTCAATGACCGATCGTTCGACGTTTTCGTTGTTGTGCAAGAAAAAAGGCTTGCAAAACAAAATAACATCATCTCACACGTTCTCTCGTACATTTTCCACTATGCGAATAACGTCGAATATCACTCGGAATTACGACGAGACTGTGCCATATTCCCCGACGGATATCACGCGCCAAAAGATCCTCGAAGGCGAAGCTCGATACGTGGTACATAAACCGCGTGGTTCACACACAAAATCTCGCGTGTAAATCAGTCAAAAGAAAAATAAAAAGTGCGTAATAATAATAATTTCCAAAATAAATAAAAAATGGCAAATTGCGACAACGTAACACAAAGCGATATGACAAAGTAATCGTAAGAGAAAAAGTAAAATTAACAATGGATAACAGCGCCCACTGCAAGGGTGGACAAAAATCCTTGGTGCGAGCGGTGTCAAAGCGCGTGTGGATAACTCAGTGGGGAAATAAAATCGATAATCGGGATTTCGAAGCAGGCGGATAGGTCAAAAGCGAAAGGAGCAGCGTATTACGTGTCGCTACAATATCAGCGAGACCCTGAAAAATTTCGAGCGTGAGGATTCGACAGCACCAGGGTTGGGTAAAATGATGATATCTACGATTTTCGACATGTCATGTAAAATACCTGGTATTACACGTCAAAAGTGTAGATAAAAATTATTATACGCATCACAAGACTTCTGTATTCTAATAAGTACCTATCGAAGTATAATTGGTATGAAATTATTCTCCCTTTCGCCCACAATACGCTGCATTTTTAATTTTTTAAATAAGAATTTTTAGTTTGGTTTTTATGAACATTTTTCCAAGCCCTAGTAAATTCGTCAAATGACTCCGTTTATCTTCGCACAGGCAACCGTCTTTCGCACGGCAGTAAGAAGGTTTAAGGAAGTACCCTCGGTGCGCAGTAAGTCGAGGAATTTCAGTCTTCTACTTTGAGTAACGTACTGTATAATTTGGAAACACCATATTCCTTGCTTTAGTGTACGCGCTCACGTGCAAGTATGATACGTTAGATTGATTTTAAATCGGTGAGATTTCACTACAAAGCATCTTGCATCCGTAGAATTTTGGCCAAAGATGAACCCGATCGGACCATTTTTAGGGGTTACCCACGATTTTTCAAGTTTTCCTATTTGATTAACATGACAAGAACATGAAGTTTCCATTCAAAAAATCATAGCTCCGCGAATTTTATAGCTACGTCGATTCCGTAAGTTCCATTTGAAAGCTCTTTAAGAACCGCTCAAAATGCCATGCCGACTTTTGGAATCCGTTTGTAACTTCCGTCGATATTTTTTTTCGAAAAAACAAAATTATCAACGAAAGTTGCAAGTTTCCCATGCGTTGCAGACACCGACCTGGTGGGTCGGCCACATTGCCGTCATTTAGCGATCGCGTTTTCCGAGAGAGTGCTCTGACCTAACTACAAGACCGTGATGTGATGTAGTTGCCTGTAGTCGACCTAACGACCTGAAAAAGGCGCTTACGTCGCTCGACATAAACTACATAATGTAGAAAATTAGGGACGTAAACTACCCAGGATTTTACATGTCGAGAATCATTCAATTTACAACGAGTATTCTACCTACCCAACCCTGGACAGCACTGAACGCATCGCGTCTACGTGTTAAAAAAAGAAGAAAAAAAAATTAAATTAAAACAATAAAAAATCGATTAAAAAACACGAATTCCAATGAAGAAACAAAAACAATGGTGTAATCGTGGCAGCGTGAATCATGGAAAGAATTCGGAAAATCTGTTATCAAATAATTCGAACAGATCGACGAGAATTCGAGGCTGCAGCGGATATAATCTTGGAATGTAATTTGATAATAAGAATACAATTGACGAAACGTAAATGTAATTTTATGACCGAAAGAAACGTGTTTGAGATTGGAAGAATCGTCGGTTTTACTCACCTGAACGTTAATTAATTCGTCCTCGTAACGTCTGAGTCGAGAAACTTCGGTTTTGAGACGATCGACCTCGCTCATGGCCGCTTTAAGGTGATGAGATTTCTCGTCCACTTCTTGCTCCTTGGCCAGTAACTGGAATCATCGTTTATCATCGATACGACGAATTTTCTTGGATTTTGTAGTTTAGGAAATTCGATTTAGTTTTGTAGTTATTGAAAAATGTTCTTACGAGGTGTTTTATTTTAGCCATTTCTTGCGTTTGAAAGCCTTCCAACTGCTCCGCGTCTTCTTGAAAGGTGTAAAGCTTTTTTTTGTACTCTGGAAGACGAAACGATTGGATAATCCGAGCGATCACAGATGTGACATGCGGACAGAAGGTTTCGACTACGCTCGAAACGTTGCATAATACGACGCGAGATTCTCAGCGAATCGGAGACCGTGAAAGATTTTTCGTTTGAAAAATTCGTTCCACATATTGTTACAGGTCGAATAGTCATTTAAAAAAAAAATGTTTCCTATCATTTCTACAGACTCTAAAATCGCAACTCCGACAAGGCTCAACGAAGGAGAAAAAAAAGACGGTCATATAGAGAAATGATTATTTCGCAGAAATAATTATACCCCTTCGATACTCCTCATTACTTTAATTAATTTTGCGACAATTACCCAGTCGATTAATTCGAAACGAAGCATAATCAATCGAAAGAACGCCAAAAAAGATCGTACTCACCTTCGGCGTTTCTCAGAGCGAGTTCGAGCGAACGTTTAGCATTTTCAGCTCGTTCTCTGTCCTCCTCGGCTCTCGCTTTGTCCTTTTCCTGCTTTTCCAAGGCTTTTTTCCAATCTCTCTCCTTCTCCAACAATTTGACCCGCCATTCCTCATCCCTTTTCTCCGACTTCTTAACAAGCTCAGCTTCCCTCTTGGCCAAACGTTTGCGCCACTCGTCTTCTCTGTTCTCGAGCCTCTTGAGATCTTTGGCTGACAATTGAGTACCGTCACTGAGTTTGAGCTCGAAACTGTTCTCTCGCTTTGCGGCCAGAGGCGACGGAGACGCTGCATTGTCCTCCCGAGAGTCGTCCAGGGATATCTGAGAACCGCCAACGCTGCTCGTCGAGCCTATCTGTAACCAATGATGAAGAGACATGAGAACCAATGAGGGATATTCACTTGGGTGATCTGCTGTACATGAGGGAAGTAATCTCGAGTGCATTAAAACCTCGATTCTTCAATGAGATCTTTCATAATCTCTCTGGCAATTATTTTTTTTTATTTGTCAGAATAATTGTGTAGTTGATGGATATTTTATTTTACGTACATAATAGGACACCCGAAGTCTCGCGTTACTGACTATCGGTGCAAAGTGGCCCATTTTCATCGGAATGGAAACATTTTGATAGAAAACTACCGTTAAAACTTTGACTTTGCAGATTTTTATTATAATCGAGGGGGTATTCACTCATGTAATCTGCTATACATGAAAGAAGTAATCTTCAGTCTTCATTTTTGAGTTATACATGTAATCTTTGTGTAATCTTTGTATTTCTCCTACGCTGTAATAACTTCTAATCTCAAAGAATTTTATGCAATTCTATGTAATCGTGGAGGATTACAAAAAAGTGTGTATTCTTCACAAGTTCCCCATGTATTCTCTTAGCGATCCTCGTGTATTCCTATGTGTTCGTGTGTTCTCTCGTAATCTCATATGCATTTAACTTTAAGGCGCGCTCGAACTGCTTTTTGTGATCTTCCAAAACTTTCACAAATTCTGTCACGTAGACATAAAATCTTTTAAAAAATGTTGTAATCCGCCGCAGATTACATGCCTAATTCCATGTAATCTCGCGTAGCCTTCCGACAAATGCAATCCGGCATACACCATTTTTTTATAGCGAACACCGCCTCAGAAACTTTTATGAGAACCCCGAAATGAGATTAAACCCTTCGTCCATCAACAATTCATCGTCCAAGATCAAACCATCCTCCATATTGTCTAAAATAAATTTCGATGTAAACGTCATCACGACTCACCTGTAACGATTGTTTCGAATTGATACCGCGTACCGTACCGGCGTTTCTCACGACCGTCGAAACGTCGCTGCCAATTTCGTCCCTTATCTTGTTCTTGAGACTGGCAAACATAATTACCAAAGACGTTTCACGAATACCCACGGAGGTTAGGTTAGGTTGTTAAAACAACGACGTCTCCGGGGTTTCCCACCTGTCAACGTCAAACGTCAACTTTTACGATCCAACACGCCGAACGAAACAACCCCCAACTTTCCTCCTCCTCCCACTTAAATCATTCGATAAATTAATCGAAGCGTTAAAATCGATCGATCCATCGGTCACACCCGCGACCATATTTTCCACGCTTCGTCGTCACCGAAACTGTTCCGCCACGCCGGAAAATAGGATTAAAAAAAAAAAAAAAAAAAGAAACAAGCAACGCAGAACTCAACGCGATGATAAGAACGAAATTTAGGTAGGTAAATAGAACGAATCGTGGCGAAAGCAGTACCGTACTATCGGTATATTTGTGTACCAACCGCTCGATCGCAAGCCGCACAAGCATCGCCACAGCTGCCCGATGAATAGTGCATGAGCCGTGTCGTGTGTCCTTGCGAGTACGACGCCCGATTGTTGGGGTTATCGCGATAACACACTTTCTCCCCTCCTCCTCTTCAACGTTTCCCGAACCGCCCGAACCTGGACAAAAAGTGCGACAGCGCATTTGCGAGCGACAAACTCATTATTCCACGTCCGACCGAACCGAAATAATCTCGTCGTCTGCTCGATCTAATCTGACTTACCCGAAACAGCTCACGTTTATCACGAAATTAACACAGCTAACCGCCATCAACGTCCACATTATCACGTATACCGACTGATAAGTCAATTGATTTACCAAACTCAACAGCAACAATCCCAAAATTATTTTCAAACCGGTTTCCACGGATCTTCGAATTATTATTTTCGTCGTGTCGTCGATTCGCGAATTCATGACGTTTGATCGTCAATCTCGTGTTATTTTCCTCACGTCGCACTCGCGATTTTCAACGTCTGCGAAAAATACGCGGGAAAACGATAATTTTGGTTAATTACGCGGCAATTATCGCGCGAGTGCGAGATTTTGCAGATCAAATGCGACAGAAAAATTTGGAAAAAAACATGAAAATAAATTTATTTGGTATTCAAAAGATTCCGCGTGACGAGAATTTTTTCGCGAGCTGACGTTGGCGGCGCTGTCTGCGACTTCAGCGCCACGTGGCGGACGCATCGGGAATTTTGGAATTTCAAAAGTTTTTGACGGTTTGTGTTTTGTTCGGTGGTTGAGAAAATAAATGGTGGTGCGGAGTTTGGTTTATCGTCACCGGTAAATTGTTTGATGGGACCGCGTGAGTCACGATTGTGCGACGATTATTAAAAATGATTAACGAATGTCCGGACGACACGGCCATGTCTATAAATTACTTCGAAGCGTGAGTATATTCATTGAATAATTAGGGTTTGTTTCGTACGCGTACTGTCGCACCATTCATTCGATTTCAATGCTTACTGCGGTAGCAAAGGCCTGACATGAGATTTCTAAAAGGTCGAGTGGTGAAGGCGAGGGGGGGGGGGACGTTCTTATCGGGACGATGCTTACATTGTCAGTTGTTTTGATAGTAAACGAAAGAATGACTTTCGACATTCAGAGATATGTCAATGTGATATACCATATTTCTTGGACACGAACGACAATTGGTAGAATTTAGGAAAGAAATTTAGGATGTTTCGCTGATAACATACATGTTCTTAATTTTGTTGTTGTTGAATTTATACCTTCGTTATTTCGGGTATTGTTGTAAAGGGCATTCCGTGACATTTCCGTTTTTCTTTTTCAATTAAGGTTTTTAAGACGTTATCGGAGAAAGAAAATTCACATCTTAAGTGCGTGTTCATGTAAAATTCTCTGAAATTTCCGAAAAAAATATTTATTTCCATTTTGGACTGGAAGTAAGCTTTCGAAATCGAGTTTTAAGTGTGAAAAACTGTCTTAAGATTTTTTTCGATAGTTTTTCAGAAAGCTGAGGAAATTTGACATAAAATATGTCAAATCCGTGTTGAGATCGTTGTAAAAACGGCTGGAATGAATTAAAACGGAATAAACCAAATTTTCATTTTTTTAATTTCTCTTTTTAGTATTCGACGAATTTTGAAATAACTTGAATATTCGAGAGCCCCGAGGCCCCACATTGATTGCGGTTATTTGAGAAGGTTCTGTAAGGTATCTCACGTCAATTTAAGGGGAGGGAGGACCCTCAGATATTCTAGTTACCTCAAAATTATCTGAATAAATTAGATGATAATCGTCGGAAGAACGGTGTAAACGTGGCATCAGATGACCCATATATGTATACTGTTTTTTTTAATGAAAGTAGCGTTCATACCTGTTAATTTCATATGATATTGGATTTTGTCAAAAATAATTGGCCGTCCTGCCAATATAATTATCGAAAGATAATGAAATTGCATGTATTTCTGTATTTTTAAATAAGGATCTTCAGCTGGTTAGGGGGGATGGTTAGAATTAGACGAGAAGGTTCAAAATGGACTCAAATTTTTTGTTCGTTCTTCTACAATCGATTTATCCGTCGCCACAATCAAAATTCGAACGTAATTCGACATTTCTCCACGTTTCTCTCCAACGTTGCATAGATTGATAAGCGCGAGAAAGATGAACCTAATCTTCTCAAAGTATTGTTCTCCAACATCGTCGATCCGTCGAATAAAAGGCGAAAACGATTAATCTCTCACCGTCACGCTACCAAATAATATCACGGCCGTCCACAGGGTGGAATCCACCCAGAGATTCAGTCTCGGATTTCTCTGAGCAGAGAAATAACCGTTTTTGTTTTTCTCTGTTCGAGAGATCAATTGTTCGACGAGAATGATGCTTTACAGTTTTTCGTTACCGACCGAGCACATGTGGTCGGAAGCACTTATCATCGCGAACGGTCGTTGACTTGCTTAATGAACGTAATTACGGAATAATTATATTACGAAAGAAAAAAAAAACAACACAAAGCGCTGGGTGGCATAAATTGTCCGGGCTGTGTGTAGTGTATCGACATTAGGGTGGTTCTTATTTTGGGTCATTGTCGAATTGTTATTGCGACAGGGTGTCAAACGATTCTAAAAAAAATAACAAAAATGTTAAGCCTAATTTGACTTTTCTAGTCCGATTTTTAGTGGGCGCGGATTCGAGTTGAAGTTTCTCGTTTAAAGTACATTTTCCTGTTTTCCAGTAATAATATCGGCGGGGTGACTAATTATTCCTGGAAAAATGCAATACTATGTGAAATTAAGGTATATAATTCCGACGTTCGCAAAAAAAAAAAAAAATTACGTATATAGGTCATCTCATGTCACGTTGACACCTCTGCGGTCACGATTATTATCAAATTAATTCAAATAATTTGGAATAACGAGAATAATGGGGACTCCCAGGGCCTAACATTGAATGTGGTTATTTGAAAAGTATATATAGGATGTTTTACATCTACTTTAGGGGGCTGGGGCCCCGGGTCCTTCAGATATTTAATTTTATTCAAATAAATTGGATAATAAGCGTCAAAGGGACGGCGTAACCGTGGCAAGAGATGACCCATACATTTATATTTTTCTCTGTGGAAGTAGGATTCATACACGTGAATTTCATATAGTATTAGATTTTTCCACGAATAATTAGTCGCACTGTCAATATCATTACCCAAAAATAGAAAAACTGCGTTCATTTCAAACGGGAAACTTCACGTCGATTCCGCGTGCAGTAAACATTGTACTAGAACGGTTAAATTAGCCTCAATATTTTCGATATTTTTTTTTTAATCGATTGAGACCTCGTCGCAATTAAAATTAGAAAATGATTTTAATAGGAACCACCCTAATGGTCATATTTTTAATTCGCTTCACAACGAAAATTAATCAAATGCTTGGCGGGAACGACGACGCATATCTATTCTCTTGTCGAGGGTTAGCCGGGTCATCCGGATTGTCTGTCCAGTGGTCTTCAACAATGCTGTCTCGCATTGCGCAGACTCATTCGATTATTCTCTCTCGTGCAACACTTTTGCGAAGACAACGAAATATTCTTACACACGAATACGTCAATCTCTCTACAAGCACTGAATTAATTCGTACGTATGAAGCAATTCATTTTTGTGGCAATGATAACAATTTTTATCCGATGCTTTCGTGGTATTTTTAGTAATTTTCAAATATTTTTTCTTCGGAAGAATTAATCATTAAATTGAATTTCAATTTACTCGCCCTTTTTTACTTATGTTTATCCTTAATTTGTCAACAACTAATTACGGTAAAATTATGGTAAGTCAATCGTTTAGACGAATTAAGGAACGTTGGATGGTGAGATTGAACTTTACATCACAAAAGAATTACGGATCCATCGATCTCTTCGGCGTCACACTACCAAGTAATATCACGACGTCACACTGGGTGGATTACACCCAATCAGTTTTCAAAAAACGATTGTGACCAAACTATCCGCCCGAAGTGGTTAAAAAAATTACCGAACGTGCTTCGGATATTCTAGATGATGTACGAAAAGTTTATTCATAAGATATAAAATGACGACATGTTAAAAAAAATTCATAAATAGATAAAAACGGAAACAAAAACCGCTGGTCGTCGGTTGATCGACGGGTGGATTCCACCCAGTGTGACGGTAAAGGTTTAACCAACAATGAATTATTATTTTATTTATATCAATCCATCAATAATCTATCAATGTTAACCAACAATAAACCTTTATTACATTCATAACGGCAGTTCCTTACAATCATTGCTATAAATCCATCTCCTTTATCAACGGATAATCACACCAATTATTGACTCTATTTTTACCATTAGCACTCGTAAGGTCTGAATGACCAAAAAATTGAAAACATGTGACGATGATTCACAATCAACCAACAATCGGAGCAGTAGCGTTGTACATGACATCAAATTGTGAGATAAAACTCGTCATAATTGACACAACATGTGCATGCGAGTGCTTTCGCGGTTGAGAAGCACTGTACCCCCGGATGGTCGATGCAGCTTATACCACACGTATACACCCTCGCTCGCCCGTTTTGCCCTCTCTCGTTCATGTCCGCAGGACCGCGCACTGCAAGCTGAGAAAGCCCCTCTTCTCATCGCTCGAATCTCTTTTGCTCTCGCGCAGCATCTCTCTCTCTCTCGTTCTCTCTCTATATATATATAAAGAAAATATAGACAGAGAGATGAGGAAGGAAATATAAAAAGAGGTAGATAGAGTAAGATATATACAGGGTGTCCAAAAATCGCCGCCGCAAACGAAAACCATGGATACCTGAGGTTATTTTAAGTCGTAAAAATTCGGGGGTGATTTCCTTCTTTTCACTGCGTTAGGGAGTTAGAACAGTTTCTATTATTTTGACTCCCGTTTCCTTTAACTGACTCTATTTTTACCAAAGCCCGACCGATTCTGTTAATTTTTTTAATTAATACAAGAATTCGTAGCCAATAAAACCTGGCCCACAATCTTTATATGCGGATTACAGTTATCCTGAAATTTATTATCAAACACGATTATTTGAGTCAATTTTTTTTCAATTTTGACATTTGATAGAGAAAAATACGTCATGAAGTGGCATTTTTATTCAATTAATATGGAAGGCCAATTAATTCTCGACAAAACTAATCAACATGTTTTTCACCAAGAATGATTATTTCAAGAGTAACGAAAAACAGGGATACGAAGTGAATTTAAGAAAAATGGCATTTTTGAAGAACAAGAAATAGGGAAATTATAACAACTGTTTTATGTGAACCTAACTTAATACGTTATAAAGTTACTTTTCTGAATAAATTGATGCCAAAATGAAACTAAAACATTTTTCATGTCGTAAATATGGTTTTTGTTTGCGGCGGTGATTTTGGGACACCCTGTATATCTATTTCCTTCTTTATCCATCTCTTTTTATCTTTCCATCTCTATCCATCTCACTTTATATTTTTTCCTTTATCTATCTCTCTCTATATGTCCATCTCTTCCTTCCTTTATATTTCCCACTCCATCAATCTCTCTTCATCTCCTTCTCTCTTCCTTTTTCCCCTTCCCCCTCTGACTCCCCTCGACCATGTGTCCCGTTCATCCCCCGGAGCCGCGGGAGAGCACACGTACGAGCGATGCCTCGTAACACCCGTACACGTTGCGCCCCTCCACCGACCAAGAGCTTGCGCTCCATCCTCCATCGTTTCGAAGCTTCGTCGCGTACTGCGACGACCCGCCGTTTTCGTTTCAGTCGGGTTCAGCGCTTATACGCACATCGTCACGCACAATTCCTCGTCTTCTTGCCCTCGTAAATCATAACCAATACTTTTTCAAATAAAATAAATAAACAAAATTAAAAAAAAAGGAGGGAAAATTCCGTTGCACCGTTGCTGCAATCGTCGGATTATAATTCAATCAGTGACTCGTGAATATTATCAAGTGGCTCAAAGCTTCTTTTCAACACATGCCAGACGGCGTGTTTGTCGTTCTGGTATGTACGCAATAGTTTTCGCACCGCGCGAGAAGGAATCATCGTGAAACGATGGGACACACAAGACCGTCCGTGAAAAAACGACTTTTCTTCGCGAAAATGATGATCTACAAGAAAGACAGAAAATGGGCGAAAAAGTGATTGTCAAAGCGTCGAACTAGTGCTTTAAATTCAATCCCTACAACGCACCGATAAGTGCCGCATCATCCCCGAGACAATAATAAATTTCACGCGTATCCGCGCAATCAACTTGTCGGATGCTGCAGCAGCATCGACATTTTTATTTTACCCCAATTGTCGGGTAGGAGACATCGTCACGTGTTTTCCGTCCAATCTAATACGAAACTCTTAACGACGTGTAATCAAGTGTGTGTGTTTTTATCCCTTTGATTTTTGATAAATCGGCAAAACGAATTTTATCGAAAATAAATTTCCAATCGAGAGATTTATAAACACATGTATATAGATATAATTTTCTGACGAATACACAAGACTGCCACTGACAAATGCCAAATTATGTGCCAAAGACTTTGAGTACAAGATTTATCCAGTATTAAAAATACATAAACATATATAAATATATATATAGATAAATATATATACAGAGAAATCAAGAGTTTATGATATTTGAGGCAGAAGTCTGCCATCGTTATCTAGTTGTTAAATTTACGAAATAAAAAATAAACCCTTCACGTAATATCGTTGAAAATACATAAAGCACAAAGGTTTTGGAGTATCGCGTGTTCCTGGCTCAAGCGCATTGACGATTTAGTGATTCAGTGGGGAACGGGATTGAGTGAGAATTCAGTTACGATTGTACACAGACGATATACACATATATACGTGTAAGGAAAAAAATTTAAAAAAAAATCGTACATAATGAAAACGTTGTTCGGAGGATACGGATATTCGTATCCAGGTCCAAGCAGCCCCTCATCTCCGACGAGGACCAGCGTTTGGGGCAGCGCGTACAGTCCCTTTCGAAAGTAAGTCGTCACGGAAATAATTTTGTCATACAGCTGCTTCTCTCGACTCCAGCATCCTTCACCCCTCCCGTTGTTCCCCGATATTCACAACCATCTGTGGTCCATGCGATGGTTCCACGGAGAAAACACGTTCCCGGAGAATTGAACCAATTGTCCGTTTGCGCGTGTATACGGGTGGGTCTGTTGTCGAGCTTGTGTTTCGTCGGTCTCGTTGAACGTTTGTTGCGGCTAACGAAGCGTCAATTGAGGAAGCTTTTTGCATATTAGCACGTTCTCGTTCTCGATCACGCAATGCGCTACTGCGATATTTCCAATGGGAAGCACGAATGGACGACGTTTTGGTATATTTTTTGGGTATATTAGATTTTTAACTCAACGGTTTTATAGGAAAGTTATTTTATTTTGATTTTTTCAGTCTCGTAATTGTCGAATGAAGAGATTTGGAAATTACTGGACGTTGGAATATGGTTGAGATTACTGATAAGTTCAAAAATTAGGAAATTAGGGATTTAGGGTTGATTGTGTTGATTATAGTTTGAGCAATGTAGACGTAGAGAGGAGTGAAGGAAGACGGGAGAATTGAGAAGAGCCAAACGCTTTAAGGCGGTGTGCTGTACGCCGTTCGTCTCTCTCAGATTGCTATCGGTGCGAGGGAGATAGTTGGATATTGCCAAAGTGTTATTCTGCGGCATGATTGAGCCATCTGATAAGAAAGGAGAACGATTGACTGCGGAATCGTGAGACGCAGTCAATCGTTTTCGTTTTTTATCTGAGAGGTCAAACATGACCGAGAAAAACGTTTTACAGTTTTTGTTACCGACCGAGCAAATCGTCTCAAAATTGTATTGCGAAGGTACGAACAATAGGAAATAAAGATATAAGCGTTGATAATAAATAATAATGAGAACAATAATTATTAATAACATATGATAATTAATATTATTAGAATTATGAAAATTCACGTTCTTTTGTCACTGGATAAATAACAATAATAATAATAATAATAACAACAACTATTATTATTATTATTGTTATGATTATTATCATTATTATTTATCCAGTGGCTAAAGAATGTTAATTGTCATAATAATAATTACTATTAATATGATTATAATCATATTAAATTTTTATATTTCCCATCCGCCCAATGTTCTCGTTTCAGTCGTCAGACGATATAACGCGATTATGATGACATACGTTAGGGATTCGACGAGATAAAATAAGTTTAATAAAACGCAATTGATTATTCGGAGATGTCGGCTCCATACGCGCTGTCGGGGTTTATCGAGCGTCGTCGTCTCGAATTATTGGTCCACGCTGGAGGAAGACCCGACGACGAGGATGAAAAGATAGAGCGAAAGCGAGAGAGAGAGAGAGAGAGAGAGATAGCGAGAGAGAGACAGAGAGAAAGATCGCGCAGCTACCGTTTCAACACAAACCCGTATTGATCACAGACTCCGTCTTTTGTCGTCGCGGAAGCACCAACGCGCCTTGCCACGAATTTTCCCATTATTTCTTACGTATCCCAAACCCAAAGCCCGGTTTTAATTCGTTGCATCGCGAAAATCCACCGCGACGAAGTCGCGTTTGATCCGCTCGTGACGAATAACGATGCATCTTTTCGTTGGCAAACCTTACGATCCACGAAGTCTCGTCGCCGGTGGCAACCCGGAGACTCGTCTCATCGCAAACACACACGCCCACACGCGGAAAATTAACACGAAATTTACGGGTTGTTAACTCGTTAACCGGCGAACCCGAGCATCGTTCAAGCGTCCGAGAGATTTCCGCATGTGCATTCCTCGGACTCGAACGATCGCGCTTCTCGCTGGATCTTTACAATCCCCCCCCCCCCCCCCCTCCCCCTCGTTTTTCATTGTACGATTTCTCCGCGGACCTCGCGATCTAACGCGGTCCGACGTTTGGAAAATTCTATTTCGGTACGCGAAAACTTTCGGCACGCACGTTTGTTCTAAGCGAACTTTGAACAGCCGCGAACCCGTGCCAAACGCTTATAGTTTTTGTTATTCGCGCGGAGGCTTCGGGCCACCTTGGCGCCGTGGATTCTGCGGGCAAGAGTTTGGTGAACGTCGATTCTGAGAAGCCCGAACGATCGAAATGGGTTGTCGATCGTGTCTTCGCGTTCTCTTTTGATCAACGATCGAGAGGAAAATAAAAGAAATGCGAGAAGAATACGAGAAAAAAAAAATAAAAATAAAATAAATCGTGAACGGGCACGAAAGCTTGCGGGAGACGACGACGAGGCCTTCTTTTGGCTCTTTGGCCAAATGGAGAGTCGCTGGACACACTGCCAAAATGAGGCCCCGAATGATCCTCATCACGATGGACCTCGCGATCGCACTTACGTTGCTATTCTCGTCATCTTGCATTGTAAAAAGAATAATCGTGAAGTTAAGACGCTTGCTTTTCTTCGGTTAATTCTCTTTTTCGGTACTGTCTTTGCGTTTTAGGTTTTACTTTCGTTCTTTTTGCGGTTGTTTGGGGAGTTCGAGTTCAAAGACATTCGTCCGGAGAAAGGGTGGGAGAGTGAGAGAGGGGAGATGCAGTTGGAATAAATGAGAAACGGTCGTTGGCTGAAGATTGCGTACTGATAACGAATTTTTTTGCGGTTTCTTTTTTTGATGTTTAGTTTTAGTGTAGTCTGGAAAAAGAGGAAGAAAACGGGCGAGTGAAAATTTTGTATTAATCATGGCAACGAGCTATTGTGTAGGGTGGTTCATTTTTTAAATTGATTTTTTTATACAGGCTTTATACATTTTTTACTCGTATTTGTCAAGAAATTTCCGTCGACCGAAAGATGGGAAAGAAAATTTGTCAAAAATATTTGTAATTCTGTGCGATAAGCCGATGAGGTTGTAACGTAGTAGTAAAATGACTCATCGAGAGGGGAGGGGAGGTGCGAAGTCCCGAAGGTTGAAATCTTCGACTGTCCGAAGGTCCCAAAGGGCATTAAGCCGGTCACTCGGTTTTCAAGCACGTATTTTCCGTCTTTTTTGAGGCAAACTAAGCCGACTTTTATGATGGAAATTTTATTCTTCGTCGAATTAATTAGTTTTTTATCTGGTAATTTCGAGTTTAATTTTCTATAAAAGAATGCCAACAATATTTCATTAAGATCTTCATGTGTCACTGAATAATCTGTTTGATAAGAATTTTTAATCGAACTCTGATATATCAATATTGGAATTAATATCTAATCGATAAATCGGAAAATCTATGCAAGCGTATTTTCGCATCGTGTGATTTCGATGTCCTCCCACGCGTCTGTCGCGAACTGTCGACGATAGATCGATGCCTTCAGGAGATTTTGTGTTAAAAATTTAATTTCTTACAGCATTGTCCAGGAGGAATTTTGCTCTATTTGACATAATTCGTTATTATTTTTTATGCAATAAAATTCCGTCGTTCTAAACTTTCTTAATTTTTCAAGTAATTAATATCGCGTTCTCCAGTTACGGGTGTGAATGTATTCGTTGCTCTCGTCATGAAGACCGTAGAAAAATTCGTAATGCGGTACTGTGACGTCATCGCGACGATGACGATGACCGTGGCTCGTCCGTCCAGTTGATCTTTCGACAATGACCAGACTTACAACGGACCATAAAATAATGGAGAACCGATTGAGCTTTTTGAACCGTCGCCACTTCGATCAATGCCATTGTACCCAATGCTAATGATACAAAATACAGCATTTTCTATATTTTTTACATTCACGTTGACGCATAAAACCAGAAAGAAAAAAACATAATTTCGAAATTTTTACATTTTAATTTCATGGTTTTCAATGAGATGGCTCAATTCAATTAAGACCGTAATACAATGGCTTTTAGAACGTACATTTTTGTAATCATTGAGATGAGAATAAGATGAAAATGCAAACAAAAAAAAATGTTTGAATGAATTTTTAAAAAACGAAATAAAGAATTTTCGGTTTCGAAAAAAAAAATGTAAGTACTCAAAAATGCTGAAAAAATAAATAGGATCGCAATAAATTATGCAAACCGCTAAATATCAAAACAATCGACGAACCATCGAGGAAATCCATCGATGCGAGCCTCTTGAATTACCGTCGGGCTGAGAAATCTACGAATATGAAGAAAAAAAAAATCATTTATTCATCCAAATGCTTCTGGATTTAGATATCGCGGTACTTTGCCGAAACTAAGTTCATCCGCCCGAACGCGCGATACCTACAGCGTTGCTGTACCGACTAAACGAATTATTCATTTTGCTTTGCGACCCACGGAGTTCACGGAAATCGTCTGACTTGCGCGACAAACACGTAGGTCTATATTAAAGCTTACTGGAAGTCCCTAAGTTTCCTCATTACTTTTATTATTTTGCATACATGACTACCGTAACCGCGTACACTCGGAGTGATTAGCGAGACTCGTTACCCGGATCTTCTCCGAGATTTATGTACTACTTCGCGAATGTAGCCTTGGTGTTGAATGCAATTTAATTAATAGCTCAATTAATTACCGATAAGATCTATCATTATTCATTCTAAATACGGTATCTCTGAAATAATATCTCGAAGAAAGAATAATTTCCACATCATCGTTGTTTACGAATTTTACTTTAATCGTCGAAGAAAATACAATATATTTTTTTATTGAAATTTTTTTTGGTTCAATTATAGGATAAATTGCCGAATATCCAATACAAATAATTATAATGAATTTATTTTGTGAAATAATAAATCTAAGAAATAATCTGTCTCCAAGAATAATTTTCTTTGTGAGAAATGATAAATTTAAAATAAATTTATTATTATTATTATTATTATTATAGAAATATAATGGAAATAAGTAATAATAATTATTATTATCATTATTAAGAAAACAATAATAATAATAATTAATAATAATTAAGAATATTATTATAAATAATAATAATATTAATAATTATTAATAATTAATAATGATAATAATCATTATTATTATTTCGCTTTCCATTGCAGCTTTTTAGCGGCGCTTCATATCTATCCTGTGAAATGATTTTAATGTATGACCAAATTATTCTTGTGCAAATTGAGATTAATTCAATTAAACTAAATGATGGTTGTTATTCTGTTGCAGCACAAGTATGCCGTTACACGATATCACGATGGACCCAACGCCGGCCATGATAAATGGTCAGTATGAATACGAAAAATGCTTCAATAACAATAGATTTACAATAATAACCGAAGTTTTTGATTAAAGATTAGACTTTAGAAAAATATAATATTTGGTTCTGTAATGAATTTCCCCCGATTTTGTATTTTTTCCCCGCAATTTCGTGATCCGTTGGGTAAAGTATGTATGTGCATTCGCGATTCCTTTCCTTGCTCTACAAACTTATTCTCTTTAATGTTTCGAATCAATTAATTCTAACCAATCTCAGTCTTTCGAAATAAAAGTTCCAGGAGGTTAAAAAAAAATTCATTTTCGACATCTGCTCTATTTCCGTAACGCTCATGAAGTAGATGCTACATACCTCCTAGAACCGCTCAATATTGTTTCACCAATTTCAAATTAAATCAATGTTTTTGCCTCCCAAAACTTCAATTCCAAAGCCCGGCAAATTGATAAAAATGAATCAATCCGAAAAACAAAAGCCGATGGCTTCACAGACCAAGAAAAGAACTTGCGAATGCACATCCACAATTTCCCGAACGAATCTCAAAATCGCGGGGAAAAAAAATAAAACACGAAAACGTCGGGAATTTAATGCACAACCTAAAACGAACAGGGAAAAAAATGCAAGTCATTGGAATAATAGGATTATGACACGCTGCGCGTAAAAGTGCGGTTTTACGTTCACTTCGTTCTTGTCAAACCGCATTTATGCACCTTGTGACATAAAAATTCGTACGATGCTCGTACGAAAAACGTTATCTGGACTCGTGTGATTGCAACACTCGCCTTCAACTCGTTCTGCAAACTCACACTCGTCAAAAAAAATTTTTTCGTACTAGTGTCATAATGTACCATTGTGCGTGGAGAGGACGGTTAGTTAGTTTAAGTTGGTTGATTATCGGACGTCGCCGGATGCGATGAGTGTCACGCTTCACGTGCAGCCCCAGACAACGAGTTGACGACCCAGCCTGTAACTAATATTAATAACTTGCGATAAGTACTCGGCCCGAGGTATTTTCGTGGTCGGTTTCTCGTATGAGCTGCCGTCGCTGCCGCTTCTGCCGCTTATGCTGTTGCCGTTGGAGCACTATCATATTATCTCCACGGTCTACATTAACATCGTTCGTCGAACGCCATTGTTTGCGCGTGCAAAGCGAGGCAGAATCGCGCACGATGCGTGAAACTGTGAGTAAAGATGCTCCAGAAGCTCATGTAGCGAATCTAATGTGCAACGGAAGATTGAACCTTCGGAACTTCGTCGTTATCGGGCATAATTTATCGATAATCGACACACCTTCGTCGCTTCATTGCTCACGTTCGATCTCTCGTACGAGTGTTTTATCGCGAACACGCGCGCATACGTTTCACGGTAGATAAAGTATGACGATGTGGAATCGCGAGGAATTTTGAAGAAAAAGGAAATAATGAGAATTGTATTGCAAGGAGATCGTGATTTTTTTTTATTGGATATTTTTTTTGAAATCGTATTTGAGTTTGGAGTGAGGGAGGGAAAAATTGGTGGATTAAATATTTTTCAATGGGATTGCGGTGTTGATTAGATTGAAGCTTTGATTATCGTTTATTATTGATTTATTATTGAAGGGATGTTTATTTTTTTTTGCGAGAAATTAAATTTGAGATTGCGGGGAGAGAATGAAATTTGTTGTATTATTCTTGCTTAATTAGATCGCAATATTATTTGAATGAAAATTTTGTCTATGAATTATATCTCTATTGAAGATTTGGATTTGAGATTCGAGCAAGAGAATACATTTCTTTTGTGTTTCCGTAAATTTTAATATTTATTTATTTTGATATTAATTGTAAATATTGATATTCTATTATTCCTCAAATTTTCAAAAATCTGAACGATTTTTCCATATCCATGAAGTAAGACCTTAATTCATATTATCCGAAGAGAGGCACGGTTGCGTGTGGTGGGTGGAAGGTTGCTCGAAGATTTATGGCAATCGTGCGGCTATCGGTACGGCTTATCCCGGTTATTGAGTTTCATAAGTGCATCACGGGGCACCCGGTGCAGCTGCCGCGACCGGGCCGAGACGGAGAGACGCCAAGAACCCTCGGCGGGTGCATCCGAGTCCATTTTCGACGCTCTTCTCCCTCACGTTAGATTCTCGGAAATCGGTGACGTTCATTTATGTCCCTCGACGAGCCTCTGTGTCTCTCGTTGCACTCCGGCTCTTGCTCGAACTCAAACCGAATTGTTGTTTTACTATACACTACGTTTACTATATATACGTTAGATATATATACCGTGTGTAGAATCATAAATCTTCTGGAAAATAAATATTTTACAAACTTCAAATAAATCATTTGCTCATTCATTTTTTAGTATTTCGTAAATTTGAATTGGAATTATAATTTAATTTTTCATTCACAGCAATTAATATGCTACAATTACGATATATTGTATTTATTTATTTACATTACATGTGTTATATATCAATGAATTGATTCTATTTATCAATTTTCGAGCATTTATGAAATTAAAATTCGAAAATCGACTCGACTTCGATTATTTTAATTTTTTATAGTAGCAGGAATTCATCTAAATTATTTTAACAAAAATTCAAATAATCGAATTTCAATCGATTTTCTTAATTTTAATATGCACGGATTTATATACTGCATTTAATATATAGTCATTATTTTTATTTATTCGTCTTATATATATGCTATAAATATAATATACATAAAAGTAGTCGACAAATTCCTGGAAACAAAAATTGAAATAACATCTAAAACTCGAAACACAAAAAAAATGTTGCAACATTCACTGCCGAATTCCTAACAAAAAATTATAAAAATCGTCCATCCAAAGATTTATAATCTGCAGTCTAATCGATTGCCACGAGATAAAAAATAAAATATCGAACGTCTAGCGTTCGTAAAAATCCTCGGCGGGCATTGAACAGAACCGAATGCAGCCACCCAACGTGGTCGAACGGTGATAATGAAAGCGATAAAAACGGAGGGGATGGGAGCGGAAAGAGACGACGTGAAGCACGACCGAGGCCGGGAGAACGGTTCGGGCATAGGGCCGAGAACGTGGAGGAGCCGGGTTACCGAAATGAAGACCGTTCGAACGAATGGTTCCGGCCTAAATGTGTCATCTATAAATACTCGGGAGCTTGGGTCTCGCGACACTCTCAACACGCGCGAGAGCGCGCTCGCTCGCTAAGAACGTCATGACGCGTACACCGGTAGTCGACGACGTTTGTCGCTCGTTGCTGCAGGACAAAAGGGATTTACGTACAGAGATAAACGTCCGCCACGAGAAATCGTTCGTTCCCTGACTCACGATTTTTGATCGAGAGAATGGGGAGATTACGATACGTCTGGCGCTGCGATTTGATGAACTTTTTCTTGTAGAACGCTGCGAAATGATGCGAAATACGAGATTCATTTTGATGGCTGGGTTAGTTAATGAAATAGGGAATAGTATCATGATTATATTACTATATTCGTAATAATAATAATAATAATTATTATTATTATATTAATTATTATTATCTTTGTTATATAACACACATTATTATTATTATTATTATTATTATTATTATTATTATTATTCTTATTCCTCTTATTATTATTATTACCATTATCGATTTTATTTTTGAGTCCGTGATTGATGATAGTTACTTCCATTAATTAATCGATCGACGGTGTTTAATTGATTAGCGCGATTGAGTAAAATATAAATATGCATAGTGATGGACAAACGGTAGAAACAAGACAGGACAAGAGGGATTTACGTACAGAGAAAAACGTCCGCCACGTTCGTTCCCTGACCCACGATTTTTGATCGAGAAAATGGCGGAATTACGATACGTCTGGCGGTGCGATCTGATGAACTTTTTTTTTGTAGAACGCTGTGAAATAATCCAAATCACGAGATTTATTTTGGTGTCTGGCTCAGTTTACGAAATAGGGAATAGTATTTAACCCTTTGCGGTCGTATTACCCCACAAAGGTCTTTGCTTTGGTGGCTGAGAGTAGACAAACGAACGCAAAGGGTTAATGATTTTTCATGTCAAAATTTTGTCGTGAAAATCCTAGAAAAAAGATCGTCGATGGGATCCTTCGTCTCTGATATTCGAGAATTGTTTGAGAAGAACGAACGCAGTCACTCTTCGGAATGGGATGAGAATTCATTCGATTTGTTCAAAGAAAATTTAGTTAAGCCTTTGCCGTCACACTGGCGAAGAATTTGACGGTCGTCACAGTGGATGGATTCTATTGAGTCAGTTTTCAAAAAACGATTGTGAGCGAACTATCCGTCCGAAGTGGTTGAAAAAATTCAAGGACATGCTTTGAACATTCTAGACGATGTACGAAAAGTTGATTTGTAGGAAATAAACTGCCAGTATGTTGAAAATAAATTGATAAAAAGATGAAAACGGAAACAAACGCTGCCGGTCGTCGGTTGATCGATGGGTGGATTCCACCCAGTCTGATGGTAAAGGGTTTAACCCACAACTGTCAACTACGAAAGTCATTATAATTCAGGTTCTTCTCGTAATTTAGTCGATTTCTTTATATGCATAAAATGTTCATCTTCATACTTCAAACTAGACTTACTTTTTGGAGCTGACACTATCGTGACAATTCTTATCGCAAAGTGTAGTATTTCGACAGTATACAAGTAAAACATTTTTTTTTAATATTCAAATTTGAAATAGTTCTTGATATTTCTTTTGTAAAAATGTCACCTTTTCGACATTTTCTTCAATTTTTTGGAAAAAAAATAAATCGCATCTGTTTTTCAAAAACTTGAAGAACACTTCGGCATTTTTTATATGTCAAAAAAACGTGAACTCTATTTTACAGCACACATTTTGGTGCTCGGGGTCGAACGGACCCCATGTGACTTGTGAGAAAGTCAACTGGAGTGTGACTGTTGAGGGTTAAAATATTCCCATGCCTCATCAATCATCGATTGTAATTGGTATTAAATATCTTCGTCCATTATAAAATAGATACGATATTTAATATCGTTGAAAAAAGAAAGTTGTATCCAAATTTATTACATAATTACTGCAAAAATGCGAAAAATTGCATTCTCCCATGATAATTAATCATCGTTATTCGATTGACAATGCATATCAAACACATTATCATCAAACGATTCGCCCATCCCCGTTCTTTAAAACCCGATTCAACGACAACTCTCGAGTACCCGCAATTGTCGCATCGTTGAGGCCAATCGGCGGAGGCGCTTGGCCCTGCAAAATCACGACATTCGTATAGACAATCGCGGGGTTGTAATTTTAAACTACCAAGCCCGCGACGTTTTCGACCCACGAATTTTGGCTCAGTAGTCGACGATAGCTCGAATCGTCTCGGTTTGCACTCACTCGAGAACGTCGCTCATGCTCATTGACAATGACAATTCAACGTCATCGACGAACGTTGAATTAACATGCGAGACGAAAAAGTTTGTTCGGCCGAAAATTCGAGCCACGCGAAAATTCGATCATTCGGGCTATGGGATGTGGTAGGTCAAGGCTATCCGATTCTGCGACTACGGAGAACGATTGTGCGGGTATCGATCGACAAACGAACAGCCAACCCATTAGAATCGAAGTGATGTTTGGTACGATTATTATTTTTATTATTATTATTATTATTATTATTATTATTATTATTATTATTATTATTATTATTATTATTATTATTATTATTATTATTATTATTATTATTATTATTATTATTATTATTATTATTATTATTATTATTATTATTATTATTATTATTATTATTATTATTATTATTATTATTATTATTATTATTATTATTATTATTATTATTATTATTATTATTATTATTATTATTATTATTATTATTATTATTATTATTATTATTATTTTTTTTATTTTTATTTTTATTTTTATTATTATTATTATTATTATTATTATTATTCCTTAGTAATTAATGAAATTATATACCTGTAATATCAATATTATTACAGCAATTATATAATTGTAATTTCAATCATATTGATTATATTACTATATTCATAATAATAATAATAATAAAAATAATTATATTAATTATTATTATGTTTATTATATAACACACATTATTATTATTATTATTCCTCTTATTATTATTATTATTGATTTTATTTATGAGCCCGTGATTGACGATAGTTACTTCCATTAATTAAACGATCGCCGCTGTCAAATTAATCACCGCGGTTAGGTAAAATCTGAATATGCATAGTAATGGACAAACGGGAGAAACAAGGCAAAACGGTAATAGGTCGGGGCGTCGCTCGTTATACACATATATATCCATTTCGTTTGGCTGGCAGTGAGCCTGGTTCCTTGCCAAAGAGGTCTTGGCAGTTGTGAACGCCGTGAAGGATCTTCGTCGTCGTCGATGCCACTGCGAAGTTGGCACGTGTCGCTATAGTCGATTTCGTTTTCTCATTTCTTCTTCTTTTTATCTTCCACGTAAAAACTCCGGAACAGTCTGCCGCTATTTCGGTTCGTACAATAATAGCGTTTGATTATTTCGATTATCGATTTTTCGTCGGCAGAGATACGAAGTTGGATGAGAAGGATGATTGGATGATTAAAAAAAAAAAAGAAAGAAAAGAAAGCAGTTGGGACCGATTTCCGAGGGATGAAATTCACGGGTGCACGTTTGACAAAAATGTGTGTAAGCCGCGCGAACGCATGATTCGTTTTTCGATCTGTCGTGAAGAATAATTTGATGCAACGGTGAGGTTGCGTCCGTAGTGTTTTTTTTTTTTTTTTTTATCGAAAGATCGGAGATCGACGGTGTTCGACCGCGTGTGAAGATAATGACGTTGGATCGGGACGTCGTTGTAGTTCACGTGGGTTCTAGGTAGCTCGCTGCTGGGTCGTTCAAAATTGCGCCAAACTCCGCTATGTATCGTAAGAACGATTAAGTTGATGGATCGAAATGCAAAAATTTGTTGGACGACGGATTGTGTGTGTATGTTTTTTTTTTGTTGAGCACCGAATGATGATTTTGAATTTATTTTTGGCAGGTACAAACGCGAGGTCGTCCTCGGCGAAGTCGCCGACGAGCGGGGCTCTGGGCAACGCGCCGGGAATCGGATCGGGCGGCCGAACCATGAAGGAGTACGAGGATCAGCTCGAGGCCTTGAAGAAGGAGAATTTCAATCTCAAACTACGAATATATTTTTTGGAAGATCGAATGGGCATGACTTCAGCGGACGATGATCCTGTGCGAAAAAACATCGAACTCAAGGTTTTTTATTTTTTAACTCCCGGCTGATTAAATTAATGTATTAACTTTTATTTTATTTTATTTTATTTTATTTTATTTTATTTTATTTTATTTTATTTTATTTTATTTTATTTTAGTTTAGTTTAGTTTATTCTATTCTATTTTATTTTATTTTATTTTATTTTATTTTATTATTATTTTATTTTATTTTATTTTATTTTATTTTATTTTATTTTATTTTATTTTATTTTATTTTATTTTATTTTACTTCGAATATTTTTTTTTTGTAATTTTGTAAAATGGCGATTGAAATAAACGATTGCAAAAAATTTTCGGCAGGTTGACATCGAGTCGTTGAGAAAGGAACTGGTTGAGAAGCAGGAACTTCTGAGTCAGGCAGCCAGAGCCTTCGAATTGATCGAAGAACAGAAGGACGTTTCGTTGCGTAATCAAGTTCAGTATCAGGAATCATTGGAGAAGGAACGAAGAAGAATAGCCGAGCTTGAAATGGGTAAACAATTCGTACTTTCCTAACCTCAACTTCGATATCGAATTACCATAACTTAAACATTTTTTCCAACTTTTACCATTGCAGAACTCGAGGATTACAAGGGAAAACTTACCGACACGTCGATGTACTATCAGGAAACCTTCGGAATAACGCCGGAAAAAGCTCTGGAACACCAAGAAAAATTGCATCAGATGGAAGAAGTCGTCGCGTCTCTCGAAGCCGAGGTACGACACTCAACGCAAATATAATTATCGTATTTACGGACTAACGGCGAGATGACGAAATGGAAATTAAATAGAATAATCTGTGACAAACACGGTTGATGCGTGTTTGCCGAGATTCATCGGCTTCGGGCTTCTGTCATCGGTTGTGGGTCGATTCGAGTTTCGAGCATAATTCGACGCGTTAAACCGCGGGCGGCTACCGCGTCACGTTGTTATCAGTAATGTTTACGAGGGATGAGAAGGTTCAAGGCTGATAAGTAACGGAGATCACAGACCGTTTGGAAATGGCGAATATATCCGAGGATCTCGTTGAGTCATCGGAGAAATTCATGAATACATGAATTAATGCCATTTATTATTGTTATTTACTTATAATATCAGTATTATTATAGTTATTATATAATCATAATTATATTGAACATTTTATTGGGAAGAGTCGTAAAAACACGGAAAGAGTATACGAAGGAGAAAAGCAAATTCATTAATTGTATTATATTGCTAGAATAATATATAATTATAATAATAATAAATTATTTTTCAGAGAAATTATTATTTATTATTATTATTATATATTATAGCAATTATAATATAATAATAATAATAATAATAATAATAATAATTATAATTATTATTATTATCATTATAATCATTATAATCAATATGATTAAAATTACAACTATATAATTGCAATAATAATATTGATGTTTAAGGTATATAATATCATTAATTATTGAGGAATAATAATAATAATAATTATATAATAATAATAATAATAATAATGATATAATAATTATAATAATAATTATTATTATTATTATTATTATTATTATTATTATTATTTATTATATAGAAATATAATATAATTATTATATCGTAATAATAATAATAATTATTATTCCTTAATAATTAATGTTATTATATACCTTCAATAAGAATATTATTGTTCCTTAATAATACCTCCAATATGAATATTATTATAGCAATTATATCATTGTAATTGCAATCATATTGATTATATTACTATATTCATAATGATAAAAATAATAATAATGATATTCATTATTATAATCTTTATTATACAACACACATTATTATTATTGTTATTATTATTATCATCATGAATAATATTATTATTCGTTTGTTATTCAGGTTAAACAGATAACTGCGAGTTTGGAGGAGGAACGAAGCTGGGCACAAGAATTGGAGATCGAGAGGGATCAGTTTCGCGATCGTTTGGAAGCGGAAACGAGATTGCGTGAGAAATTATCGACCGAGCGTGACGTCGAGATCGAGGGCCTGAGAGAACGCGTGAAAATCCTCGAGGAAGAAGCGTTCAAACGCGAAAACGTCGTTCAACAGCATAAGAACGAAATTGTCGAGAAAGAACGTGTTATAAAAGAAAAAACGTTGCTACTCGAAGAAACTAGTCGAACGTGCGAGGAGGTAAACGCCGTCGCGGAGAAACGAAAGAATCAAGTCGCGCAACTTCGAATTTCCATTAAATCGAGAGACGACGCTCTCACGGATCTCAACATCAAACATCGTGCGCTGTTGAATCAGGTTTGTACAATTTATTTTGCTTCCTCATAAAGGAAGCTTTGTGACGGTCCGAAATTTTTTTTTCGAGATTTTGATGTCAATAGGTTCAGAATGTCCTACAACATCCAGAAAACACATTCGGAAAAAATGTCCGGATGTATGTGTGTGTGTGTGTGTGTGTGTGTGTGTGTGTGTGTGTGTGTGTGTGTATGTAACCACCCTCTAAAATTCAAACGTTCATAACTCGAGAACGGTTCAAGCTACCGTACTCAAATTTTGCACATATGTGATGCCTTCTAATATCTATGTAATCTGTAAATTTCGCAATTATCGACGCACTTGTTCGGCTTCGACAGCGTTTTGAATTTTTCAAAAAATGTCTGTAGCCACGCTAGCGTCCGCAATTTTTGACATTTTCGGCTAAATAGTTTTTTACATATAGAACTATGTACAAGAACGGTTGGTATTGCATTTGAGCCGAATCCATCAATAACTTTAGATTTTATGATTTTTTGAATTTTTCGAAAAATCAACTTTTTTGCTCTATTTGTCGTTAACTTCAACCAATCGAACCATAATTCTCTGCAAGTATAGGATGTCATTGTGTTATAATACATACCAAATTTGGCCGAGATCGGCTGAACGGGTCGAGTTCTAGAGCAATTAGAAATTTCTAAGTTCCAACCCCTGAAAATTCAAAACCACTCGACCGAACGTGCTCAAATTTATACACACGCTCAAACTAACCGTCAGCTTAAGTTGTTACTAGATTAGATAGGAATTAAACAACGCGCTCGAATTTTGGGACACATTGAATTTTTATATACGTTCGAGTCGGTTTTTATACGGTGGGAAGGATCTACGGATATCCTGCATAAAACAAGCTGCAAGCTGAAACTTGCAATTGGCTTCCCCTGAATTTTCGGTAGTGAACGGAACTTCCTTTATGAGGAAGCCGAAGATTAAAAAAAATAAAATAAAATAAATCGAGAGATGCTTCCTCATAAAAAGATTTCGTGCACTACCGAAAATTCAGGGGAAGCCAATTGCAAGTTTCAGCTTGCAGCTTGTTTACTTTCCTAGGGTGTCTGAAAAAAAAAAAAATTTATTTCCATGCCCTGAATGACGTTACTTTCCGGTCCATCCAATGTATCGTTTCTGTAATGCAATTGCTTTTGCCTTTTGGGCACCGATCGTTCGGTTTTCCTCGAATGTTACGAGCAAATGTTATCTCTCGCCTTTTTTTTTTTATTTTAATGATTGGTTTTGTAAGATCGAAAGCAATGGGGAAAATTTTGTTGGCGATGCTGATGATGAGATTTTGTTTTTGCAGTTTGAAAAGAATAATGCGAAACGGTCGTCGGCGCCGAGCAGTCCGATTACCCCGAGTAGTTTCGAGGGTTTGCGTCCTCCGAGACTCAGCGAAAGTCCGTTCGATTGGGAACGACACAAAAACAGACCGTCGGACAACACGGATTCTGCTATCTTGATCAAGGTTTGCACGAAGTAAAATCGATGCAATTCCCGAATTTCCAGTGGGATTATCGGTGGACAATTGTGTGTGGATATCAGGGTGGTTCTTAATTGGGTGATGCAGGCATTTCTTTGGTATTATTCTTCAAGAGTAATCGACGTAAATGGAAGAAAAATTAGTCGCAATCGGTAATTTGTCCAATAAGTCTAACCCACCCTCAGCAATCGAATTTTGTATGGAAATATTGCATGTATTTCGAATTTTATTGAGGAAATTTTTTATTACTTCAAAACTATACATCATGAAAATAATATCATTTGACAGTTTTGTGGGGAATTTAATGCTCTACAAAAAAGGTTTGGTGTAACATTTTCGTGAATCTAATATTTATTACGTAAATCGTAAAAAATGGATTTTTTGAGCCAGTCATGAAAAGGAATTTTTGTGTAATAAATATTAGATTCACGAAAATTTTACACTAAACCTTTTTGTAGAGCATTGAAATCCCTACAAAACTTTTAAATGAAATTTTTTTATCATGGATAGTTTTAAAATAATAAAAAATGTTCCCAACAAAATTCTAAATGCATGCATATTTCCATATAAAATTCGATTGCTCGTAGGGGTGGGTTAGACTTATTGGATAAATTCCCGATTTTGACCAATTTTTTTTCTATTTAGGTTGATTACTTTTGGATACCAATACCAAAGAAATTCCGAAATCACTCAATTAAGGACTACCCTAGTGGATATAAAGGAAGCCCCAGTATTTACGCACGTGAGATATACCAGCGAATTCTCGGTGAAATTCTAAGAAATAAGTATATCCTTAATTTTTTTCCGATAACGCTTAGTTTCAGAGATACAAGGATTAGAGGATGCGAGATAAAAACCAATCGGGGGTGAGATATACAAGCGATACAGCCGCTGCGACAGTTCGAATAAAACAATGATCAACTCAACTTGTATATCTCACCTCTGATTGGTTCTCATCTCGCATTTTTTAAGCCTTATATCTGAAACTAAGCGTTATCGGAAAGAAACGGAGGATGTACTCATTTCTTAGAATTTCACGTAGAATCCGCTGGTACATCTCACGTCGCGAATTCTGGGGCACCCTGTATATGTATCAGGGTGTCCCTTAATGAGGTTATTCTGGAAATTCAAAGCTGCCGCGCTGTAGTTAAATTCAAGGAATATAGAAAAAAAATGGCGTAAAATTGGAGACCCGTACGACACCCTTAAGGTGAGCCTGTGAGCGATTGAAATTTTCCATTTGAGTGACAATACATTCTTCGATTACTTTGATAAAATTCCTACACCTTAACGACAGGATATTTGGTTGTAGCATGTGGAAAAGTGATGAAGATAAAGGCCATAAATTAAGGGGTCGATCCGCGAAACCACTCGACAAATAGCCTTATTCTGAAAAAATCTGTAAAATCGAAAATATGAGATCAAATTGATCACATTTCAGACACGTGGTAGTTCATGGTTTTATCAACGTCTCTTAAAAATTTCAACTCAAATTCTCAAAAGATGGCGGCACTTCGACTATTGGCCGTCGAAGTCCTCCACCTACTTTTATTATTTCGATGCTCACAGTTTCACTGGCGCAGGAATCGAAAAAATGTCTGTGCATGATTCGCGTGAAAGAATTTTCTCACTTGGTGACATTGAATATCAAATACATAAAAATAAACTTCCAAGCAACGAACAAGTATTCAAAGTATTTTTTTTTTTTTTAATTTTCGTAAAGTAAAATTATCTGCAAGTAAAAGTCGTTCTTTGGTTGTGGTTATCACATGTCCTGTTGGTGAGGTGTAGCAATTTGAAACCGAAAAAAATCTTCCCACAGAATTAAATCGAAATAATCGAAAAATGTAATTTTAATCTTTTTTTTTTTATACACTTTAAATCGTAGTAGAGAGCGCCAACTTCGATATTTCAAAATGACCTCATTAAGGGACACCCTAATATATAATAATAAAATATAATACTTATAATATACAAATATATTCGATATTATCGTACATTATTATGATTCATTAATATTATTCTTACAATCTTCCTAATCAGGAAATCGAGGAACGCGATCGGGAGATGAAACGTCAGGAAGAAGCGAAGAAGCAGCTAATTTTAAATCTCTGCAACATGAAAAAAACCGCCGAAGTGACGGAGGACAAAATGAAAAAGCTCAAGATCGAGCACGAGAAAGCCCTGAAAATGATTCAGGGATTGATGTCGCTCCAACACAAGCACGAGGACAAACAATTGAAGAAAGATCGTCGAATAATGGATTTGGAACACGAGCTCGAAAAAATGTGCAAAGCTCACGACGGTGCGAGGGCCAAACGAAGCGGCCAAAATTCATCGGCGAGGCGAGATCTAAGTAGCGAAACGACGAATCATCCGGAACGCGATCAAACCGATCAGGTCAGTTGGTGAAACTCTGCGTCACCTTTCAGGCATGATTGATCGTAACATTTTTCCAATTATCGTCAGTTTTTTCAATTCCAACGCTTCATTTACACACAATTTTCATCATTCCACGCCCAATTTGTATCATCTTATTATTTTTATAATTATAATCCGCTTGCTGCTTGCTTTTTTGCCCGCTTAATTTTTTTTCTTCACTTTTACATATTAAAAAAAAAACACGAAGAAGAAGAAACGAATAAATTCGACGTTAAATAATTTTTTCATCGATCCGACGTTTGATCCTGCGTGACGAAATCTTTGTTTTCGACGATTGTATCAATGACGAAATCGCGTTTCGAAACTCATAACGAAAATCCCGAAAGCGTTTGCTCGTAGCTTTAAGTCCGTGTGATTGATAGGTCGTCCTCGAGACCGCAAACGTGCGTATAACGAGCGTTTTCTCGATGATTTCGTGATGATATCTGTAAATATCGTTGGCGTAAAACGCGACGAACGAAATACATAGAGGGTTTGACGAAATATATTGCCCATGGGTCGACGGGGCCGTCTCCATGGTCCACGGAAACCCGATGATCTAGACGAGAAAAGATGCCTTCCTTACGGCTAATAATAGAAAACGACGTTTTCTCACTCTCGCGGCGCCTTGGAACCTACTACGATACGTTGCCTCGGCTGTGCTAGAACGAAATTTCGTTTCGACGAGTCAACCACGAACGCGAGTTTCTCTCGTTTTGATCGAACGTTTCGCGAAATATTTATTTATTTTTTATTTTGTTTATATTGGAATAATAATCGCGTACTGTCGATAAAAAATAATGATCGACGATAAAATCGCGTTGCGGTTGTATTAGCGGGATTTTATGACATCGATGACGAACGTCGCGGGTTGGCGCGTTGACCCGCGATTTTGTAAATTAAATTATAAACTGACGAATGAATGATAAAAAAAAAAAAAAAGTAACGATAATTAGATCCTTGCGAATTATATTTGAGAGGGAAACCGGGTGAAGTTTCGCGCGTTGAATGATGAATCGACGATTGTTGTATTGTTCGTGGTGGTAGTCGTTATCGAATAATTAAAAAATAATAATAATATAATTAATCATGCTGTCCTGCTTGTGTAATTCGATGCGAATGGAGGTAGGTACTCGGTGTAACGCGGTTTCTTGCTGTTTTTTTTTCGATATGCCTCGCTAGTTTTTCTGCGTTTGTTCTTTATCAGTTCACACTTTTCTCGCGCAATGTCGTGTGATGCAGATCTGTTTTATTATTAACCCGTCACCGTCACACTGGATGGAATCCACCCTTCGATCAACCGACAACCGACGATTTATCTTTCAGTTTTCATTTCTTCATTAATTTTTTCCAACGTCGCCATTTTATTTATTATAACTAAACTTTTCGTACATCATCTAGAATGTTTGAAGCATGTTTTGTAATTTTTTCAACCACTTCGGACGAATAGTTTTCTCACAATTATTTTTGAAAACCGACTAGATGGAATCGACGACCAGCGGTTTTTCTTTACGTTTTCATTTCTTCGTGAATTTTTTTCAACACGTCGACATTTTATTTTTTGTAAATAAACTTTTCGTACATCATCTAGAATGTTTGAAGCATGTTCTGTAATTTTTTCAACCACTTCGGACGAATAGTTTGCTCACAATCGTTTTTAAAAACCGCCTCGGTGAAATCCACCCCAACTGACGGCTGTGATATTATTCGGTGGTGTGACGGTGAAGGGTTAAAAACAAGAAAGAAAAACAACAACAATTCTCTCTCTCACGCTGATTTAATTGACCAAACACGCAGCTCCTATCGCAGCTCCTATCGCATCTTTAGAATAAAACTAATCTCAGATTCATCGATCTCAAATTGCGCTCTAAGCGGCTTGGAATGATTCTTTTAGGGACCCGCTATCGTGACACTCGTCACCCCGAGGTGTTGGCTAAAGAAAACGAAACGTTAAATCGACACAACGATCCATCATCCTTATCCCGTACCGCACGTCACCGTCGCACGAATGCCACGTTTGTCCCAATAACGCAACGCATGCTCGAACGATTTTATTTATTTACAAAACATTGTAATCGAATCTTCCATGTCGCTGAATTAAAAACACGAATAAACTTGAACAAAAACGTGAATAAAAAAATGTCAAAAAAAAAAACAAAGAATTTTTTTTTTTTTTAAATATAAAGTTGAGAATTTTCGAGTTTCATTAATGGGAAAAATACGTTGGATTTGTATTTTTTGTTTGCGCAGCAACGTTTTGAGGACATGGAATGCAAGATTAACGAACTGCGGGATCAAATCGAAAGTGTCAAAGCTGAGAAGAGTCTTCTGGAGAGACAGATACAGACGGATTCGGAGGTAAGTTGCGAAATTACGAAATTACGATGATTCGAAAGATTCGTTAATTGATCGTTGAAGTTGGCGCGAACGTCCCGAACGAAACCTCGTTGTTGCGAGGAATTTTTAACTGCGGTTCGCTGCATTATTTCCGTGCTTTCGGGGGTTTTCTGAGAGTGTATTTGGCCAGCTTGCTTATAAATAGATTGACATAAAAGCTTCGCGCATGGCACGAGTGCGAACGTTCGCGTATGCCGCGAAACGAGGCCGCATCCGTCCGTAGAATGGATGGCGAAGGAAGCAATGCCGGTTCGTGTGTTTCGTTTTTTTTTTGTAGGGAATTTCGATTCTTGAACGAATTGTTTTGACGTGGTGAAAGGGAGGAAAGTTTAAACTTGTGAATTGATCCTTTGGAATTTAAAATGTTGCGGGGATATTTCTCGATGATGAAGTATTTATATGAACTCTGGGTTTTTTTTTATGGAGGAAGATTCGTAGGACGTCTTGAATGCTGAGGAAGAAATTTGTGGGTTTTGAGTTGCAGCTTGTTTCCTATATAAAATTCGGACCCTTTCACCGATCTTCGTCAAATTTTATACGTGTTACGATTGAGTGATATTCTATAGATGTAGCGAATTCGGATTCGATTGGTCGAAGCTGTCGTGAGTTAGGGCGAAACGTCGTTTTTTCGAAAAATTCCAAAGTCCTGTAAAATCCGATTCCTCTGACTGATCTTCACCAAATTTTATACATAGTACAGTCAACTGAGGTTTCATACCTGCAGCAAGTTTGGGTTCGATCGGTCAAAGTTTCCGTGAGTTAGAAGTTAGAGTAAATTTTTCGTAAAATTCAAAATGTTATAAAATCTGAACTTCTCGATGAATTCGGTCCAAATGCAATACCAACCAACCTTGGGTACAAACCTATTCGTGAAGAACTATTTAGACGAATATCTCAAAATTTGCGATCGCTGTAGGGTGAACGTCCTTTTTTTTTGGTTTTTTGAAAACGACATAAAATCCGAGCCACAGATTCAATCATGACAAAAATTATAGTCAATGGAGAAATTATTGAGCTGCACATGTCTGCAAAATTTGGGGGCTGTAGCTAAAACCGTTCTCGAGATATACACGTTTGAATTTTCGGAGGCATTTACACACACATAAACACGTTATACCCACTAGGGTGTCCTTAATTTCCCAAAGTTGACATTTTTGTTTTTGGGCCACTTCATAGAAAAAAACCCTACGAAGAAACAAAAATTTCGAGCTTAAGTAGACCATTTGAAAATAATATTAACACTTGCCCGATGGCCAACTTCAGAGCACGTGGGATAGGTGTTAAATGATTCATTTTTAAATGTTCTAGGCTCAACATTTTTGTTCTTTTCGTAAATTTTATTTCTAGGGCGCGGTTCAAAGAAAATTATGAATTTGGCAAATAACAAACACCCTAATAGTGACATACATCCGGACGTATCTTCCAAATGTGTTTTCCCGCCGTTTTGGCCCATTCTAAACATGGAAACACGAAGATATCAAAGGAAAAAAAAATCCACAATAACACAACTTCCTCCATAAGGAAGCGAAAAAGAACCAAAAAAAAAAAAACAGCAACAACACGAAACACCAATACCAAACCCCAAATACCAAAAACCCAATTTTTTCCGCATTCGCAGGCACTCGAGGACCAACTAAACGAGAAGGAAATGAAGATAGCCCATCTGGAAATGGAAAAATGCTCATTACAGCTCGAATTGCAAGAAAAATTGGACCAATTCGAACGATTGAAGGCATCTCACGACGCGGCCACAGAACGACTCGACAAATTCCAATCCGAAGATCCAACGGCCGAGGAAAATCGCCTGAGACAACAATTATCCCAACGCGAAACCGAAATAGACGAGAAAAATGCAAAAATCGAACTATTATCAAAAGATTTGCAGGTGAAGACGCAAAATCTTCAAAAACTAGTCAATACCGAGCTTTGGAGCAAAAACAAGGAAATAGCGAAGCTTCACAATCAAACGATGTCGGCGAACAATAATTCGTCGTCCCAAGACGCGAATCGTGGCAACAAAACCGAAATCACGCAACAAGACGAGCGTGCGACGTCGCAATTGGAAATAATATTGAAAGAATTGAACGACATTGGAATAAAAGTGAGTTTTACGAATCAAATCGTGCAATTGAATTGCGTGAATGGAAACGAATCCGTGGACGTCAAGACAATGACGGAATACGTGAAAAAGCTCGTTAATCAAAAACGTGAATTGGAGAGAGAAGTGGATTATTTGAGATGGTTAAAACTCGTGGCTCAACCCGACGTTGGAAACGCTCAGGATTTAGAAATTTCTTCTTACGCCGATAACGAAAAAGCGATAAAATATTGCGAGATGTTGCGAACACACGTCAAAGATCTTTTCAAATTTATGAAAGAAATGCTCAAGAGCAATCATTGTCCCGACGGGACCAACAGCGATCATCGAAACATCGTTCTTGACGTTCTTTTGAGTTCGAAAACGCTCTACGACGATTTTGTAAAATCTCAGGACGGTCGTTCGACGTGGGACGACGCGATTGATTACGATCGAACGATCGAACGTCGTAGTTTGTCGACGGAAATCGTAGCTGCGGAGGAGGGTGATCGAAAATTAAACGGTTCCGAGGCACAATCGGATTCCGAAGCTTTTTCCGAACCCGATAGAAAAGTTTCTCTCGCCAGAATCGGTCTTCGGGAAACTCACAAGAGTCAAAAATCTTCGAACAGACCGCGCGTTTCGAAATATTCGAAGAATTTTAGCGATTCCGAGGATTCCATCGATTACGTACCTTATCACAAGATCAATCATCAGACGGAATTTAACGTTGATGCGGATTGCGGACAACAGATTCAGGGGCTCATGGAGACGAACAGATTGCTTACCGTGGAATTGATCGCTTTGAGAGAGGAAATTTTGTCGAAAGTGTCCTTGGATAATGTGAGGATATATTTTTTCATTCATTGGTTTTGAGGTTTTGCTGGATGGGTGTTGGGAAATATCCGGAGTTCTTGAAAATTTGGAGGATGTTCTTGATGGAATAATTATAGATGAATTGTCTCAGAATTTTTGGATAATTTGAGTAACTACATAATTTAGAAGTGGTGGATTTATAAATTTAACAAGGTCGTTTGTGGGGAAACAGCTTCTGCAGATGTTAATGGTTGCAAAACGAATGGAACTGAATCGTCGTAAATACTGAAAAAATTATGTCATTAAGATTTAGGATCGACAGATTGATTATGCTTAGTTTCAAATGAATCGACTGCGTAATTGTCGAAAAATTAATTAACGTAATGAGGAGCCTGAAACGGTTGAAACAGTTGTACTGTCACTGACAAAACGTCAGTGACAAGCCAATATCGTCGAATTTGACTTAAATTATTATTAAAAGTGGTAAATTAACATTTCTAAGTTTTGATTTATCATTAGTTCAGCTATTTGCAAGGCTTAACATGTACGACATGATCCAGACTTGTAAATCCACGATTAACCCATTTTGAACAAACTTTTTGCCCGACTGTCCATCCAGTAAGACCTTAATACATTTCCTAAAAACAAAAGAATCTCAATTCTTTTGCGTATTTTCTTTTATACGTCGGTTAAATATAAAATATTTCAATAATTCTCAGGTAATTGACGATAAATTGGAACCCATAATCGCCAAGTTGGATAAATCGCAAAAGGTTCACGAGAGGTTGCAAATCGCTCTCGAGAAAAAAATGCAAGATTGGAACGCAGCGAGAAACGACAACAATAAACACAACAGCATCCGCAAAGCCCAACTAGAAAAAAAAATCAGCGACGTTGAGACAATGGCCGTAGAGATGGAAAAGCAAAAGAGCGAACTTTTGCATTACAAAGAAGATACGGAGAGGAAGGCTGCCGATATGCTGATAACTTTGAACAGGGAAAACGAAGCGGTAAGTTTTATTTCTCTGTCTCAACGTCGTAATCAATATTCACAGTCGATGCGTTGGCTTATTTTTAAATTGTTTTTATCTTATTTCTCTGCTGTAATGAAGTTTCTCGATGAAATTTCAGCTTCGTTCGAGGATAAAGTTACTGGAAGAGGAGAACGAAATCACGCGATCGAGCGTGGCGACGTTGTCGAACGATCTCGATCAATTGACGCTGTCGCACAGTCAGATTCTCGTGGAAAATACGAAACTGACGAATGACAAATTGAAACTCGAACAAGAAATTCGCAAGAATGAGAACAAATACGACATGACAGTGCGTTCCCTTCAGGATAAATTTAACAAGGAGGTAATGATAACGCCGTCGATAATACGTTTTTGTTTTCTTATCATCGATTATTTGATTCTTTTCCGTCGAACTACCAAATAATATCACGACCGTCACACTGGGTGGATTCGACCCAGTCAGTTTTCAAAAACCGATTGTGAGCAAACTATCCTCCCGAAATGGTTCAAAAAATTACAGAACATGCTCCAAACATTCTAGATAATGTACGAAAAGGTTCCCTATAAGAAATAAAATGGCAACATGTTGAAAAAAATTCATAAAGAGATTAAAACGGAAACAAAAATCGGCGGTCGTCGATTCCACCTAGCCAGTTTTCAAAAACGATTCTTTGCAAACTATCCATCCGAAATGGTTGAAAAAATTACAGAGCATGCTTCAAACATTCTGGACGATGTACGAAAAGTTTCTTCATAAGAAATGAAATGGCAACATGTTAAAAAAAATTCATAAAGAGATGAAAACGGAAACGAAAACCCGGAAAAAATCATTCGAATTTAATAACGATTTCACTGTTTTCTCTTGCACAGGTGACAGATCTGAATCAAATGAACGATTCTCACCGGGCCAGGCTCGAAGAACTCGAAACCACCAACAAAGAGCTCCGAAGGCACGTCGTTGTCTGCGAAGCGAGCGATTCCGCGCCAAGTTCCAGCGGAGTGTCTTCCATTCCTCCCGATTCAAATCACAAACAAACGTGCAACGATCTCATGCAGGAATATCACACGTACAACGTAATTAAAATTATGTTCTTCATTTTTTTTTTAAACAATAATCTGTAATAAAATTTTTTATTTCGCCAAACGACGAGAAATGAGTGAAATCTTAACGCGATTAATTACAGGGCTCGCAATATTGGCTGTCGATAAATTATCCAACGTCGACGGGTCGAAGCAAATCCAGTTGCTCACCGGATTTGGGCATCGAGAGCGACGCCGCGGTTTCGTCGACGAGACCTCTTCAAGATACCCTGAAAATAACGGAATCCATGACGAATTTATTGAGCGACGAGGATTACAATTCGAACACGCACAGAGAAATTCGCGATTTGGATCGCGACAGTCCGATTCATTTGGAAGGTCGTTTGTTCAAGCTTTTTTATTCGCTCAATTTATTTATACACGATATATTATATTATTATATTATTTCAATTTATTTATACACGTATGATTCCACCGAATTGAGACGACGGGACTGGCCTGGCCTTGGAAATACCGCCGTCTCTCTACGGTTGATTGGCTCATATAAATATATATATATTTATATGAGCCAAAAAAATATATATAGGGGGCATTCCATGACAAGTCGATCAAGTTCTGGCGGCCATTTTTTAGATCGTTTTCATAATTTTTTATTCGAAAGTACTCATCGAAAAAAACGAACCCAATTTTTTTTAAATTTTTTAAAAATATATTTTTTGGGATTTTTTTTTTTTGAAAAAAAAAAGAATGTCCGTTTTTTTTTCGCCTCAAAAAATTCACAGAATTCTTATGAATTATAAGGAAATTTTCAAACGCTATTGCAAGATCGAGTTCTCAAAACTACCGGAGAAAAAAAATAAAAATAAAAAAATTGTATACGTGACAAATGCAGCACCAATAGCGAATTTTTTGATTTTTATTTTTTTTCTCCGGTAGTTTAGAAAGCTCCATCGTGCAATAGCGTTTGAAAATTTCCTCACAATTCATAAGAATTCTGTGAATTTTTTCAGGCCAAAAAAAAACGGACATTCTTTTTTTTATTTTTTTTTATTTAAAAAAAAATCTCAAAAAATATATTTTTTAAAAATTTGAAAAAAATTGGGCTCGTTTTATTCGATGAGTACTTTCGAATAAAAAATTATGAAAACGATCCAAAAAATGACCGCCAAAACTTGATCGACTTGTTATGGAATGCCCCATATATATATATTTTTTTATAAACGGTGATTTCAATGTGTTACGTATTTATAGGTCTCGATGAGGTCGAAGCGTTGAAACAGGAGAACGACGTGTTGAAGAGAAGATTGATGAAGACGAGAAGGGCTCTCGAAGACACGTTTCAACATCTTTCGGCGTCGAATAAAAATAAAAAGAACGTGGAGAAGGCAATAACGAAGCAACTCATGATGACGAAGAGCATATTAAAAAAGACCAGAACGTACGAGGAAACGTTCGATTGAAAAAACGACGAAGACGACGACGATTATTGAAACGACGTAATTTGACCCAGTGACGATTAATGAAAAATCTGAACGATCGAACATTCGGTGATATTCGTGGAATAACGTTGTGTCATCGTTAGATACGGTTTTTACTTATCTACAATCTATGAATACTACAATCGTGCGCGAACAAAAATCGTCCGTTGTTTATTCGGCCGAATTATCGTTTATTTGGCAATTTTTTTTTACGCCGAGGCGTATTTTTTTTTTTTTTTCTAATTTCTTTTCTGCACCCCTTTTTCCAATCGAAGCGACTGACTGTGAAACATTTGGACTACGAACGATCGTCGTTGTCGCGGATGCGGCAAAGAAAAGAATATTTTTTCACACGAACGTACAAAATAACGTTTTCGTTTTTTTTTCTTTTTTTTTTTTTCGATGGAGCCAAAGGAAACGGGAAAACACGGAGTTGTAACTATTTGTACATTGAAAGGACTGTATATATTCACGTGAAACCCGCAGAGAAGAAATGGATTCTTCATCGTTTTATAATTACTTTTTTTCTTTTTTATGTTAATTTTTTTTTTTCGTCCCGTATTTAAGATTACCGTGCGCGAAGGTTTTTTTTTTTCGTTTTTGAGGAAACCTCGTCGATGAAACTAAGAGCGCATGTTTATTTGGAGAAAAATTGCGCATCGTACAACGCACAACGAGAAATTTATGAGTCTGTGTAGCGTAAAAACGAATTAAAAAAAAAAAAATGATACGTAAGTTAACGAGAAAATCTTAAAATGTAAATAAATCGGAAGGAATAAAGTGCCATTGATACTTGCCATTTGATTTCATTCTTGAATCGACCAAACCCTTTCGGAGAAAGTTGGGAGAATTTTACAAAGACGCAATTCTTATTCGGTTATTTGAATAATTAAATGGATAATTCGGTTATGATAAATTTTTATTATCACTTGATGACTAGATAATAATATAAAGATTCGTAATAATAACTGATTTTTGTTTTGTGTTTTTGTTGTTTACGAGTTGCGAACGCGGTGAATATAACGTACGCGCTAATTTATTCCATACGCAGTATGGGATGTTTTTTTTTTTTTTTTGCAGATTTTTCGCCTCGTGTTTGACAGCAGATGTTGCCGAGCTGTGGATATAATTCGTTCGTTCTTCGTTCTTCGGATGTTTTCACAAGTACGACAATCGTAGACTTGTTTTTTTTTTTTTTACATTCGCAATGTTTACTTATTATTTTTATCAATGATAATTTATTAGGTTGTGTGAGAAATTCTCGCGTTTTTTGTATTTTATTTTCTTCCCGCAATTTTTGGCTTGTTAAGTAGATTATTTATATGTATTCTCGAGTCCTTTTCTTGGTTTGCAAATCGAAATGGAAGGGAAAACTTGAAAGCTTTTGAAATGGAAGTTTGAGGAGGCGAAAAAAATGCATTTTCGACATCTGCTCTATTTTTCCTATTTCGTCGTGGTCGAAAAGCTACTGAAGCAGCTCGCGAAATTTGTAACGCGTATTGAGTAGCTGCGATAGCTTCGAAAACCGTTCAAGATTGGTTTTGCCAAGTTTAAATTTCAAATGAATTTTTTTGCCTCCTAGAACTTCTATTTCAAAACCCTAAAAATTGATTAAAATCAATTAATTCGAAAAATTAAAGCAGATAGATTCGTCCACCAACAAAAGGACTTGACGAATGCATATATCTACTTTACCCAACAAATCTCAAAATTCCGGGGAATAAATAAAATCCAAAAACAACGAGAATTTATCGCACAACCTACGATTTTTTTTCTCGGCTTTATCTCAGAGATCAAACGAGCCAAATATCTTTCGGTTAATAAAATCTTTCCAATAATTATTATCAATATTTCGTTTCTCCGTTCGTTCGTCGAATACTCTCTCAGTACTTTCAAACGTTTCGAGCCTTCCTAATCTGTGATATCCGAAGATCCGTGAATCGTCACAACAATAATAATGAATAAAAATAATAATAATAAAAAATAAAAACGAAACAATTTCCACTAACCGCAGCGTCAACCTCGCAAATCGACATACGTTTCATCTCACTCTTCACCGCGTTACCCAACAATTAGCGAAACGCTGACACGCAACTGCCCGACATACGAAATATACAAGGAAATACAATAAAATTCTTACATCCGACTATTTACAATATTTCATTTCCATACACGATCTAACCTTACGCGATTGTCGTTTACGACGACAACGATATCGCGATGTGCACGAGATTACTCACAACTCTTCCACTACAAGAATACAATAATCATCGGCGCGAATTACATACGAGCCGTCTACGCGATTTTTTGTTTCGTTTCGGCGAGAAAATAAAAATTCAAAAAAATAAAAATAAATGTATATATATAAAATCAAAAGAAACAAATAAAAACTCTCGTGCACGTCGACATCGCGACGCGACAACACTATCATCTAACGAATCATCGTTTCGAGTCTATTGATAACGAAAAACGAGGAACTTGTACATAAATATATATACATATATATTTATACATATATATATATATATAAATATATATATAAATGAATATCTATTTTTAACCGTATTATCGATGCGTATGGACTATGCTCGTACGAATGAATATTCCTTCATTATCAATCTCTTACCTCATTATCGTGCATTTATCGTTAATCGTGCTACGCACTCCTGTACATAAAATCAGAGACGTTCTTCTTTTTTTCTTCGATTTCTTTGTTTTTTTTTTCTTTTTTAACGCTGATAGCGACGGCAAGTTACGCGACGAATTGTCGAAGGTTGGGATGGAAAATCTTTTGTATTTTTTCGTTTTTTCTTTGTTTTTTCTTCATCTCAAGCGGGACGGTACAGTCGAAGTACGGTCTTTGGGGAACACCGTCGGCCTTCCGTCGACCCACCTTCACGGTGAGCCATCCGGAGCGTTTTAACCGCATCGGCCGACTCGTCCTTACCTACGTACGGTATTTGCATAAGGATTTGTTATGGTTATTTCATTTCCTTCAATGTAATTTTTTTTCTTCTTTCATTTGACTCGTGTGTCGGGTTATGTGGCGTAATGGGGATGATGATGGGGATGCTGGGCGGGTTCACCGCCGAGCCAGGAGTCCGGCGACGGAGGAAAATCCGGGTAACCGCCCGGACCGACACCCGGCCCGCTTCCGCCTCCACTTCCGCCGCTCACCGCGCTCGGACCCCCACCCGCGCTCGATTCGTTGCTCAGATCCGATCCGGGTCCTGGTATCATTCCACCCGTTCCGCCTGTTATGGATAAAGGAATCATTTATTTGTAATATTATTACTATATAACTACTATTGTACATACTACTGTGTATACAGTACTACTGTACTTATTACTGTATATTATTATTATTGGGATCGTTATTATTTATGGTATTTCACTAAAATAATAATAATAATAAGTAATAGAATATATTATAAATAATAAATAGAACTATAATAATAATAATAATAATCATAATAATATATTATATTATAAATAAAATATAACATATAATATATTATAATATATTATATTATATTATAAATAATAATAATAAATTATAAATTAGTATAAATCATTATTTTGTTTAATATTATAAGTAATATATTATATTATGAATAATAGTTAGAAATTATAAATAAGTATGAATTATTATTATTATTATTTTCTTAAAATAATAGTTTTTACATATTTTTTTGTAGACAGTTATTGATGAGCATAGTTTGGTTAATGACGTAACTATAACAATAGTCAATTATTCATCAATTGATTATTCTTGTTATTACTACTATCATTATTTTTAGTATTATTATTATTAGTATTTTACACGATAATAATAATAATAACGATAACTGAATCAATTAAATATCTGTGTAATTATTATTCCTTCAAAATTAAATAGTTTTTGGATGTTTTCTCATGAATAGTTTTCGGTGAGGATGACTCAGTCAAAAGTATAATAATGGCAAAGATAAGTTATTGATTATTATTGTTTTTGTTGGTTGATTTGTCGAACGAAAATGCGTAAACTTACCGAGTGTCGTGTAGACGGATAATCCGGTATCCGGTGGATAGGGAAATTGAGGTGGTAAGGATGGTGACCGCGACGTTGATAGATAAGGAGGTGTACCGGCTCCGAGATAGCCACGGCCCGGTCCGCCGCCACCGGGGGGACCGGATAAACCACCGGGCCCATTGCCCCCGACGGTACCGGGCCCGCCCGGACTCGTGCCCTCACCGTCCAGCCCCATATTCACGACTGTGCCGTAACTGTCGTTGCTCAGGTCTGTAAGAAAAAGAACGAAAGGAAACAATAAATTATTCGTCTATTATTGGGATCCGTTTTATCCCATTAATTTATCATTTTTGCATTAAGCTTTGGCGATGTCGACCTAATTCTTTTAGCTACTTTCTTGAGATTTCTATACTGAACTCTTCGAATATATTTTTTTCCTCTTTGTATTTTCTTTTGGAAATAATTTATGTCGACTATACTTCGCTTAATCAACTCAATGAGAGTTTGATGGACTAAAGCACAATCAACGATTTTCAAATTATGAAAAAAAGTCGTGAGAAAAAAAAATTAGTCGTATTTGTTACAGAATAATGATGATGACGATAATAATAATAATATAATATATTTATATTATTATATAATATATAGATATATTATATATAATAATAAATTTACTATCATTATTATTCTGTAATATAGACGAATAACTTTTCTTTCATGATGTAAGAATCGTTGATTGTCCTTTGGTCTATCAACTTTCAATTGATCAACTTTTAGTTGATTGAGGGGAGTAGGTATAGTTAATAGAAATGATTTCCAAAAAGAAATAGAAAGGGGAAAAAATATATTCGCAGAGTTGAATATAGAAGTCTCAAGAATATAGCGTATAATAAGAATAATTATCATTATAATAATTATTATTGTTATTATTATTATTATCATTATTATTATTATTATTATTATCATTATTATTGTCATTATTATTATTATTTATTATTATTATTTTTTTAAATAGTGTACGGTTTACTAATATAATGTTACGCTGCAATATGTAGTTGATATGTATAATAGCGAAGGTGATGGAGTAGCGTGACGAAGCCAAAGCCACCGAACCCACCCCGATCATCTGTTCCGATGGATGGCCAAGATTATTTCACCCTCATCCTTTTAATTGTATCAATTTCCGTCTGTCTTTTTTTCTTTTACGATCGTCGGGCGAGATAACTTTTGACTTTGTACGATGATAAAAAATAAATAAATAAAAGTTTCGGATGATAATGAAGAGGACGAAGCTTCGTTTGCGTTCGTTCCAATTTATGGAGAACCTCGAGTCACTTCCACCCCTCTTCCCCGTCCCTCGCGCGCCTATAATTCTATTTGTCGGCTATTCGGTGAATATTAATGCCGGCGGACGAATATTCACGAAGCCGGGGCGAAGTGGGCGCAGCCTTGTAACAAATTCAGCAATCTTCCGGACCAAATAGACGTCCCTGATATATTTATATATTTTTCTCATTATCTCCACTATTTTTTGAAAATTATTCCGCGTGTGTTTACGTTGTTTTTTTTGTCTTTTTTTATGAGAAATTATGTATCACGGCCGGAGGGCGAAAGAGCGGCCGATAAAAGGTCGGGAGGCGCGGTAAGGTCGAGTGGCGAACGGCTGCAGCAATCTTGAGCGAAATCTCGGAGAGGCCGGTGGCTGGCGCTGGTTGGCAGTTAGCTCGAGCAATCTAGTGAATAATTGAAGAGCATACGCAAGTGCGCGATGCTTCTACGTCGGTCTGACGTACACAGCCGAGACCCGAGGAGGGTAAGAAGACAAGGGTAAGCGCACCGTCCTCACCCTCCGTACGCCCTCACCCACCCTCACGACCGCAAACACACCCACACGCACGCGGAGCTTTCGAAAGCCATTGTTTCGAAGCTCACCGACACTTGTGACGACCGCTTCCGGCCTGCGATTCACCGTCGCGAAGGATCGCGAGTTTCTCCGGGTTCGGGTGTCTGTCGGGCTAACCGAGATTTCGTGAAATAGTGAGAGATTCAAGGTGAATCGAATTACCGTGATGGCCGAACGAGGAATCGAGGTCGATCTTCAGTTCGTCCTTGTCAAGGAGCTTGTCGTGCCTCGGCGAATGACCGCCCGAACTGCTTCCCTTCATACTTCGAAAATACTGGGACCATCGGGTTCGTCCGGCGTCCTTCTTCAATCTTTTTTCCTTCGCCCTTCTGATGGTCGACGTCATGGAAAATGAAAAGATACTTCGTCAACTTTTGATTATCAATAAAAAATTTTCGTAAAATAGAGTATAGTTCATTATTTCAACAATAAAATTGAGTATTGCAATGATTATTAGACATATTTGATTGCAATCAATTGATTTGTTGTAATAAATAATAATAATAATAATAATAATAGTATACTTATATAGATAGAATATATATTTATACTATCTATCTATTGCTTATATTCATATAATTTTCGGAATTGATTATATTTTTGAAATCTAATAACAATAATAATAATAATAATAATAATAATTATTATTATTATTATTATCATATTCTTATTATTATTATTATTATTATTATTATTATTATTATTATTATTATTATTATTATTATTATTATTATTATTATTATTATAATAATAATAATAATTATTATTATTATTATAATTATTATGATAATAATTATTATAATTATTATTATTATTATAATTATTATAATAATAATACTAATAATAATAATTATTATTATTATTATATGATTATAATAATAATTATCATTATAATATGAATACATATATTATTAATAATAATAATAATAATAATAATAATAAATTACAATTTGAATTAATATTAATTCAAAGAAATAATCTATCATTATTATTATAATTAGATATTGAAAATAAAATCCATGTCGAAAATTATATAAATATAATAGATGGATAGATAGATAGTATAAATATATAGTTATGTGAAAAAACTACATTGATTCATTCATTGACTTTTTCTTTACCTATTTTGGAACCAGACTTGTACCACGCGCATGTCAAGCCCTGTATCCTGCGACAGTTGTTCGCGCACGTGTCTCGCGGGTTTTGGACTATTGTTGTAAGCAAGTTTGAGGGTTTCGAGTTGTTTGGCGGTTATCGTCGTTCTCGGCCTCTTGTTCGGAGGTTCGCCGTCTATACTTCCGCCATCGGCCAATTCTGCAACGAATGAAAATAAAAGATTACAATTTTTTTATTTAAAATTCCATAAAGAATAATTATTGTCTTCGATAAATATTTTTTCATTTATAAGAAATAAAATGTTGGGAACGCACCCTTCGCCTTGACTTGCTCGTAATCGGGCTTGCACACGAGCTTGCGATCCTCCATGAGATAGAACTCGTCACCGGTGTCGAGCTGTCGCGAGCAAAGCGCGCACGAGAAACACGTGAGATGATAAACGAGTTCCTGGGCTCTTCTCACGACCTGCGAGGGCGCCAATCCTTGGCCGCAGCCCGCACATTTCGTTCCAAAACGTCTGCCACACCAACAACACACAACATTTGACATTACATTCACAAATAAAACCATCACCGATGATCTTCTATTTCCATCATTTTTTTTTCTTTCCTATTTTCTCATGAACCCCAGAACCGTTGGTCGACAAAAAAATATAATATTTATTTATATATGCGAGAATATATGTATCATGTATATGAGACGAAAATTTGTATTAAAAGATTCGGCCTTACAATTACATTACAATATCGGTTTTCTCAAAATGAAACATGTGGTTATTGTTTTTTCCATTCCAAAAATTGAATTAATTGTTTATATTGATAAATTGTGGATATCGATATTCATACATACGTGGAATATATATACATATGTATACTAATTACATATCAATTTATTTACATTTTTCTATGATTCATTAACATATTTTTATTTACTTATTTATTTTGATATCTGTATAATTTGTTTCAATCTATTTTTATAAGTATTATATTTATGTATATTTATATAAATATAAATATGATAAATTATAAGTATAATTTTCCTTTCAGCAAAAAAAACAGCCCAGTTTTTTATTTAATGAAAAAAAAAACCATTATTGTTATTCAATTACGAAGTAGATTTTTTCGTGCGTCTCGGAAAAACTTTGTAAATATTTCTCTCGACGACGAGGGCGCGACGAAGTGAAATATGGCGTCTCGGCCATTGATGGAACGAAGGGTGAATCGCGGGCGAGGCGATACACGCAAAAGATACCACCGTAAGGCTGTATATCTTCCGAGCGACAATCAATACTTCCGACGAAGGCGTGAGCTTTCTTGAGAGAAAGTTTGTATGCCGCCGCGAATGCGCGCTCGTCTTTCCTCGACCGCGACGAACCCCCCCCCCCCCCCCCCCCCCCATGCAACCCCATGCGTCGCACCCCCGTTCGAGTATTCGTGGCCGGACGTAACGCGCTCGCGATCGGTATGTTTGTAAGATTGATGATAAAAATTGATGCTTACTTGAAAAAATCGTCCTTGCAAAATACGTGACCGTTTCTCGCGAAACACTTGTTGGTCAAACGGGTGCCGCAGTCTCTGCAGGTGAGGCATCTCGCGTGCCAGCATCTCTCCAACACCCTCAGCACGTACCTGTCCAGTATGGCTTCCTGACATCCTCCGCATTTTGGTATCGAGGCTGTTGTTGTTCGTTTGATTTTGTTTTTTTGATTATCCAGCGTCAGAAGCCGCGGCAACGAGAGAGATAACAAAAAAAAGAAATGTTTAGATTAGTACAGGGTTGATATGAGGGTTGTTGAGGCTTGAAATAATTTTTATTTCGAGTTGAATTATTTATCGAAATAAATATTTTTATTTAGAGGAATTCTTTTCAGTGCGAAGCGGAAGCGTTTCTGGTTCGTTAAAAATATATAGTCTATTATATGTACGAGAATTGTTCGACTGATTATTGTCTTTATTTGTGTAAAATGTTCGTCGGTACATTGAAAGAGATTTTGTGCATTTTATATCAAAAATGAAATCACTTCTTTTTATACTTAGAAGATATGTTTCATCAATAAATTCAAAATTGGAAATATATATTCCAATTGTAAATAATTTTAGTCTAAATACAAACAAGATTTAAGTTTCTCATAACAAGTACGCACATGGTAAGTAGCTTATATCGTAATTACGAATCTCTCCCGCGTTCCAATTAATTCAACAAATAAAAAATAAAAATACATTCTAATTAATGAAATCAATGAAAGAAAATCATCGTTCAGATAAATATGTTGACCTACCATTACAGACTATGGGTTAATAATAAACAAATCAATACAAAAATCCCAATCAACCTCCCCAATTGCCTATTCATTTTCATTAGCTCTGTACTCGTTTATAAAATATTTCACCGCCGCCAATTAAATTTCATAAAAATTCGAGAATCAATCACACAAATATTTTCATTAAATTTCTCAAACTTTTGTAATGACTTTCCCTCTCTCCCACGTGTTGTTTAAATATGTCTTACACAAAATTACGTTGTTTACATTACTGCCAAAGAGAACAAATTCCGAGTAATCACAATATCGGTGGATCCGTTTAATCTGATATTGACAATTCGTTATTCCGCGTTCCGGTAAAATTCTTCGAAACGAGACTCACACAGTAGAACGTCGGGAATATTTGGCGGCAGAGTTATCTCGGCCATGGCATTGTCGTCGAGGGGATGAAAAGATCTCGACGACGGATTGTTGTTGCTCGTGTGATGAGATTCGGGACTGCTCTGCGGCGGTGTCAGAACCTCGCTACGACTTCTGTACATCGAGCTGTTCATCGGCAGACCGATCTCGCAGCCCAACATCTCGATACCGATCATTTCGAATCGCGAATCAACGATCTATATCCCAATCGCGAACTTCGCTATCTCGTATAATTAACGAGCATCTTCACACCGGTTTTTATTTATTTATTTTTATCAGTCTTTCATTTTGCTCGATCGATCTATTTCGATCGACCACGAAGATTTTAATCAAGGAAAAACGATTGAAACTATCGTCCTGTAGCCCAGAAAATACACTGTCACCACTGTAACCCTTAATTCAGTTTTTCCTCGAACATTCTTAATTCAAATAAATCGTTAAAAATTTTATTTAATACAATTTTCAATTTAATTCGATTTTATTTTTTTTGTTGGACCACAAGGATTTTAATTAAGCGTAACTAATTGGAACTATCTTCCAGTATCCCAAGTAATACACTGTCACCACTGCCACCCTTAATTCAGTTTTTCCTCGAAGAACCTCAATTCGAATAAATTATTCGATCTGTAATTTATATAATTATCAATTTTATTCGATCGACCTTATCGATTTAAATCAACCGAAAACAATTGAAACTATCTTCCAGAATCCCAAAAAAATATACACTGTCACCACTGTCACCCTTAATTCAGTCTCTCCTCGAAGATCCTTCATTCGAACGAATTATTTAATTTTTTTATTGAATATCACAGCTGCTTGGGGGTCGTAATTCGTTGAATTTATTTAAACGATTTCACGCGACGTTTGTGCTTCACCGTAAACATGGATAATCAACGTAGGTCATCACCGTGAACGGGTTACGTGAGGGAGGGGGTGGTGGTTTGGGTGGAATATTATCAAGTTGACAGGGCGAGAGCACGCGCGCGACTGTCGGCTCACTGCGGTGGTGCTCGTGCGCACGTGATTCTTCGGGGTAGTCCGCCGTGTGGGGGTGCTTTCGGGGGTGAGACTGGGTGTGGTCCGCGACCCTCCGCCACCCCCGCGAGGGTGACGATTGGTCGGTGCTTCGACCGCCCCCAGTATGGCGTGCGAGCTTCGCTATATAGCCTCGAAACCTTTCGAACCACATACAACCTGCTAGTCGAAAGCTCGAACGAAGAAAAGAAGAAAAAATAGAAATAAAAATCCGATATTTCGAAAATATTTAGAATAACGCAGGGTAAGAATGAATCGATTTATCTAATTTTTCTTCTTTAATATTATCTCGCCTTCGGCATCGACGGAAAGATGAAAAAATGGTTAGTGACGTCGGCGATTTAGTTTTTTATGTAATGGGAATTAATGAAATTAAATAAAATCATGATGAAATTAAATTTTTATTATGAAAATGATTTTTTAGAAGAGTGTTATTGTTGTTATTAAAATCATGGTTTATATTTGATTATTTTAGTGTTATTTGAGTTGTAATATTATCATTATTGACATTTTATAGTTATTTCGTTTAGTTAGAATTTTATTAAGACGTTTTTTTTATTGGAGCTACGATTCCAGTTTATGTGAGGGCGATGGTCAAAATGAGAGTGTAGCAGAAGAACCTGTCGCCATCGGCAGACAAATAAAAAAATGATTGGTGACCTCTACGATTCAATTTTTTATTCAATAAAAATTAATGGAATTTAATAAAATCATGATAAAATTTAATTTTCATCATAAACATGATGTTTTACATAAGTATTATTATTCTTATTAGTATTATGGTGAGTATCATCATTGAAATATTATTTGAGTTATATTATCATCATTATTGAAATTTTATTATGATTTCTTTTATAAACAATTTTATTATAAAGTTTTCTTTTTATTTGAGTTAGGATTTTGGTTTGTGTGAGGACGATAGTTGAAATAAGGGTGTAGCAGAAGAGCCTTGTGCAGAGTCTTGGGTAAGAAATGCTGTCGTGATAAGAGCGAAGATGGCGAAAGGGACGACGAGGGGGTGGCTCGAGGGATCGAAAGCGACGGGGAGGCGGTGACGCGACGGTTGTGCGGTTAAAAAAAAAACGGGACTCGGATTAAGAACTTCGGATGGTGCTGCTGCGGCTGCTGCTACTGATGCTGCTGGCTCAGCGAGGATACGCCATCTTACAATCTCGCAGCATCCCCCGCTACCCTCGCGGAGATACACAGCTCGGAGTTCGGTGGCGTTGTACTTGTTCTCTCGCTTGTCCGCACTTCAGATAAACACCTGCCAGGTTCATTACTGATTTAAATGTTCGATCAAATACGACGATACAATAAAGTCGAAGACACGATAGTTTCTAGTCTTTTTGTCAGTCTTCCATAGAAAAAATACAATTCCGGGGATTATTAAAAAGTGAAACTCAAAGGCGAGACAATTATAATTCAGCATCGCGAGTGGAGAAAAAAATTCTGGGCCGATTAAAAATATTTGGATAATTTTTATTAAATAATCATTAGAAAATGCAAACTCTGCGGATATTAATATAAATTGATCATTCGAAAAAAAAATGGATGATCGAAAATAAATAATAAATGATTGAATTAACCATAATGACAATAAGTATCGTAATTAAAATAATTAAGACTAAGAATATAATATTTAATAAGGATAATATAGTAATAATTGTAGTGAATAATTAATAGTCAATGAAATAACAAAATCAAATATGGAAAAAATTATAATCCTCAATAATTCATTCGTAAATATTTTCTCAAAAGTACCGTAATTTTCGTTCCATATTTATTTCCTCGGACTAACTCCGCTAATTTTTCATTTATTCAGCCCCTCAAGCCTATCCCTGATTTCCAGTGCTTTCAATGTTCATCCCACAATTTTCCTCCACATTTTCACATCCACCGAGCGTGTCTATTGTTCCAATCGGAAACAGTTGTAACAATTCGATTGTTTGGTCCCGCAATCGCTGACGAAACGAGCGATAGATAGGATCCCGGGTTGGGTAACGCTTGACCGAAAATTTGCCTACCGTATTCAACGATACGCAACATTGCATAACGCTTCGGTTCGTGGGCCATAAAATTCACGTTATTTTATCGAAACCCAGCATCTGTATGATTTTCAGGCTTTTTCTCCAAGCCCAAAAAGCAATGATATTTTTCCTTTTGTATTCGACGTCATGTATGCATCTATGTATGTATATATAGAGCATTGTCGGGGATCGGTTAACGCACCGTGAAGAAGCCACGATTTTCCACCTGACGATCACGCGCGTGCGGCTATTTTGCTGCTGTCGCGCGTTCGGAGCAACCCTCCTGATGGCCGCGCGTGCCTCTCTCTCTCTTTCGCTCCCTCTCTTTCCCTGCGACCATCGTCTACGACCCGCGACAGATGGTCCGACATTTTGCATATCGGTGACACCTATCCAACAACTCACGCTGGGATCACATCCGCTTGCTCGAAACGGGGAGATTGCGATATCTAGGGCCCACCGATATGACAAACTTTTACGGCACAACACCCTAAAATAACCCTAAGAACAAAAGTAAAGAATTTCTGTCGCTTAGATTTTGAGACGTCGAATTACTTGTATGAAACTTTTTATTTCCAATTCAAAACATTTAAGAAATAAAAAAGAACAAGAGAAATAACCTACAAACTTTATATAGCCTATCCTAGGTTTCTAGGTTAGGTTAGGTTGTTAGGATATCATGCCTTCGAACCGGTTTCAATGGGTTGCGGGGGGATAATGTGAATAATCGGGCAGATAAAAAAAATGAAATAGAAAAAAAAAATCGGACAAAAAAATAATAATACAGTCTCGAATCGACGATAAATCAATGTAGCAATGGTTCGCGTTCGATCGCTAAATACATCTAAACGAGTTAAAAGTTACGCTTGTTAAGGTACCTACTTTGGCGTTTATGCATATGGCAGGACGTTGCGAACCCGCATCAGGCGCCAGCAAGGGCTGGTCCTTGATACAAGCCAGGATGGCTCTCGAAAGGGGCAAATAACGACGAGAATCGCGCCCTTTCCTTCCCATCCTTCGGTATACACCCCCCTCGACCCCGTCCACTCCCCCTATGGGTGATCGACCCACATACATACATAATAGTGGTAATAATCCGGCGACAATTCCGCGCGCGGTAGCTAATACGAGTGATCCCGGTGACAGTTGGCGGGTCCAACGGCAAAGGCCAAAAAGGTCTGGAACAACCACGGTAAAAACCCATCGTACAAGGAGAAAACCCCATGAATGTCAAATGCGGAGCAAAGGTACTTAAAAATAATATGCATAGCACGCAATGGGTATCGGCCCCGGAGTACGACGTTTTCTCGATATTGATAAATGCGATTTCGGCCAAATTGCGTACACAGATGTCGGACCGAATATCACGGATAACGCAAGTGGCTCGTGCATGGGTTTCAATTCCATTTGGCACGAATGGAGATCGTAAATCATCCTGTACGGCAGGTTACCGCAATCCATGGATCGAGAATGGTTTTTTCTTGTGCGGAATGAATTAATAATAATTTCAGAATTAAAACGGAATTTCGGATATTAATTTTTGATATTAAAAAAAATTCAATAGATTATTTTTTATTGATTTTGAACCGTAGATATATCATATCCTGTACGGCAGGTTACCGCAATCCATGGATCGACAGTGTTTTTTCTGGTGCGAAAAAAATGTTCACCATTGAAATAGAATATTGAATATTAATTATAATATTGAGAAGAATAGAATAAATAATTTTCGATTGATTTTGAACTGTATATCATCCTGTCCGGCAGGTCACGTCAATTCGTAGATCGAAAGTCTTTTCTTCATGTGCGAGAAAAAAAAATAATTCGACAATTAAAACGGAATTTTGAAAATTAATGTCAAAGAAAAATTAAATAAATCATTTTACGTTGATTTTGCATTGAAAAAGTTTCCGCTGTAATAGATATATTCCTAGTACGGTTTTTATTAATTCACACATAACGAAAATGCGACAAAATTATTCAGCAAAATACAATAAATTAGTTAAATTTTATTGGAAATAAATAAAAAGATTAGACCCGTCGAACATATTTTTCCGAGCTTTCGTTAAATTGAAGTAATTCCGACTCCATTTTTATGGAATATGAGTTAAACTCATACATTCTGAAAGGAAAAAAGAGGAGTTACGTGAAAGTGTTGTAACGTGGCGGCGCACAAAAAAACGACAGAGGGTTCTCTCCTCTTTTTTTGTTCTCTCATTCATTTTTTGTTTTTTGCAGAACAAGGGAGTGCGATGCCTGCAACGAATATGACGGGATACGAAGAGGAAGTACGGGGGCACAGCCGTTGGTTGGGTCGCGCGACTCCACCCGGCGCTAAATCCGCGTCAGCACCCCATCCGAGCTACCGAGAGAAGCTCAAAGTACCAGCGAACGCGACGACAGGTCCTACTGATTGTCGAGACCCTAGCTCGGTCAACCCTTGGTCATCCCAACTACCGAACACCGACTATCAACCGTGACATGCTCGCCATAAAAAAAAAATCTACGAGAAAATAGCTACGTGAAAATATATAAAAAACTATTTTACAGAATAATAATACTAATAGTAATAACAATTGAATTATTGAATTATCTTTGTACGCATTATTCTTTCGCAGCAATTGTTTTTACATATTTTATCATAGAATAATCAATTATTCCTTATTTATTTATTTATTTATAATAATAATAATAATTTTTTTTATAATGATTAAATATTTAATATTCTGCTTGTAATAATAATAGTTATACTGATAACAATAGTAATAGATAAATAATAAAAAAATACAATTAATAATCATCAATCATAATAATAATTAATCATTCGATGACAAAATATGTGAAAGCTATTATTTACAAAGAATAAATATTTAAAAAAATCAATTGATTCAATTATTTTAAGAATTATTCAGATAATAATGAAAATTGATTCAATTATAGTTATTATTATTATTATTATCTGTAATACCAATGATAATCGTTGAATCAACCAATTATTTTTAAATCATTTTTCTCTGTAAATAATAAGGTTTACATATTTTCTCATAAAATGACGAACTATTTATCGATCACTATTATTATCATTATTACTATTATTATCACAACCACAATATTCAATATTTTATCAATCGTAACTCAGCAAAGTCGTTGTTTTATAAACAATCGTCATCGCAATTACGAGTAAAACGAATTTATCGATATTGATGAGCGATCGGAACGTCGATCATTCGTGAATCGCATTAAATTCGGTAAACACAGTTTTCACGGTACATCGAAATAAATCCAACATCGTGCCCACGTCCAATAAAATTAATAAAAGCAATATCTTCCATTCGATAAAACGCCAACGAGGCGGCAGTATAGGTATACGGTTCGGTTAGCTAGTGCGTTAAAGTCCTTACCGTATTATCATTATTATTATTACTATTATTTTCTTCGTTTTTTCCCTTCGTCGAGGGTTCAACGAGACAGAGAAAACATTTGGCTTGGCATTGCTTGCACAGTGGAATATATTACATCGGCGTGTATTCGTCGGATCGTGATGCGTATGTGCGTAGCGGTGTACGAAAAATCAAGTAGAAATTGTGCAAATAAGTATGAAATGTGGACAATGTGCCCGCGGAACTGACTAATACGCGGACCGGCTCGTCGGTGTTTTTTTGGAAGGGCGGCGAAGGGGGTTTATATCCGCTAGGCGCGTCTGAGGGAGCGTCAGCCCCCTCTCGACTGCCACCGATTCATCCCCTTCGCGCTTCTCCCTCGCACCATCAGTCTTCGCACTCTTTTTTTCATGGGGTCCACCGGCTCGTCGAGTCTTTGTCCTCCATTCTGGCTCGTACGTACGTGGCGGCCCACTGCCTGTATCGCTATCATTGCTGCCATACTAACTTCCTTCGATGCTTCTACCAGATTCGTCTTAGTGTTTTTCGTTTGCATCTTTGGTGAATAAAAATCATTTTACATGTTGTGGAAATCACGAAAATATTATTATGGAATTGTGTTAACCCGGTTAGTGTATCATGGGGTCAATCTGACCCAGGATATAATTTTAAAGTTCGGGCTGTTAATTTGTTTATTGTTGTTTTTGTAATGAATAATTCCGGAAACTATATATTTGAAAATTTCATCGTAAAGTAGAAATCATGAGCTTCATTCATGAATTTCTCCAGATTTTGAGGATGATATTTTATATTTTTTTAAACCCTGAGTCGATTCGAACCGACAATACACTTTTAGGGTGTGAAAAAGAACGATCCACTAGTCGGGTTAATGTTATATAATATTATTAATATAATATATTATTATTAATACTATATATTATTTGAATATCATATAGAATTACGGAAATTACATTCGAGAAATTAAAAGTATTGGAAATTTTGAAAATTCCGAATCTTTTTGTAGGTAGATAAATTTTCTTTGGGTTTAATAAAGTCGGCCAACTGTAATGAAGAGTATTTTTCGTCTGAGTACTTTTCTTACAGAAACAACAAAATTTATTTTGTTGAGCCAACAAATTATTTTTCTAAAAATGTCCCATTTCGTTTTTTTTGCCATGCAATTACATAAATTCGTACGCAATAAAAAACAATTCACAAATAATTCAACAAAAATCACAATCGTCGCTACTTCAATCCATTTTTTCGCCTTATCATTACATCCCCCACGAATAGAATGCTAATCCAAACACCCGATGTTGTATCGTAAAAAAAAAATGCTCGTAAGAAACACAAAATTATGCAGCAAACCCGCCCCCCAATGGCCCGTCGTGCGGCGAGTGTCGATTATAAAATGAGCGAGTGGCTGCCGGACGATATACGTCAACACTGCGAATCGGCCAACCAACCCCCCACCCCCTTCTTATTTATCCTTTTTTTTTTATCGCGTACGGTACATCGATAGCTGTGCCACCCCATTAGCCGTTTTATTTGCAACAGCTTGGCCAGAAGCCTCATCGACTTCACCAGCGATCCGTCATCCACACTTGGTCCGTTAGTCGTTATTATCATTCATGAGTCGAGTCTCCACCCCCGTGTGTGACGTTAAATCCACGTGGACGTAGGTACGACAAAGGAGAGGGCTCAGACCTTGGCCGCGATGTCTGCAAGACGAATGGCTCAGAAGAGTTAGACTATCTATGTATATATAATGTATAAAATATATGTATTATGTATCTATAGAATACTCTACTTTGGGTGGTTTATAGTATGCTTACCCGGCTCAGAGACTACGTACAACGTGAGCCGGGGCATTCAGCCAGTACATTAAGGAAATTGCGTGGACTCGGTTAAATAGCCACCCCGCTCGGTCTGTCGCTCGAAGGGTAGCTCCCACGTGGGTCTGTTTGTCTCTTTGCCCAGAGGTTACTAACGACCGATAATCTTACACTACAACTCCACACGTTCTGAAACTCCATTTGCCCGTGACGTTCATTTAGAAAAAATATTATTAATTCAAAGAAAACCGAAACAAATTGAATAAAAATATTCTGGAAATACATTTGCGAATGAGTTGCAATGGTCACAATGACAATATTGAAATAAATATTCCGAGCTACGCGCCTCAATAATTTATTTGCGATATTTTATTGGTCAATTAATAAACAAAATAAATTCTAATTATAATAATGTTAATAATAACTGTACTAATTAATATGAATTATCATTATAATAATGGGATATGGATTATAATTTCATTATAATTATAACGATAGTAATAATGATGAATGTCCATATGAATAATAAATAATAATAATTATTTCTCTGTTTTATCATGATTATCATTATTATAATAAATATAATTAATATTGATTATAATTATGATAAAATTATAATAATTCCAACCATACGGGATATTATAATAATAAAATTTATTATAATTGGGGATACAGGTATTGATGGGATATGGATTATAATTGTACTATAATTATAATTATAGTAATAATAATATCTAAATTTGAATAAATGGGTTTATTTGAATGAACATTTGGTTTTAATGATGTTTGAAACTGATGGACAGAAACGGAGATTGTGAATGAGATAGAGTGTCGTAAATGTGTGGAACCGTGAAGATGCATGGACGATATGGTCCGGAGGGAAGACGCGCACAGAATTACATATAAACGATGAGAATGCTCCCATAGCGAACCACATCTATCCAGCGCGGAACGTATATCGCGCGCATATACGTATATACGTGCCCGTCTACGTATAGCACTATATACGTTAGTGCGAGACAAGTAGGGTCAAGTGAACTAAAGCGAACTACTCGATGGGGGTGTTAAGGGGACAATATATGCTCGTGGGGTGGAAGGATGGCTTTAATCTATTACAACGCTGTGTCGCCAAGTGGCTTCTTGTTATACCCTCGTTTCGACGGTATAAGCACTTGCGCTTCTGGTTCTCGTACGCTTCTATCGCTATATATAGCCTTTGTATGTTACACATATACATGTATATCCACGTATGTGCTTCATGCTCCTCGTTTTGCGAATCCTCCAAAGTCCCTGCAAACGAAACAGTTGCCAGACCACTTCACTCTGGTCGCAGTTATATCAGCACAGTCGCCGGCTGCAATAAGTCCAAACAATTATCAAAATCTCGTTGCGGCGCATCAAAAAGAAATCATCGGAGAATCATCGGATTTTATATTTTTTTCTTTTCGTTCTTTTTATATTCTTTTTGTTTGCAGTTAAAAAAAATTTCACCGAAGGGTTATGGACGTAGCAGCCTGCGATTTACGAATGTTCATCAACGAGTCATGGGCTTAGTCATCGAATTTGTTTGTTTTTCTCTGCTTTTCGAAAATAATAAATTAATTGGAGAACCACCGCATGCAAGCCGCCCATCGCGACAAGTGACCCGGAGACGGTCACGGGGTCTTGATCGACCGAATGACTTCCGGCAGATATCGTTGCACCTCGAACAGCTCGACCGTACCGGAAATCAGTGTACCGCCACCGCGGCCCACCGACTCCGTACGATTTATGACGATTGTGTTTTCGTTTCTCGCACTTGAACGAGCACCGGCAGCTGTGCTATCGGTTATGATTGACACGTGACGTTCCGCAGTACTGCAAACGCACTGCACATCGGACGCCCTGAAGTTTCTGGCTAGCTTTTATAAATATTACTATTACGATCCCTTTCAATTATAATTATATGAAAATTGTAATTTTTTAAATTGAAAATTCGAACCGGGAAATTTCAAAAGAAACTTGGAATACTACGAGGCGTTTCAGTGTTTTTTATATTTTTTGCTTCTCATTAAATTAACTGACTAATAATAATAATAATAATTGAAAAATAAATTATTATGAAAATAAAAATTCAATTATTATTAATAAAATTGAAATAAAATAAAAATTTATTATTATTATTATTATTGTTACTATCATTATTTCCGTGTATAATAATAATAATAAATTATCATTATTATTATATTTATTTATTAATAATAATAAAATTTCAACAGCAATAGCCGAAAAAATGTGAATATTTTACGATTCTTATGCAAACACTTGATCGTTGCAATCAAATAATCAGTTGATTGTAACGAGCTTTCCGTGTAATCAGAAAAATCAATATTTGAAGCAATATTTTCCATCGTTATTGAATGTAAATAATAATTGAATGGCAAACAATGTTGATGAAATATACGATGGAGATCTCGTTGTTCGCGAGACTCTTGAATGATTTAACGTGCAGCAAATTTCTCTTATCAGACTCGTCGGCCACATTGTCCACGTGCTACGCACGAAGAGTATGGGTTTAAAAAAAAAAACAAAAAACAAACGAAAAAAAATGACTGACACGAGGGTCATCGATGCGAGGCAGCTGGTCGAAACCTTGCTCGTACAAGGATCCGGCAAAGAAGGTATATCCTCGAGATACGTCGAACGAAAAAGGCTAACAGACACCCCGAAACCATACACGTTTCCTTCAACTATTCTTTTTTATTTTGCTTCGTCCTCGCTACGAGGCCAAAACCAGCTTCCTCCGCGACGAACAACCCATTTTTCTCTCTATTTTAACAGGATCGTTCGTGGTCGCCGCATAAACCTCGAATTCCGTACAAATCTGCGGTCTTGTTATTGCAAGTGCGCGTCTTTCAAACCCGACAGTGAGACACTGCAGCAATCTTAAAAGTGGAAGACTTTATAATGCGAGACTCTCGTTCCGACGTTTGCGAGTATTTATGCATCGCCTAGCAGCAGGGAGGCACACATTTGGATCTGGCAAATCGACGTTCTCACATTATATCAGTGGAGAATCCCTTCGGGACGAATGGGACGATAGGGCGAGTTGCGAGGAACGCCGTGAGACCCGAAGTACAGTTTATAACGGGTGTGCACGAGCCAAGTACGAACAGATATGTGTGAGTGTGTGTGTGTGCGTTGTCTATTCGCGAGGGAGTTATGGGAACGTTTTGACGCCGGTGCGGCATTGACGGGTATAGCGTTTCGCAGTGTCGGGAGTATCGGATGTACTCGGTAGCATATTGTGTCGCGATGGGACGTGCCCATGGGTTTTCGCCGTGTGAGAAGTCGCCACGGTTGTGCGCTGCTCTTTGATCATCGGGTGCGGATCGAACGTCCGAATGTTTATGGTTGCGACGATGCGGAATTTCGAAAATGCAATGTTCCGATTGTCGAAGGTTTGACCCTCGTAGCGTAGGTCGGTCGACCGGCGTCAAGATAAGCTGCCATATAATTCAATGATCATTGATAAAAAAATGCGACCTATTGTATCACAATGGATTTCCATTTTCGATGAATATCCCTACCGAAGATCATTCAGTAATTGAAGGTATTTTGAATCCATTTTCCAAAAATAAATACCCAGCCCCGATCTCGGTTCAAATCAACGAGTAATAACGAACTCTTTTCCACTTTCGAAGACAAGAACGGAGCGAGACGCCACCAAAGTGGAAGGACGAAAATAAATCAAGGCGCAAGTGAATCGCGTTTTCACTGTATCTCCATACACATACGTGTACACACAAACATATGTGTGTATATACTGGTTAGAGCGCAATGCAGTCGGCTGGTTGTATTACGATGCTCGACCCCCCTTCGCCTTCGACCCGGAAAGATGCCACGGTTGGCCATATCGTGTGCAAGTGTTACGGACCATTGTGTCCGGGGAGCTTCTCGGTACGTTCGCTGTGCGATACGTTCGTTGGGCCTCGTTCACGCTTCATCCCGAAACACCCGCGAACGTCGGAGAACAGGCATAACCGGAGCTCAGAACTCGTTGCAACGCACTTGCCGCTTCCTCGATGGGACCCCTGGGTCAACTTGTCCGTTGTGTATTCCGACATTCGCAGTCTCGACAATTCCCATGCCGATATACGTGTTACTACCGTACGCCTATACGTTTACACGTGACCCTCTTGCGAATGCGCTTACATTTCGCTCATTTATTCGCTCGAGATTGGGAAATATTGTACGCGAGGAAGTGCGAAACGCACGGCGCGAAGTATCGCGAAGAATATTTTCGTGGCTGAGTATTTGAAGGAAAAGCAGAAAAAAAATTTATTGGAGCGACAGCCGGATTTCGTAATGTCAGAATAATAAAAATAATAATAATAATAATAATAATAATATTAAAAATTATTATTATTAATAGTAATAATAATAATAATATTAAAAATTATTATTATTAATAATAATAATAATAGTAATAATAATATTAAAAATTATTATTATTATTATTATTATTATTATTATTATTATTATTATTATTAATTATTATTATATTATTATTATATTATTATTCATAATAATAATAATAATTATTATTATTATTATTCTCATTATTGTTGTTATTGTTGTTATGCGTCCTTCAGTTATTATCATTCGAGGATTTCTGTACTGATTCTCTATCGAATTAATTGCAATAGTAATTATTATTATCATGATTATAATTCGTCCTTAAGTAATAATAATTTGAAAATTTGTATGATTTCCTTCGTTCCAGAAAAACAGAGAAAATTCCTCAAAACTATGAGACACCCATGAAACTAAAATGAAAATGTTCAAAATCGAGATCCCACAAAACAGTTTCATCCGCCAAAAACTTCTCAATCTCAAAAAGAAAAATCCGAATACCGATTACGAAGTCCTACCTACGAAATCAAGTTCAACGATAAAGCCGAATGCATTCGAATTGCGAGTGTCACGATGAACTTACGACGAGACGTATGACTGATAAATAAACAAAATATCAAAATCATTGACATTAAAAAAGAAAAAACGCAACGAATCGTGAGTGAGTGACCTTTGTAAGGGTGGAGGAGGTCCGAGGGTTTGTCCGATGGACAAACCCTCGTGGTTTGTGTTATGAGGGATCGTCGAGGAGGACGAGGGGCTCAGGGATTCCCGGGGTAAACGTCGTCGACGTCGGAGAGTACACGGTATCCGTCGACGTTGCCACGAGCCAGCCGCCCCCAGGAATCTCCAGGGAAATCACGGAGGAACAGCGTTAACGGCGGTGCAGTGTGCGTGCGTTGGGACGTACCGGGTTGCTGCACGTGTACCTACCTCATATAACCGCGCGGTACACGGTCGGCACGACGGCCAGACAGAGAGCAGTGTGCAATCCACGGCTTCCACGCGGGGTTTCCGCGCGATGAACAACGCGCATCTTCTCGTTTTCATTGCGAAACAAAATTCATATCAAAATTTAGTCCGCGATAGCAGCGTCGAAGAAATTCAGTTTAGATTGTTTTCAAATAGCGATCTGTCGGTTTGGTAAACTTATTCGACGATGGCGACCGTTTTGATGCATGGAATTGTGTAGAATCGATGCTTGGGAAAATAAATATGGGAGAAAACAAATTGTCGATAAGTGGGGACGAGAGTGATAGGTCTAATATGGTAGAGAGAGGATGGTGGATTCAATGGGAAGATTGTAGATCTTTAGTGACAACTAGATGGTCCTCGGGTTTGAAATGATTGAAATAATTATGGTGTATATTTATACACAATATATTAAGTCGTTTGAACACTCAGTTTGGGATACAAGCGATTGAATAAATTCAGTTTAGACTGTTTTCAAATAGCGATCCATAGCCGCGGAAGCCTCCTCCTTCGACGATAGCCGTTGCTCTAGTATATAAAATAATATAATCAATACCTGGAAAAAATAAATATGGAAGAAAAACGTTATCGATGAATGGTAATAACAATGATAAGACAAAAATGCTTCAACCAGAAAATTGTTAACATCTACTTATAACCTATCAGAACTCAAGATAATTGGAATAATTATACCGACATCTTTCCATTGAAGTTAATGATGACAATTATAGAATAGTTGCACATAAATTACTACATTTTTTTCTTTAGCATCGTTTATTCATTGCCATTTTGACGTATTGTTGACGAGGAGGTAATTTTGTTTTTTCGACGACCCCCGATAAGGCTGCTCCGAATTTATGACACGTTGACGCCGACGACCATTCGAAATGGAACGTTTTGTTAAGATGCGTACAACCGAGTTAATGGAACCAGCATGCTTTTATTCAACAAGATTTGTAACAACGAGGGTCACTTTCGCAGTTATCAACACGTGCCTACAAAGGATTACACTCAGTCGGGGCACTCGAAATTGCGAATAAATCCCCACATTTAACTCGGAGTCACGTAACAGTCGGACCTGGTCATACACATATATACACGTATGTGTGTGTGTGTGTTTATGTTATTTGTCGAACGACAGATGAGCCACAGAGTACGGAACAAATACAAGACGACACGGAGACACAGGACGAGGGCCAGAGAGAGAGCGAGGAAGAGAGAAAGAGGGAGAGGGAAAGATAGAAAGGAGAGAGGGATGAAAATTTTCCGTGGGAATCAATAAAAATATCGCGAGCCACGACAAGTCGTACGGTAATTAAGGGAGAAACCACGGGCGTGCATGGTTTTTCCCGAGGGATGCGAGAAGGGCGTCCGCGTAGTAGAATAAAATCCGTATCGTTCCCTTGCGCTGACAATATCCCTGGAGAGAGAATCTCCCTTCGTTTTTCTGGATCGAAGGAGCACTGCACCGCGACGAGAAGTGTGCAAACCATCTTCCCACCGTCTCCCACTCTTTCGCGTTCCCTTTATTTTCGTTCCCTCAGTCAACCGATACCCGACACACGCGGGAGTACAACGAGATTAATGATTGTGGAAAAATTCGCTAAGACCCATCGTCCGGCGGAGATCGTTATCACCGATACTCGTGGAATATACAAATACAATTTGGATTATCAAAACAATCGGAGATATCTCGTTTAGCTGGGAGTTTAGGTTGTATACTGAAAGTAAAGGAAGGGTACAAAATGTTAAAATGTAACTCTACAACTTATTTCTCACAAGATAAAAATAATAGAATTTAATTGATTGCGCACAAAATGAATTTCAAAAAACAATAAACTGTTGATAAACATAAGAATAAAAGTAAAAATGAAATTTGATTATTCATAAAATTAGGAGATGCTTACGATATCAAAGATAAAAGATGTTAAAATATTGTATTTTTCCTCCATGACGATTCTAGAGAAAAAACGAGCAAACGTCTAACGAAGTAGAATTATTGTGATATTGTAGATTTTTTTGTCATAACGACACATCCATATTTCGAGAGAATTGAAACGTTACGATCATCGAGCTCGTAATTCATTAACGACAAATATTACCGTGAATAACGCGAATGACGTAGAATTACGCGTCGCTCGCGTGGTGGCGGCGGTGCCGGCGATGTTTACGTAAAGTTAGGCAAAGCCGTTGGTGTGCCATGGCGTAGGTGGATGTATACATATATATTTAAGCTGACAGTAGGACGGAAGAGGTAGGAGTCGGCGCTCGCGATGGGTAATCAAGCGTAATGCCTTCGTGAGCCGTGCAAGCTGGCATATTCCGTGCGTGTGTCCGCTACCGGCGCTTCGGTATTAGTGACGTTAATGATGTCCCGAGAGAATAGTACTCCACGAGCGCAATTCAGAGACACATAGGCTCTCGAGAGTACCTACGTATACAGATGTGTGTGTGTCTGTACGCATATACAGCAGTTACGCGCAAAAACAACGTTTGACGTTTTTTTAGTTGACCCACGGTTGATCCAACGCCATAAAAATACATCTAACGATATATTAATCCAATTATATATCGAATAAGAGAATTGAAAAGCAAGAATGCATTATTTTGTTGTTTTATGTGTAGAGAAAATAATGATGTAATGTAAATTATATCTAATAATTGGTGAATATTGATTAATCGATTGATGGTAGATCATCATAATAGTCATTTATTATAGTCAATATTTATAAATAAGTATCAAGTATTGATTGGTATTATTTTCTTTATTTCCTTGATTATAATAATTATTATTATATTATAAACTACGCATAAAATATTTTTTTTTTCTCATTTCATCAATTTTTCTGACTGAAAGAATATTAATTTTTTAAAAATTCTCCTGATATATTTATTTAGTTTTTCAATGTCGATATAAATATAAATATACCGACGTTATAATACTAAATTCCTGTTTTCGAATAATCCTCAACAAATAAGTGACGTTTAAATCATCGAAATGTTCCTTTCATAAGATGAGGAAAAAAATTATTTTTATACAAAATAAATGAATAAAATTTTTTAAAAACCGTTGAACCAGCTTAAATGTGTCGCAAGAGCGTGGCTCATAGATGACACGTGACACAACAAGCGTGACCATACGCTTATCGCGATTCGGCAAATGTTATGCGCTTCGATACAGTTATACATCGCCGAAGAGCAATAAATCATAAATTACCACTCATTATAATAATTACACGTGAGTCCCGATGGGTTTTAGCGCCGTCGAGAGGAGGATCCCGGACAACGTGGAGTACAACGTTTCATCCGATAAGAGCCAATCGATTCGGCACTCCGCCGCAGTCCCGGCGCTTACCCGCACCTATCGTTTAAATGAATCAGACACGCAATAGTCCCACGTGTGTGCACTCGTTTTTTTTTCTTCTTTTTCTTTTGAACAATGAGAATAAAAATGTTACGAGAGTGACGGGACGCTGCCGCGGTCGAGTCAATTCCACATAAGTGCACACCTAACGTGAATATTTAATGCGGTGACAGCTGTACAGAAAACATTGTACGTAGAACGAAACCGGAAGCGAAGCGTTGTGTTGCAATTTTTTTTTCTTCAGATTTTAATTCTTTACTATAATAATATTTATTTGTTAGTACTTTCGTATTACAATAATAATTAATTGTTTTCTGTTTCAATTATCGCATTCGATTGATCTATTGATTTATTGATCAATCAATGAATCAACTAATCGCAGAATGGTCAATCGGGAATAACACGATTCCCGGTGTCCGGTAAATTTATTGAATTGCTGTTTTCACGACCAAAATTGCAGCATACATATAAAACATTGTAATCATTATTAGCCCTCTCGATTACAGACTCAATATTCATAACTCCCATCAATTATCACCCTAATTATACAATCATTACTTGCAGAAAAAAAGCTCAAAAAAATTCAAGAATCTTCCATCAAATAAAACTTCAAGAAAATTTGAATCAATAATAACGTGCAAAGATGTGTCAAAGAAAAATATAAAAAAAAAGACATGGGTGTTAGAAAACATGAACCCATCTGCTTTTAAGTGCCCATGGGAAGGCTAATTCCATGCCTAGCCACCGCGGTGTGAAGCTGACTGTTCTCTATATATATAAACTATATACATAGACACGAACTCTCTCCATCTCAAAGCTTCCGTGTAAATTTCGGTGTAGGTAGTCAGTTTCACGGTGCACATGCCCGTTGGTAATTGACCTTTACGAGAAGCTATACCCATGAATTATCGGGATAGTAGCGAGCAAACGTCCATCGCCAACGCGTTGGCTCCGACCGCCAAAAGCCGATGTTCACGTTCGTGGGTTGTGCAGCGGTCTAACGTCAGCCGAGTCACGAGAAAAAGGTGCAGAACACTCGAGCGCGTCAAATAGCCGCTGCGAGGTTAGTACCAAGGAAGCCATAACGTAAAATCGGGGTTGTTGCTCGAACGCGGGGAGGAAATATCGCTCGCGAAGGCCTCTCGCAAGCAACGCACACAAACACACGAGCACGTACGAGCACACACGAACGAAACCGAGTGATTCATACGAAAAATACACGCGGCAGATGCGCGATCGGGAAGATAGGTGAACCCCGGGTTGGCATTTAACTTTCTCGGCTGTTCTGGAAAATCAACGGGAGAAGCAGCCCTCGTTTCTCCATTGTTCATCGTCTATGTCCTCCGCGCACGCAATGTCCTTCCCTTCCTGTCTGATTACGAGCTTCGGACACTGACGTAAGCCACGTTACGCTGGAATTTCTATATTTTTTTCTGCTTTGATGCGACGTGAATGGTGATTGTCGTTATCGCACCGCATGATTATCATTGTCATTCGTGGAGTGGAATTATTTTTCCACTGGTGGCGGGGTTGTGTATCAGCGTTGATGGTTTACGAATTTTACGCCCTTTGGACTTTGTTTTGGATGATTTTTAATTATTGACTCGGTTATTTAATTGACGGTTTTATTGTTCATTATTTTTTACAATGTGTTGGGATTGAATTATGCGGTAAAAATGTATTATAGAAGGAAACGTATTTTATTAAATAAGTATATTATTTGGGCTGACGGATTGCGGTCGATGGACCTTTGGCAATATGTTAATAATAATAATAAAAATAATAATGATAATAATAATAATAGTAATAATAATAACAATAATAAAATGGTTTTATTGTTCATCAGTTTTACATGATATTCGAATAAAATTATGGGGTAATATTATAAAGGCAATATATATTGAAGTACTTATTATCGACGGCAATGAGTTTAATTGAATAAATATTTTTTCAATGTTCGTAACCAAACAATTCCTGGCCACAAACCAACCAACTGAAAAATAAAATCAGAAGCCAAACCAAACCAAAACCAATAATCAAACAAAACCAGATAGTCAAAAACCCAAAACCAAAAGAATTGAAATAACCGATGGACAGATAATTCTTATTGCTCAAAAAATTTTAAGTAACCTAAACTTCCGCGTCATTCTTGACACCGTTTTGTCCGTAATAAAATGCTTATATTCACAAAACCATGTACGTGGTACCATATGGAAGATCATTCGACGACCAATTACAAGATTACCTAAATAATAATGATTCATCATTCTAGAAGACAAATTACGAAAATCATCTGAATTATGCCGGATTAACAATTATTTCGAGACGTTTGTTATTGACACGAGTAGTTTGTTCGAATCTGTCGTCATGGATGCATCGTCGGTGACATGGGTCCTTTCACCGGGTTTCGATTTTACTCCGTGCGTCGGTATAATACTACATATGCTAGAATCGAACCCCACAGACGTATACGGAGCGCTGATACACCCTACTGCGGGGGCCAGAAGGACCAGAAGTCGTATACAGCCCACACCCACGCACAATGGACGGCAGTCTTAATAGGTACACGCATCCGCTGATTGGAAACTGGCTGAGCGAGCAGCGGGGAACCATTCGGGGAAACGAACAAGCCGAACGAGAAAAACAAATCCTTCGTTGGATCCCGGTTATACTTTGCCTCGAGGGTTCATTTTTTTTGCAGCATCTTGCATTCACAGAAGACAACTTGAAACTTTATCGAGAAATTTTATATCGATTTCTGTAATAAATTCTCGTCAATGGAAAACGTAATTGGCGACTGCATATATATGCTACTATTTTGGGATCAGGAAATGAAAGATTTCGAAACGTTACTGGGAAATATTTTTTTAGAAGAATAAATGAATAAATAAATAAATAAATAAATAAATAAATACATAAATAAATAAATAAATAAATGAATAAATACATAAATAAATAAATAAATAAATAAATAAATACATAAATAAATACATAAATAAATAAATAAATAAATAAATAAATAAATACATAAATAAATAAATAAATAAATAAATAAATAAGTAAATAAATGAATGAATAAATAAATAAATAAATAAATAAATAAATAAATAATTGAGTATGTCTGTAGTCGAGAACGCTAATAATTGCGACGATTAATCATATCTATCTTCCAATTTTCAGTCGCGAAGACGAAGATTAAAAATCTCTACTGGGCTGCAGGATTTTTTTTTCTCGGGAAGAATAAATAAATAAAAAAATAAATAAATGAATAAGTAAATAAATAAATAGATAAATAAATAAATCAATAACTCAATCGATGAGAATGAGTGACAACATAATTGAGTCCAGAGTCGAGAACGCTAATAATTGCGATAATTAATTTATATCCCGCAATTCGTGGTTGTGGAAACAAAGATTGAAAAATTTTACTGGCCCGCAGAAATTTCGTTTTCAAGGGGTATAAGTTTACCCTATGTATGAATGTATGAATATTGGAGAGTTTTGGCGAGTGGATTTTCGGTAGTCGACGGGAAATTTCGCGTGAAGATAAGGGACGAGTGATTCAGAAAGAGAGGAACCGAGAGAGAAAGAGGAAGAGAAAGAGAGCAACATAGGCCCTGGGGAAAGCAAACCGCAATGCGCCAGGGATCACATGTACCATCGGTCGCACGCTGGACAGGCAAAACTACCCTCTGTACACACTCGTACACACCCAAACACGAGTCTTGTTTGCAGTAGCTTTCACCAAGCCTGTTTGATCTTATTATTTGACTCGTCGAAATTTAAACACTCGATCCCAAACCACCCCGCGCCTCCGGCCCGCGGATATTATTTGTACTACGCTGTCTCGACGGCGACTCTCTCCACCCTCCCGGGCGGGGGGGTTGTGAGGGGTGACCGGGACCGCATAAAATATTCAATTGGACCTGCTACCTCTCGCGGGCCATGACTCAAATATTTCCATTAATATTTGACAAGACGAAAAAAAATGAAAAATTGAAAATATAAAAATTATTGATTTCATCAGGTTGGAGTGTCCTTCATATTCCATATTCTCCAAGAATCCTTTTCAAGATTGTCAAACCGAGTAATCGAACAGAAAATTTTTAAATCACTCTGATTTTCATTAACATTGATTTATCAAACTTTCTTCGTTCCCCATAAAATATTAAATCATCAATTTACTATTGCAAACAAATTTTTAATTTTTAGTTTCCCCAACCATCCTTTCCCCCGAAATACATTTCCAACTCTAATTATTTCGCTTCTATCCACTCGAAACGTGTCAATTACGGAAATCCTCGTACCCGTCGTTCTCGCAACATCCGGAAGTTCGGGGTGCGACGAATCGTCGCAGCCGCCCTTCACCCGGGAGCCGCGTTAACTCGGTAACGCGAGGTAAACCCGAAGAATAAACTGATTCGTTAAGGACGTTAGGAGCGCGAACGATCGGGCATCCGAGTATATGAGCCCGGGCAAACATTTACATGGTCTATCATATACGGGGGAGTCGTGATCCAGTGTGGGGCACCGTACGGTTCGCTCGTGCCCGGGTTCGTACGTTGGGTTTGAGAGGGTGTACGCGGTACGGACGCGCGTAGGCCAAAGGGTGGGAGATCGGTCGAAGGAGACGCGGGAATGCCGGGATATTCGCCGTTCGAGTCCGTTGGCCATCTGGCCAGAAGAGAGTTAACGTCGCGGAGCTGTGCACCGTAGGGGTTCACCGATCACCGCGTTCACTGTGCCGCTGCTTCGGCTGCTGGTGGTGGTGGTGATGGTGGTGATGGCGATGGTGGTGATGGTGCTGCGCCCTCACCACCAGCCGAGGGGTCCAAATTGAAATGAAAACAGGGGTGACTCGGCTCGGGCTTCGCTCTTCAAGCCGGAGGACGTGCCTCGATCCCTATCGCGCGTACACCATTCGTATGGACTATATTGTAGGCATTGCCAATGAGGGCTATTAGGGGACGATATGTTTTTCCATTATAGAGATTTCCGGGCACGCGAGTTTCGTAGGTATATGTGTATATGTAGATAGGTACGTGTGCGCGTGTGTGTGGATCTATGTATGTATATGGGGATGTGTAGTCTAGGTCGATCACTTCGAGACTCCGCACCCCGGTTGATGCCTTCTCCGCCGTATATAGATTATCGCCGTTATGCATCCTACCGCGGTACCCCATTCACTTGACTGTATTTTTGGATTATTCGGGTACATCCCGAAGCCCGAGAAAATCTTCGTTAATTAAGGCCGCGGGATTAATCCGCATCGTTCGGTTGGGATTCGGCGGGTCCAACAACCGTGAAATATTGGATGGGTGCGTGGTCGTTGAAGTGCTTCGGTAAATCACCTGTTTCGACATGGCGAATTTTATATTTGCGGTATGGTTAATTAATTATACTATTGTGTGTGTGTGCGTGTGTGTGTGTGTTTTTAGTAGAGTCTAGTTAACGAGGTGGGATTGATTATTTTTTGTCTCGCGCGGAAAACAAAGTAGGCAGCTGGCGAGAGGATGGTTCGCGAACGGCGGGATTAATGGGTCGACTGATTACGTTGTGAAATGAATTCCCGCCATTTTTGTATTTTTTCCCCGCAATTTTTTTATTTGCTGGGTAAAGTATACATGCATTCGCAAGACTTTTTCTTGCTCTACGAACTTATCTGCTTCAATTTTTCGGGTTAATTCATTTTCAGGATTTTGGAATGAAAGTTCGAGGAGGCAAAAAAATTCATTTTCGACATCTGCTCTATTTTGCGCTCTCCTTGTGGTAAAAAAGGTACGGAAGCAGCTCGTGACATTTGTAACGTGTATGCAGTTGATGCTATAGCTTCGAGGACCACTCAAGATTGGTTTGCCGAGTTCAAATTCCAAATAAATTTTTTCGCCTCTTGGAACTTCCATTTCAAAAGCCATTTCAATTGATTAAAATTAATTAATTCGAAAAATTGAAGCAGATAGGTTTTCAACTGCAAGAGAAGAACTTGCGGATGCATGCATATACTTTACTGAACGAATCGCACACTTGCAAAAAAAAAAAAATCCAAAAACGGCGAAAATTTATAACACAATCTAATATTTTCTTTATTATTCTTTACTTCGCCAATCAATTATTTTTAACGATGCTCGTGGAGGCGTCGGTGAACTTTTAATTGATTCGTTTTTTCTGTAGCCCACGCGAAGCAGCCACGATAGTGTGGGTGAGACGAAGAAGTGTTTGTGTGTGTCGAGAACGACCGATGTAACGAAAATTACTGACTGATGTACATGGCGAGAAATAGTTCGGTAAGTTTGTCTCTTTGAATAGAATTTGTTTAAGGTCGCGTGTTGTTAAACGCGCGGTACGAAGAATCGAGGGAGGCGGTTCTTTCATGTCCAGGAAAAAGACCCGTTCGGGACTCGGTGCGCTCTTGGGGCCAACGATTTTACCGTACGCTTCGCTTTCATACTTCAACCCCTATTTTTTCCCACCCACTCGACGCACCATTGACAATTCCACTTCACCACGAGTACTCGGCGTTAAAAGCATGGGCGTATCTTTGACGTCCTTTCGACAGTCTCATCGTTTGGCCTATCCATGTGATTTCCATACAGAGGAAATCTTTTTTACTTGTTCCCCATCGGTTCGTCTCGAAATTACTGAGGCGATCGGTTGTTTTTTTCACTGCGAATCTAGGGAAAATTGATTTTTATTTATTTTTGCCAAAGACGCGTTTTCGAAGGGTGATTCAACAAGAAAGAGAGATTTTCTTTTTTAAATAAAACACAAAAATTAGTCGTAATGATTCTCTTTTTATTTTACGTGATGTTGTTCCGCATTTTATGGTATTTACCCTTTTTTTTAAGAATGATGTTCTCTATTTTACCCCATTTATGTATGAAACACAATATTCGGCATATGGCCGCTATAATTTCCCCGACAACGCAAGATGCGCGTATCAAAATTTTGAATCATGAAAGGTCGGATTATTTCGACGAATTATTTTCGGTCGATCGAACCGGACGACGACACAGGGGTGTTTTCGCGTTTTGCAGCGACCCGGATTGTTGACATTCTTACCCCAAACGGCTCATCATTGTCTCAGATGGCTTATATTGACTGGAACTTCTGCACGTTGTTGTTGAACTGTTTATCGCTGCATGACGCAATTCGTCCAAGCAAGTAGACGACAGTTATAAAAAACAGTAACAAAAAAAACCTAAGCAACCCAGAAATACTCGCTGTCAAAGATTTGCGCTCTTCTTGAATCATTTTGTACAATAAGCGTCGAAGATTCGCGGTGCGCATGCGCCTGAAAAAGCAATATGTCGGCCGACATCGGCGCAAGTACATATGTTTTGCCCACTTCGAGAACGCAATTTGTGATTTCTCGCAAACGGCTCAACCGATTCAAATGAAACTAATCTCAAGCTATGCACAATTGTGGCAAGAATGATACGTATACTCATAACCATTCGAAAATCTTCATCGTTTCATGAAAAAATCACAAAACTCGTTTTCAAGCCATCTCTCTGGCCATCGTACTAAATTCCAGGGTGTGACACATACCCTCCGTGCATAAAATGTTTGAGTGTAAAATCGTTTCTCCACACGTTATCCTTGATATAAAAAAAACTACGCGAGAAAGGAAGTTAATCCGAAGAGGTATTGTCGGACGAACCAGCGGTTTACGGGCGAACCACGGACGAATTTGTGGTTCCCATTGCGTTGCGGCAACTCGCAACTTTTGTCCTTCGTTCTATAATTGATATATCGACCAGAACGAACGCGACAAAGAAAAGAAACGAATGAGACAAACGATCTCGTTGCCGGATGGTCGGGAAACGTATATGAATCAGCCGGAAACGAAAGTGCGAACTCGACGGAAAAGAAAAATTGAGAAAAGAAGAATGACGCGAGTTATGATTCCAATGGAACATCTACGGCAGTGACACGCCGTAAGTTATCGGTTTTCATCGGCATTTAGCCTCCGACCACTGGCCAAAAAACAAATGGTAGGTCGTTAACTCGTTCAACCGCAATCCAACCTTCTTTATTAACCCTTTACCGTCACACCGGGTAGATTCCACACAGTCAGTTTTAAAAAACAAACTGTGAGCAAACTATCCGTCCGAGATGGTTAAAAAAATTACAGAACATGCTTTGAACATTCTCCATGATGTACGAAAAATCTATTCATTAAGAATAAAATGGCAGCGAGTTAAAAAAAATTCACAAAAACATTAAAGCGGGAACAAAAACTGTCGGTCGCCGGTTGATCGACTGGTGGATTCCATCCAGTGCGACGGTGAAGGGTTTGATAAAAAAAAACAATCCGTATCCGCTATTCGATGTCCATTTGCGAGTGCAATCATGGCAAAGAGTGCGAAATTGTTTGGAAGGAAGAGAAACGTGTGTTGCAAAGATTGGAGTTAAAGTTGAAAAATTGTGGGCCGATGGAACGTCGAATAATGGCGCGTGCTGTGAGTACTCGATGGATGGATGTAGGTGCCGGTAGAAACAGTGGAATGAACAATCCACTCATCAGTGGTCGCGTGACTGGCACGTGTCGGAGCGTGCGGGGGCACACAACTGGTGCTCGAAAAAGCGCTGGCTGCTGCTGCCGCTGCTGTTGCTGCTGATGCGGTATAAGCGCACCATGTGCCGACCAACTCGGGCGAGGAGAACGCAGCGAAACCGGTGACTCGCAGCCGCAACGTCTGCCCTGGGCCAGCCACGTGCGCTCTTCGCTACAGCTGAAAACCGAATTCTCATTCACGAGAAACAATCTCTTACACGGTATTACGCGTGGTACATTACTTTTTCATGGAGTTCATGCAGCGAGATACAATAGCCGAAATCTCCGAGGAATGGGCGTTGCTTACGGAGAAAGAAATGGTTTTTGTCGATTTTTTGTCTTTGTTGATTTGTTATTTTTAAGTGTTTTGGTATTTTATTCATTTATTTTTGGATCATTTATTGGTTGTTTTAGAATGATTTGGAGGTACGAAGAATCTTTAATTATACGTTTTTTATATTGTAAATAAGTTATATTATTTTCTGAATAATTATAATGAATTATGATTGGAAACTATAAAACCTTGAATGGTTAGAAAGTGGTAGTGGTTAAGTCGGAGTGGTTAAAAAAATTACAAAACATGCTTTGACCATTCTAGATGATATACCAAAAGTTTATTTATAAGAAATAAAATGGCGACACATAAAAAAAAATGTCTAAAAAGATAAAAACGAAAAAAAGATAATAAAGGGTTAATAACCCGCTGGTACTTCTGACCACCTAAACGACCGCTCAAACCCATATGAAAAAAATATAACTCGTCTAAATCGCCCGCATATATTCACGCAGTCAAGTACTCGAAGGTTGCTTTACAAAGCAGTGCCGCCGTAGAGCAACTAAAAAAGAAATGAAAGAAAAAAAAATCTGGCAAACCACGAGTGGACACTTCAAAAGCGCGGTCTCGCGTGCTTTGTGAGGCCTTAAGAATGCGTCTGACCAACTGGCAACAGTTATGCCCTCTCTCCGACTGTGCCGGTAAGAGCTGCGTATGCATCGCGTGCGTCGAAGTTGGATCGTCGTGGGCTTTCGTATTTTCATTGTCAGTTAGGTCATTGTGTTTGGCCGAAATCGTGGCAGTTATGACATCGTTGTTAAACGAGAACTCGTCGAGGATCGAAAGTCGTGCGGGGAAGATTCGTTCGAGAGGTACTCGAATCCTGGAGTGGCGAGCCTCGGCGAACAATGATCCCGGAGGTGGATATCGTTTCGAGGGTTACTTTCGAGGATTAGCTATATGCATGTCTACGTGTTGCCTCATGTCAAGCACACAGCTGATTGTGAGGTTCTGCAGAGGTCGCCAATTGGACGGCGTGCCTGGACGATTTTTTGCACCGATTCTATGGATGCTTATGGACACTTTGAAATGAATGAGTTCCGCGGAAATCAGATTTTTTTTGTTTTTGCAAAACACCCTGAAACATATATTAGCTGAAGTACCTGCCGTTGCCCAGACTTTATGCAAAAGAGGCTCCATTCAGGGGGTAAGGGGTGGTTTTTTTCCGAAATGTCAATAAGCCACAGATTTTCTTCTTATTTCGAACATCAGGCGTGCCAAATTCCATCAAGAACTACCACAATTCTGCTTTGAGGGATGAGAAAAGGTGTTGTGGGTGGTTGTTCAAAATGTCATGTCGACATCAAGCATGTCGACATCGGAACAAAACTGTAAATTGGTATAAAAAATAAACTTTCCTTTACCCCCCTCGCCCCTTCCACCCTCGACTGATATCTAGCGATCGCAACACACGACTATCAATCGCTCGTTTATCCAAATCACACACAGAACGGTATATAATTATGCTCGGTAAATAAGAAATAAACAGCAATCGGTGTGGGCGCGCGGAGTCACGTGGCATCAAAGTGAACGCTGATTGCACGGTAAACCGCGCATACGCCTAGACTCGACCCCTCTGACGAAATCGGATGAAGCTCGTCTAAACCGGCAGAGCGGAAAACAGCCGGGAGGAATAAAAAGAAGTAAAAAAAAAAACAACAACAAAAACAAAACAAAAAGATTCTCTTTGGGTTGGGTAGTCGCAACATTTTATGCAGACCAGTTCCCACGCAACTGTATGGCACTCCAACGTGTAGCTCGCTAAACTGTTGTACGACAAAACTATCGCACGCTTCTTTCGTCAACGTTTCAGATTACGCGAGAACCAATGGAGGGGACACGCGCTTACGACTAATACCATTACAAACACGACCGCAACGCTGTCAACGTAACTTGAAACCTGTGTTGCCGTTTGGTTTCTTTTTTGGTCTTCTTTATTTCGAATGGGAATAATAGTATTGGGATGGTGTATTTTGGACTTTGTCTCCGTTTGACACCGACCGCTTTGGACTCGATCCAGGCTTGACACCGACCGCTTTGGACTCAGTCTCCGCTTGCCAGCGACCGCGTAGG
>OZ020165.1:14316907-14372865 GCA_963971145.1 Sussaba pulchella
GTCCCCTCAAGCGCCTAGCGATCAAAAGTTACATCGAGTGCTTTTCGTACAGTGTGATGAGGTAGAGATTCATGTTACAATTTGTTCGGTGGTGTTCAGAAAGAAATAGATAAATGAAATAAAACAAATAAATAAATAAAATAAATAAATAAATAAAATAAATTAAAAAATAAAAAAAAAGAGAGAGAGAGAGAGAGAGAGAGAGAGAGAGAGAGAGAGAGAGAGAGAGAGAGAGAGAGAGAGAGAGAGAGAGAGAGAGAGAGAGAGAGAGAGAGAGAGAGAGAGAGAGAGAAATACGATCACGTACACAACGACTTATTGGCCGTATAATAATAAATTGCGAGTAAAGCCGAGCGACCGGTCATCGTTTTATCACAGACGCTTTCGAGCGACCTTGTTCCCTCTGAACCCACCGGCGGCGCGGCGACTTTGACTGCGCAACATCTTCGTCTTTATCACCGTTAGACTAAAAAAAATTCTTCAAAAATACAATATTTTTCATTCTAAATAATCCAAAGCTACCAATGAATCATTTGTTTACACGCCTCCAACGTGAGAAATAGTTAACGGTCGTTTCTTCACGTTTCGCGTCACGTGACCGGCGTCTACATTACCCAACTTGAGAACAATCGTTGCCAGTCTTATCAATTAGAAGATAACTCCCGTTTTCAGCGGGGAGTTAGAAAGGAAAAAACACAAACGTGTGAGGTAGCAGTCGTTTCGGTTACATCAGCCATCAGATAAAAAAATTGACTCGCTGTCGATTGCGATAGTGGCGAGTAATCTTGAAATTGGGCTCACTTGGATCAGGTCACACGACCAGGGATGGGCATTCGTTCAATAAAAATGTAGTTGAAATAGTTTGTTTACTAAATTATCGTGGATTATGGTTGCTATTGAATTTTAGAATTACTTGTAATACAATAATTTATCCAAATTATTCATTAGTGAATAATTGGGATGAATTGTATTTTTAGGCATTTTTTTTAAACATATCATTCATTACTGAAGAATTTGGATAAATTATTGTATTACAAGTAATTTTTAAATTCAATAGCAACCATAATCTATGCTAATTTAGTAAAGAATTTACAAGAAGAAGAAGATTTAGTATTTCAAATACATTTTTATTGAACGAATGACCATTTCTCATATTTTAACATGCTCACAATTCTCACATTTTTGAATCACTTCAGAAATGTAAGAATTTCAATTGCTGCACGATCATACTTATTGATTTGAAAAAGTATTCTAAATACATATTTATTAAGTAGGTAAAGGCCCATCTCTGCACACGACTACTTGGTTGGTTTAATACGATCAAAATAAATTCGTGAGTCATTGAATTGCGTTTTATCAGTCACACGAGTATCCCTGATTCTAGTTTTTTTAGTCCTCGCTTTTATTTACAAACACATATGTACGTAAAAAGCGAACGAAGGCTCATCGATCAAAAGTTCACCAAAGTTTTCAGTGGCCCAAGAGATCACGACGAACTCCGTTTCCCTCGAGTCTTCACACGGTACGAAAAAAACAAAAAAACAAAAAAAGAAAATAAATAAGAAGAGAAAAAACTAGAGAAAAGATAATACGATAATGGGTGGAGGGCGCGTGGTGCGTGCGTGGCGTACTATATACCACGCTTGTTATTCGATACGCGAAGCAACAGCAACGACGGGCTGGGAATGCCCGGTCGCGTGCCCCTGCATCCCTTCCATTCCGTTCCCCATTCCCCGTCGCACTTAGTATCGCATACTTGTGCCCAACAGGTATTATCCAACGAACCGAACGACAAACCAATATAGAATTAATGGATCAGTCTCGGCAACGACGACGACACTCGTCCGACGTTCATTTTGGAACGAGTTCGATATTGTTGAATGGTTTTATTAATTTTTTTGGGTTATTGTCTGATTGACTGAATTTGAATGTTATTAACGAATGATTTGGGTGAATAATTTGTCGTTGATGCAAATTTATGAATAAATGGATTGATGGATAAAGGTATATTATGCAATAACTGAATGTTAGGGTTCGATATAGTTTCTTCAAATTTTAATCAACTCACTAATTAATAATTAAGTAAGTAGGTAGTAGGTAGGTAGGTAGTCAGTAGTTTAGTTAATTTTTATGAACTATTTTTATTGTATTTTGGAACGAATTTCATATTGTTGAATAGTTGTATTCATTATTTCTTGCGATTCTTCTCTGACTAACTGAATTTAAAATGTAATTAACGAATAATTTGAATAAATAATTTGTAGTTGATCCAAATTTAAAAATAAATAGATCAATGGATGAAGCTGTATTATGGAATTATTCAATTTATTTTTCCAGATTTTTTTTCAAAATCTAATAAACTAATAGTAGTAGTAATAGTAGTCGTGGTAAATACAAAATAATGAATTGAAAAATTGATGGATCATTTAACCTTTGCCTCTCGACTATAGAGCAATTATAATGTCCACATATCAATGCAAAGTTTGAAATTAAATAAGGATAAATAATTCAACTCTGCCGTTTCGACTATAGAGCAATTATTACGTCTGGATATTGATTAATAAAAACAAATTTCAATTTTCGTTTTTCTTTTTCAATAGTTAATTACTCATTTCCTCTTTCAATATAATTTTACTCTCGGCTCAACTTCGTATTATCATTTAAAATGCACCAGAAATTTTCTAATACGTCCTCGGCCCTTTACCGTCACACTGGGTGGATTCCACGAAGTCAGTTTTAAAAAAACGATTGTGAGCAAACTCTCAGTCCGAAGTGGTTAAAAAAATTACACAACATGCTTTGAACATTCTAGATGGTGTACGAAAAGTTTATTTCTAAGAAATAAAATGGCAACGTGTTAAAAAAAAATCGTAAAGAGATGAAAACAGAAACATAAACCGCCGATCGTCGGTTGATCAACGGTCGGATTTCACCCAGTCTAAGGGTGAAGAGCTAAAATCTCTCACACTAGTCCTGCAGTCGGCTTTCTCCATGCAAATTACAAACAATACGCAATCATACGAATTGTCAGCACTCTCCTGGTCCCACTGCCGGTCAAATAAGCCCGATTTTAATTGTTCTTATCTTCTCCCATTGTTTCTTTCACCGATAATTTTGTAACAACTCGTACGCCACGAACTTTCGACAAATGGCGCGCGTTCGTGTCCGCAACACATACATATGCCGTTGTCATGTTTAGCGAACGAAGCTCGCATCCGAAGCTTATACCGCGCCCAGAGCTAAATATACATATATAACTCCGTGAATACATATATGTACATGTATATATGTTTGTAGCACTTTCCGGGCGAGACAGAACCGCGATATTGTATCGATTGCGGGATATAGGGATGGCGGAGACGGCGAGAACAGGCCCTGAACGGTTATAGGCCAGGCCCTCCGAACACATTACATGATTAAACCGGGCCAACGAGCGGGGGCTGATAGTACACGAACGGCCGGGGTACCACTACCCCGTGCTCAATACGGTCTTTGCAGCACTTACCTTATTAAAATATCCGAGCGGCTTGACAAGTCCGAGCGACCAACCCCGAACGTTTGCCGTCGTCAACGCGTGCTTGCACCCTCAACACTATCCCTCTAGCTACTACACGAAAAAAAAAGGAAACGGAAAAAAAGGCGATTTTACTAATTCTACGTTTTAGAAGCTAAATGCGATGAAACTAATGCGTTTCAATGAGTCATCGCTCTTTGGGCTGAGGCTGCGGATGCCACGCGGTTGGTTTAGCGAAAATTACAAAATTTTTTGTTGCTCGATGTTACTAGGATGGAAATGAACATTTTTAAGGGAAATTTCGTGGCCTTTTTCGCTCGTTCCGTAAAAGAGTTATTTCGTAATGTTTTATAAATTATTTTTGCTACAGTGTTCGTTATGGTTTTGATTGAATGTACCAATGAAAAGCTACGGGCTGGCATTTTTTCCGATTTTTTGGATTGATAGTTTAAAAATTAGGAGGGAGGGTGCGCTCTGATGACGACTTTGAAAGCAAATATCTCGTGGGTGAATGGTTGAAATTAAGAAGTCTCGAAATATTTTAAATTTCATTCGAGGAGACCTATTAAAACACACCACACTCGATGGGGTGAGCAAAACAAAATTTCGAGTCACTTTTTAATCTTTCGAGGGGGGGTGAATTTTTTTTTTTAACTCTTATCATTTCTGCGTCTTCATACCAAATTTAATCTCAATCGGTACATTAAAGACAGAATAAAAGAACTGTGACGAACGGACAGACAGACGGAGGGACTGACGGAAATCATGAGGTTTCCTAGATTTCTACGGAACCCTAAAAAGAATGAATTGTTTATCACCGAAAGCTCCAAGCTTGAATTGTTCTATTAGTCGACTCCAAGTCTCCAATTATTTCTTCGTATCAACAGTAATTATGTAGAAAATAACAAAATGTCTACCACGTCGCTATATGGATTCATTTACTATTCTAAAACAAAAATAATAATATTGAAATGCTCTTTTCGACTCGTATAAGGACCATTAAGCAAATCACAGAAGAGGTAGGTTTAATTACCGTAAAACAATTTTTTTTGTTCTAACCGTGATGCGTTTACCTCAAAGGAGGCTCGAAAAAAATTTAATTGAGCAGCATTTGAGCTGCAAGTCCTGGCGATTTTCCCGAGTCTCGGCTGCTGAAGACGGAAGTGAAGGAAGTGGAGAATTGTGCAGGATGGGATGCAAGTGAGGTGAGTGGGTCGTGGGGAAGCGAAATTCCAACGTGCATTCCAGGCTAGCGTGTTACGGCTGTCATTATTCAGGATTTTATGTCCTCCCGTGGAATATTCATTCGATAATTCGCGACTTGAGTGGTTATTAATTCGGTTAGAGATGACTGGCGTCTCCCCGACTCATGTGCATAATTAAGGATGCTTTCGACCTTGCTCCACTCACCGAGATTGCTCGGATGAATAAGTGACGGTCTTAGTTCGAAACGAAAAGCCCGCCATCCGCTATGCTACGTCATTTCACCCGCGCGTTTCGCTCAAATCACTTCTTGCAAGATAAAAAAAACAACAACAGCAACAAGAATAAGAAGAAATCGGGTATTAAGTAAGTTAACGAGTTTAACTGCACTTGTCGTGTAAATCATCGTATAAGTGTTGTCGTTTCTTATTTAGACCGACCATTTCCAAAGGAATTTCCGGTTTTCTATTAAATGCTAAAAAATAAAGAAAAATAAAATAAAATAAAATAAAATAAAATAAAATAAAATAAAATAAAATAAAATAAAATAAAATAAAATAAAATAAAATAAAATAAAATGAAATAAAATAAAATAAAATAAAATAAAATAAAATAAAATAAAATAAAATAAAATAAAATAAAATAAAATCTGAAAACAGATTGGGATTCCAGAACAAATTTGACGACGGTTTTATCACCGTGTGAGAGAGAGAGTGGCTTCATAAAAAGAAGGCAGATAAAAATCGGTATCTTGCGATCACCGCGAGATGACCTATATTAGAATCAGGATTCGATCACAATCTCGACCTCGCCCAATGATACCGCGTATGATTACACAATTTTCAAACGTTAAAATCTACGACACATTAGATTGGAATAAATAAGTAAATAAAGAAATTTAAAAAATTACAAAATATGCTCTCGTTCCAATCGTCCTCTTAGGTTTGGTTATAGAAGGACGTTAAATTGTTGGGCACTACCACGGCGATGGGTGAGACTAAATAGTGACGATAGTTTGTCGAGTGCAGCTGCTTGATGCGCTTCTATGGTCGGAGTGTATAGATATAAAAAAAATTATCATCTATCAGAAAAACAAAGTCTCCATCATTGAAAAATAGAACAATACAAAACAACAATCAACACATCAACCGTTCCCGAAAATATCCACGCAATTTTTTTTTTAATCTCAAATTGAGACCAAGCTAATGTTAGAACAAATTTTTACGATAGTATTCTCACCTTCGAGATTTTTGTTCCTCGCGAGAAGTGCGAGAAGAACGTCGGGATTGGGTGGTCCGTCGGCAACGTCGCCGGGATCGTGATGATGATGATGATGATGATTGTGTCCCGGCGGAAGATTCGCGGATCCCGGAAGATTTGCCAAGCTCGGGGGATGTCCCCGGGACGGTAGCAGAAGCGATCCGGAGTCGTTGGTACCCGCGGCCGCGGAGATGCCGACGATCGGGCCGTTGTTGGCCGCTGCGGCCGCCGCCGCGGCTGCAGCCGCGGCCAGATGCAACGAATTTAGAGTCGTTGGTTCCCTCGTGGGTGTCGAATGCACCGCGGCGGACATGGATAGATCGACACCGCCGAGCAAAACCGGACGACAGCCTCCGCCGCCGCCGGAAGACACCGCCGGGAGGATTCCTCCGCCTCCCGGCAGTGGTGCGTACGGCAAATACAGCTCCAGTTCAACGGCTAACTATTTTTTTCTCGTGTTTTTATCGTTCGCTTTCTTCTCTTCCTTTCGGTTTCAAACTTTTGCAATTAAATCCGTTTCACGCGCACTGTCGCGGCGTTCACTGATTACTTAGCGATCAAAAAATCCACCTCGAAACACGATTCTTTATCACGCGATTGCTTTATTCTTTTTCACTCGGAATTTATGAAATGAAGAAAATCAAACTCAGGGAAAAAAATGTCTGAAGCTTCGATTGGTTTAAATTCGCAGTGGCTACGAATTCAAAACAATTTAAAAGAAGAAAATAGAAGTCTCCTTCTATCTTCAATGTTGCAAGCTCATGTCTCGTTCCTGCAATCGCTTCGTTGTGACACCACGTGTTTGTAAATTTTCCCTTACGAGCTTTGAACCGTGTTTATGATTTCTCCTCAATCAAACATTTTTCCCGCCCTTTTTTTCCATGTCCCAAATTCATCCCACTCGATGCCGTCCACTTTACGATTTTATTTATTCCCTCATTCGCTCATTTATTCATCTGTCTTTTGTTTTAATCACAATTGAGCTTTCGATTGTTCCCGTTTTTCCGGCCTTCGTCCACGTTCATCCTCCTCGTCGTTATCACGATAATGTCGACGTGTGTCGCTCACGTTCTCAGTGTCGCCTCGGGGTCGCGCCAACCCCTTCGTCAATCGCGCCACCCCGACGATGTCTCAGATAAAGATGAAAATCGTCGAACCGAATCCGCACCGGTACGTCATACGACGCCCGTTCTCCGTCGGCCACGATCAAATCCGTCGTCTCGACGATCGACAACGTATCCGAGCGCCTCGTGCGATTATCGTACAACCGACGACGACAAATCTTTCGACTCGTTTCACGCGATGATGCGCGCACCCTCCGTCCGGCTTTCACGATCGACAGCATAACTCAACTTTTCAACCAGCACTTTTTGTATTCCTCGACGTTGTTCGACTCAACCGTCGCCATAACTGAAGCGACGGATCGTTTACGAAAAGAAAAAATAATACAACAAAAATAAAAAACAATGATCGAAAAAAAAAAATTCAATAAAATCGAATAAAAATTCGTGTGGAGAATAAAAGAAAGCACAATTTCGAAAAATAATAGAATTAAAAATATGAAAAATAGACGGAAACAAAATTAAAATAAAATTCAATGAAAATTAAAATCTCGAACATTAAAAAAAAATAGAATGAAAAATTTAAGAAATTAAATTAAATTAAAATTCGTTTAAAAAATGAGAAAAAGCACAATTTCCGAAAACGCGTACGCTGAGTTAGATTTCTGGTTGTACCGTGAAACCCGACGCGATCCGACGTACGTAGCACATATAGCGCCAAAGTTGCGGGACCGATCGTGCGTGAGTATTGTACGAAGAGCGCTATAGTCGAGGCGATTTTGGCCGTTATCGGAGCGTTGGTGCTCGCTTCGGTGGCTTTATCTCGATCATAACCTTGTGGGCTATGTGTCGCGAACGGATGACGATTGGGCAGCGACGGCAGCAGCAGCAGCAGTAACAGCAGTAGCACCAACAGCGGCGGCAACGACGGCGGAGATATGGTTTTTCGCTTGTAAAGAGACGGATAATTTCAGTCCCTAAGCCGTTGACGATGACAGCGGATGACGGATCTCGAAATAAAATCGACCAATAACGAATGGCCCCGACGACCTTATTTCACGATTGTTACACTCCCGTTTCTCATTCACGCACTTGTTAAATATATATATATATTTATATAGATACATATGTATATATATTTATCTATGTGTGTCTCTCGCGGCTTATCTCGAGTTGGAATTACGAGCCGTCGTTGACCGGACCGGGAATATCGGTCGCCGCTCGAAACGTCCGAGGGCTCGATCGAATCTCGTCGTATTATACTCCGAAAAGCCCGGAGAAATACGAGCGCCTCGTTCCGGCTCCTCGCGATCACGTCGCGATCGCACGAATTCGTGCTCCTTCTCGACAGGATCGACGAAATCGAACGAATCCTCCTCCGTGAACCGATGCCACGGTCAGTCCCGAACGAGTATTCGAAACGTTTCCGATGCGTTCGCCGCCGCGGATTCGACCGATCGATGATGGTTTTTACACGCGTGACGATGTAAATAATCCACAGGGGCCCACCGAAGCGAACGATGTAAATCGCCCACGGTCGAATTCGGGTTTCGACGGGGCGCGAGGAAAAAGTTCGCGATCCGTCCGTCGTCTCCGTTCACGTTGGTTCGGCCGGGTTTGTTTGCGGGGTCCGCGCTTTTCGTTTGAACGATTTTTAAGACGGGCGGCACCGCCTTTTGAGGACACGGACGTGTGTCCTTTGGCGAATGAAGGAGAAGACCGAGAGAATCTCGAGACCGGAGATATCCTTCCGACCGGACAGAATGCGTTTTCGGTTGAGCCACCGTAGGCACGGCTCGCAAGGTTGACGCGGCTCAAAGAAACTCCCGGGGACCGCGGATTCCTCGCTCGCTTCCAACCACGCGAGCTCGCAGATTTCTCGGTCCCATTCGTTAAATCGTCGAACGAAATTTTTCAACGCCCCTCGTTTATTCTCAATTATTTTCTAACCCGAGCACTGGGTTGTTAGGGGGGTTTTTTTGTTCGTTATCACACGTCGATACAAACGCCGATGAATTATATTCTTCCGTTGTGCGTTTTAACAATGTTGAAGACGTTGTTTGTACATCATTTCTCATTATTATTATTATTCGTTGGTATTATAGTCCCAAGCGATTAGTTAGTCGCGATTTTTCACGTCATTGTTTCTTCTCTTCGTTGTTTTTTACGCACTATTTGGAACATTTTTCGAGATGACGATTTTAGGAATTCCACATTTCGATGCGACGATACGAAATTGTCTATTTTTTTGCAACGTTTTTATTGACATTTTCCATGCGATTATGTTTTGATGCAACGTTGCTTCGGCTTTTTTTCGAGACAATATATACATGTGTAGATATCACGAGGTTGGAGCGTTGGAAACGGAGACGCGGGACGATTTCATTAGCGGATGCGGTTCGACTATGTCACGGCGCTCGTGTCGATGCGATTCTCGCGACTCTCGGATCCGGAAGCGACGGCGAGGAACGCTCGGACGAGAGGGCCTTCCGTGTCCCGACCGTGCCACAGCGAGAGACGGATAGATAATAGACAGAGAGGCGAGACACGGAGGTGCGTTACGTTGGCGTGGGTGGTGGAGGCGGTAGCGCGATTCCGTCGACGAGATACCGTAAACGAGGGTGAAACCAGTGTGCGCTATCGTACATACATACATGGATGAATACATACGTACGCATGTGTATGGATGAGAAGCGAGGGATCTATGTGGGAGAGCAGGGTGTGCCCCTACTTGGTTTTGCCACGGTTGTCTGCAACCAACCGAACTCCCGCTTCTTGGTCGTGGAATCGTGTAAAGAGCAATACGCGCCACCACCACCATCACCACCACCACCATCGTCGAACGGAGCCCGCGATATCCGCCGACGATGTACCCGATGGTGGGGATGGGGTTGCCGAAGAGCTTCGCCGGCACGCCTGCGCCGCACCCCTTAAGTACCACCCGCGAATTTACTCCGTCCGGAGGCTTCCGCTTCCGTCACGGTCGGACATGACGTTCAACCCGACGTACGCGATATTGTCCGGCAACCGCATCTTCGTTGATTCACGGTCTTGATTGGGATTTTGGTTTTTTTTTGGGGAGGATATTTTTCGTGGATGAGAGATTGCCGGAAACGGATTTGAAGAATTTTTTGGGGATTTAGTTTGGGAGAATGGATTTTTTTTTTTATTTTGGAAAATACGTTGCTTTTTATTTTGAGAAATTTGTTTGGGTTTTGTTTTCGTTGTTTGGGGGTAGATGAGGTGTTTTTATTTTTTGTTTTGAGGGGGATTATTGGGGGAGGTTGTTGGAAGAGGTGGGAATTTATTATTTTGAGGAAGGGAGATTTTTTTAATTATTGTCGAGTGTCAGTTGTGTGTGGAGTAATTGGTTGGTTGGATTTATTGATATTTTGAAGGGTTTGAGGGATGATAATGGATGTTTTCTCATCGATACTAATATTTTTTATATTGGACTGGTGCAAAGTTTTGCATAATTATTACAAGTCACACTAAATCATCGAACCGAAATTAATTTTTTTTGTAAGTTGATCATCCTCGAGAGAAGGCGTATTACGAAATATGTTGGTCATTGTTCCCCCGTTTTGTCAAATTTTGCTTGTTTTGCCAGGAAAAAGATAATTAATTTTCATGATTAAAGATGTATTATTTTTTTCCATTTTCATATTTATTACGAATTGTGATTGAGCGTATTATGAGAATCGTGGGTGAATATGTAGCTCAAACGTTTTGCGATAACGTCGCGTGTGAGAGGATCAAACTAGCGTCCAGCAATGATGGCGGCCACAGGGTGGTCGACGCCCCCATCGCGGCTTCCACCCTCGCGAGCCCGTTTCTGGTCACCGCGGTCATCCCTATTTCGAACCATCCTTCCACCGGTTGTATTTTAAAAAATCGGACGTCCATTCAACGTCCATCAAAACTTAAAAAAAGGATCCGAAAATCTGAAATTAATTGCCACGTCGTGTATTTATACATTTGTCAATTCAACGTCCATCAAAGTTGAAACAAAAAAATATCTACGAATCTAAAATAAATTGCAGAGGCGAGTATTTATGTATCTTTCCATTCAACGTCGATCAAAATCGCCAAAAGGAACACCTTAAAATCTAAAATGACTTTCAGCATCGAGTATTCACATAGATCCATTCGACGTCCATTAAAATTTTTGGAGGAGATCCAGAAATATGAAATAAATAAAATCGTTGTGAATTTATAAATCAATTCATTTAACGTCCGTCAAAATTTATGTAAAGGATCTAAAAATCTACGATCAATTGCAGCGTCGTTCTTTTATGTATCTGTTCATTCGACGTCCATCGAAATTTCTAAAAAGCACCAAAAATCTAAAATAAATTGAAACGTCATAAATTTACATATCTTTACATTTAAATTTTCAAAAGAAAAACCAAGAAATCTAGAATAAACTGCCACGTCGCATGTTTATATATTCGGCATTTCAACGTTCATCAAAGTTTAAAAAAAACCAAATACCCAAGAATATAAAATGACATTCAGCGTCGTAAATTCATATATCCAACCACTCAACACCCATCGAAATTTTCAAAAAAAACCTAATAATCTCAAATAAATTAAATCACCGTAATTTTATATATCTTTTCATTCAACGTCGATCGAAATATCCAAAAGGAACACCCAAAAATCTCTAATGAATCGCATCACCGCGTATCTTATCCATTCAACGCCCATCGAAACTTCTGAAAAAGGCGGAAAAATCTAAACCAAATTGTACCACCGCGTATGCAATAAAACGTACAGCGTTACATCGTAACATTGTCGAATCTCATTATCGCACCGACCAAACGCTGACAAATGACGCAGTCGCGTCACGGATGACCGTCATCGTGGTTCCCCGTCGGTTCCGTCGACGTTCCAAATGGCAAAGCCCCGTCGGAGGAGTAACAGCGCGTGCAGTCCAGAAGTGTGCGTTGCGCCCGTGGCGCGTTGCACTCAACGAAATTGAAAGCGAGGGTTGTAGGTCCGCGTATAGGACCGCGTCAACCCTCTTTCGCATTGTACATACCTCATCATTCGTCCATACCGAACTCCGGCTATCCGCAAGGACTCTTTCACAGCTGAGATGAATTCCCAAACCTTTTCTTATTATCGAGACGAGGCTCTCATAGGTGAAATAGTTGACTCGCGTCGTCGTTCGAATAAGGACGCGTATAAGAAGAAGAATAAAAGGACGAAGGACGGGACGGAATAATGAGGAAGAAACGAAGAAGAAGCCAAACAGTTCGAAGATGTTTGCCGTGGAAGGATGCTCGAGAGAATGGGATTGGGAAATAAAAAAAGAAAAAAAAAGAAATGAAGGAAATAAGAAATAAAAAAAAATAAAAATGGAAAGAGAAAAAAAAGTAATGCGGATGGCATTGATAGGATGGACGTGGGAAGAGGAGGAGAGGAGAGGACATGGGAGGGGGAGGGGGGTGCGGGTGGAGGTATGAGGACGAGAGAGGCATGAGAGAGAGAAAGAGAGAGAGATAAAGAGAAAGAGATAAAGAGAGAGAGAGATAAAGAGAGAGAGGGAGAGCAGGTCCGTTTGCTCGATATCGAACGAGGGACCAGCCGTCGAGATAGGCGGAGTCAGAACCCAGTTGCTATGGGAACATGACACTCTCTTTCCCCGACTGTGCGGTGCTTTACGGAGCTTTTCAAGCGCACGAGGTGCCGGGCCGAGCTTTCTCGCCGTAGCTTCAACCTCCCCACCTACTCTCGATATACACACACAGCGGATTCTTAAACCGAGGGAAAAAAAACACACACACACAATGAAAAAAAAAATATACACCGACGTTTCTTACGTCCATCTTGCATCCGAAGAAGATATCACGTACGGAGATATTCTCGTCCCTTCATTTCTATGCTTTTATGGATGCTGCACGTGACGGTCCATCGGAATTACGGTGTCGCTGATAACAGATTCCGAATTGGACAATCCGATGATAATAAAAAAATATAGACCGCAGTGTGTTTTTTCTCTTTCGTCGTAGGATTCTGCGTTTCACGGGGAAATTGATGAAGGATGGAGATAGAAATAATTGAAGTCTGGCTAGACTGTGTTCTTAACATTAATATTAAGAAATCTCGCCGAGTGATTTTTTTATTCTTCCTTTTTTTTCGAAATCGAAACTAATGTCAGGAAAAATAAAATAAAATCAATTTGCCTCACGAGAAAAAAAAACCAAACGGAATACATTTGTTATTATTTGATCACAATTCGATCAATTTTCGTAACTAATAGTAATGATAATGAAAGAGATATTCGAAAATACGTCCAGTATTATGGAAATTTTCGATTATTTTGTTGCTTCCGATATCGTTGTTTATCCAGCGAGGTTTATATTCGCAGTTGACGTAGTTGCTATAGCGAACGAAGGCAAAGGAGAGAACGAAAGAGGGATGGAATGACATATGCAGAATGTAGCCACCTCCATATTTCACAGCGAGTTATATTCGCGAGAATTTACGACCTACGCTCTCTCGCGACTGTTACTCCCCCGACGAGGTGGGCTTTCATTCTTTATTTTGCTATCTCGCGCACGGTCCGTTGCAGCGGACTAGCCACCGTCGGGGTGTGCGTGTGTGTGTGTATGTGTGTGTGTGTGTGTGTGTGTGTATGCATTTCCCTGGACAACATCATTCGCCCTTTCACCTACGATTTTTTTCCACCCTCGTTTTTTTTCTTCTTTTTTATCATGTTCTTTGTGATTTTTTTTTCTTCTTTTCGTTGAAACTTTTTTCGTTATTTCTTTGGACGTAGCACGGTTGCGCGTACTATGCATTTCATTGTTGCAGTTAACCCTTCAGCGTCACAGTGGGTGGAATCCACCCGTCGATAAACCGACGAACGGCGATTTTTGTTTCCGTTTTCATCTCTTTATGAATTTTTTTTAACGAGTTGATATGTTATTTCTCATAGATGAACTTTTCGTACATTATCTAGAATGTTCAAAGCATGTTCTGTAATTTTTTTAACTACTTTGGTCGGATAGTTTGCTCACAATTGTTATTCGAATACTGACTGGGTGGAATTCACCCGGTGTGACGGCCGTGATATTATTTGGCAGTTAAGGGTTAATTTTTTTGGGCTGTAAAACATATTTTTGGGGGTGGTTGAGCCCCAGTCGATGTCGCGGATTATTCGAACGTAGTCGAAAAAATGGCGGGGAGTAACTTCGTCAGTCTAATCGGTCTATTCCGCTCGAAGATAAAAACAAGAAAACCTGGTGGCCTGATCACAGTTTTGGCGCTGATCATAAACGTTTGATTCTTCGTGGCGAGCGACGATGAAAATGATTCGGCTCGACTTTCGGCGTAGAAGTGATAAACGCGTTGCGTATTTTATATTTTCAGATACGAAGATAAATATTGAGGATAGCGCGACATGAGAACGTACGTACTCGAAGGATTGAGAAGAAGTTTGAGTAAGATTCGATGCACTGTGGAAAATGGACGGTCGATAGACGTATTTTAAAAAGGACGACTGAGCTAATAATTTAATAATTACTATGACAATCAAAATTACGATTGTTATGATTATAATATTATAATCCTTATTATTCGTAATTATTTGCGACTTTTTTCGACTGTTTTGGATAATCATTTCCTGGAAAGCTTTATTTGCAAGCTCCATCAAAAACTATTGAATTTACTCAGGAAACAAACGTGAATGATGAAATTGAATTGAAAAAACCTGACACGGAAATAAATATTCAATCAGAAACTATGAAACAACTATTTCCGTAATTATTCGATCAATTTTATTCTTAAAATATTTATATATATATCTCGGCATATATAAAAAAAAACGAAATGATAAGTTGTCAATTTTTATACAATTATATTTTCAACAAATAATAATACCTACCACAACGTAATTGTTTAAAATGCGCTCGACGCGATCAAAACTGTTTCGGGTTGAATGTTTTAATGAGAAATTTGCACGATAAGTGTGCTTGTAAAACGTGTTATCAGCGTATAATATAATCGTCGGTTGTTGGCTAGAGAGGCTGACTGGCCGAGAGGAGGAAAACCCGAGAAACTCGGAGATTCTTATTCACCCTCGTTTCGCGTGTCGTAACCACCACCCGTGGCTCTTCAAACTTTTAAAAGCACCGTTGCTCCTGGAGGTTCAGAATTTTTAACCTCTCGGGTCGTAAAAGTTTGAGAATTGAGGGTCAGGATTTTCAGAATTGTTGATAGTTTGTGGTCGTTCGGGGCAGACTCTCGGCGGTTTTCGGCGACCGAGAAAATAATGGTGGGGGGCGGAATGGAATCGGAACTTAATTATTCGCGAATCAACGAAATTCTCCAATAAAGCCGATCGTCGACCTTTTCGATATATATCTATATATTACACTTTTTTATTTACAAGCTCGCGAGACTCTGTATAAATAGTGGCTTTGCAATTTTGTTAATGACAATGGTTTTAACGAAAGTGCCAGCGGACCAGGTAAATTCGAAAAGTATGTCATTATCGAAATTGCCAATTTTGATCGATGGATTATCTCAATTCCATCAACGATTTTACAAGCTTCGGTGATCAATTTGTCATACCGGTGCTATTTTCTCAATTAACATTTTCCGAGACAGATTAACATCTATTATTATTATTTTTCATTACGATTATTGCCGAGACGAACCTCATCATTTCGTTTTTAGGGTTCGGTAGAGGTCTAGGAACTCTTATGGTTTCGGTCGGTCTGTCAGTCTGTCTATATGTCACAGTCCTCTCATTCTCTTATTTATGTATCGATTGGGATGAAGTTTGGTATACAAACGTAGATCAATTACTCAAAAACAGAAATGATACAATTGACACCAAAAAACCCCTTCCTTAAATTATTAAACTTCAAGATTAGATTAATTTAATATTGATTTATATTAAATACAAAATATTTAAATTCGCTTTCGAAGTCGTCATCAGAGTGTCCCCCTCCCCACAATATCTAAACGATCAATGCAAAAAATCGGACAAAATTCCCGAATGTAGCTTTTAATTACTACATTCAATCAAAATTATAACGAACAATGTAGCGAAAATAGTTTACGAAAAATGAAGCAGCAATGAGTGAGAACGGTTACGAAATCCTATCATGTGCGCGCCGAAAACGCTCTTGACCCGTCTTTTTTCTTATTCTCACGCGAATTACACGACTAACCGAAGTCCCGTACGAAAAAGTGTCAAATATGTTACAATCGAGAGATATCGAAAAATTGATACCCTTTGGGCAACACGAGTAAACCAATTAGTTGGTTAAGCGGGCAAACCCCTATGAAATTCAATTGTCTTCGCCCCATGCGTTCTTCGGTCTAACCACCCTACTGGTATGTTTCTCCGTCATATCCCACCCTCTCGAAGACTCGCTCGCTCGTCGCTCGTACACCGAAACGGCCACCGATGGCTCCGCGCTATTAGGGTGTCAATTAAATTAGATCGCCTTTCGTTGTCCCTGCTGAACTGGCTCGAGTCGTAAAATGTCATTTTACCCTCGTCCCCACCTACGGTATCTATCGCCCCGCATAAACGCGCGGCCTTTTGTAACGATTAAATGATAAAACATAATAAAAAATATCCAGAAACACCGTCAATACTATTATCAACAAGTTCAATAATGACAATAATAATAATAATAATAATAATAATAATAATAATAATAATAATAATAATAATGATAATAATAATAATAGTAATAATAATAATAATGTAAAAACCATACACTGTAATATTTTAACACATTGTACAGGTAATTGATATTTGCAATTGATGATTATGATTATGATAATTTCACATCTGTATAGGAACTTTTGACTATTGAGTAAATTTCGAAGTAAAAAAATTATTTACAAATAATTATTCGTAGTTAACATAATTTTTAGTTTTTAATTATCGCTATAAAAATTAGTAATAACTACGACGTACGATAATCGAAGTTTGATAATTTGTTAATAATCACTGCCGAGTAACAATACGAGGGTCCCCCGGAAATCCTTGTCCCGAAACAAGAATTTCATTAGTACCACCGTAGTGGTATATTACTGAAAATATCGCCCTTAGATGGCGTTCTGCGAAATTTCAGCCTCGTCCTATTACCAAGTATCTTTTTTGTAATTATCAAAAAAAAACAAATCATTCTCGTCAACCCTGTAAAATGACTAAAATTTTAATTCGTGCAGGGATCAAGTACTCCGTTTTGAAGGACTTTACTCCAGACGGACATTAAAAATGAGATAGATTCTACATTGAAGGAATGTGCTATTTTATTTCCGACGGTGAAAAAGTGGGCGGCGGAATGTAAACGTCGCCGTACGTCAATCGGGAACGATGATCGCACGGGACTGCACGGGACGTCCAAAAACGGCTGTGGCCGCCGAGATCGTCGCAAAAATCTACAATGCCGCATTCAACGATCGTCGACTGAAGATCCGAGCAATAGTTGAGGCTGTAAAAATCTCGGTAGACCGCGTCAACCACGTTCTACATGATTTTTTGGGTACGCGAAAGCTGACGGCTCGATGCGTGCCGCGTTTGTCTGATAATGCACCTGCGTACTCGTCTTTTGCATTGTTGTCAGATTAAATTTACGTCAGATGATGAGGTTAACCCTTCACCGTCACACTGAGTGAAATCCACCCTTCGATCAACCGACGACCGACGATTTTTGTTCGCGTTTTCTTCTCTTTATGATTTTTTTTAACGCGCTGCCATTTTAATTCTTGAAAATGAACTTTTCGTACATTATCTAGAATGTTCAAAGGATGTCTTGTAATTTTTTCAATGACTTTGGGCGAATAGTCTGCTCACAATCGTTTTCTTTTTTTTTGAAGACTGAGGCGGTGGAATTTTCGGTAGTGTAACGGTGTGTGGTTGAAGCTGCGACGATCGCTTGTATCGCGGACTTACGCGCTTCGTATCATCCCGAAGGTATCAAGAAGTCACAACATCGTTGAGCAAAATGTATCAATTTGCAAGAAGATTACATTAAGAATTAAAAAAAATTGCATAAAAAAATCTTGAGTTTTCGGTACCACCCCGAGTCCTTCCCAAACAACCTTCCTACATCATTTCTCCTAATCCATCGTTTTTCCACAACCATACAAACCTACATGCTTACCACATCCTCCCAACCATAATCCAGTTCTTTGCATCGAACAAGTACCAAAAAAAAAAAAGAAAAAAAAAGAAACGAAGTTCAAAAAAAACCATAATGATAATAAATAAAAATAAAAATAAAACGTGGGTGGAACAAGGGGTAAAAGCGGTGTTCGACGTGTAATCCAGACTGCATTGTAGTGCGCCTTTCATCAACCCGGAGATTTGTTCGCCGAGGTCCCAATATCAATGGACATGGGCGAGCGTCGGAGGGAGCGCAGCATCCACGGAGAGAGACGAAAAATCTGTGAAAGAGCAGGAAAAAAAATATACATATATATATTTCTTCTCTTATATATACATATACATTCACGTACAACAAAGGGTGAAAGGTAGCGAGAGCGTTTGACAAGATCAGCAGGAGACACGCCGTGATAAGAACAAAAGAGATGTTGCGGGACAACGCCGTGTCAAAGTGCGCCGGGACTCGACTTGACGATATATACAGACTGTTTTCCACACAACATGCGAGACACCCGACGGTCTTGGCTTAAAACCATATATATATACAGATATATATATATATATATAGGAAACGCCAACTCCCCACGAGTTTATATCTACTCACTGTCGTTGCGTTCATTGCTCGGCAAAAACCCCGTAATCCCCATGAATCGAAATGATCGCGGTCTGCACGGACTCGCCGACGGGGCGAGCTTTATCCTCTGATCATTGCTAACGGTAATGGCGGATTACCAGGCATCATCTACCATCTGGCGCATCTGACTTGTTTCACTTCCCGATTGAAAACGAACCCGATTTATCGTCGAAATCGTCGCACTGTGACTTTCATTGCACCCTTCGTCGACGACGTCCGACGTCTTCGCGAACAATCGTTCGAGTTTGACAATGATTTTTTTTTTATTCACTATTTTTATATTTGTTTCGTTGAGAAAGCTGGGAGATTTTACTTTGAATGCTTGCTTTGATTTTTTTTCCGTCTATTTTGGTGGAATTTTTTTTATGATAGTGATTTTTTGAGGTAATTAGTCTTAGTGCAATATCATGTAATCGTTTTAATGACTTTTTTTGTATTTCGAGAAATTTTTCTTAGCCTGTTATTGTCCTGTTTCTTTAAGGGGTTATATCTAATTGTTTGCGGGAAAATTAAGGGATTTTCGTGTTTTTTCTGCTGTGTTAACATAATTTTATTAGAATACACTATGCAGTATCAATTGCAACATATATTGAGGTACTTATATGAATTTTTTTATAAACTTTTTTTTAATTTTGCGAGTACTATTGTCGTTATCCTAAAACAACTTTCTTTCGAAAATCACTTGCGGTGAACATGGTATCTCTGGAACGCCTCATCTGAAATAAAAAAGCCAAATATATATTCCGTTACAATAATATTAAACGCAGTTCGTGAATGAAGGGTTCAGCGGAATTTTGATTTTTTAAATAATATCGATTCTTTCGAAAAGTTCAATTGTTGTGATTTGAAAAACTAGATTTTTGACCCAAAAAGCTATGAATTTTGGTCGAAATGCAAATTCCTTCTCTCACCAACTATCCATTCTAATTAGGAACAATCTCGTGAAACAATCGAATCGATCGGTTGAATTGCCATCGAGCAATTGTTCTCACATTTGAAAAGACATGATTCCGCGATAATCGCGTTTAAGGTTTTGAGTTTAGATTTTTGCGGCTAAAATAAATTTTAGTAGACTTTCACAGCTCTCAGACCCTTACAAAAGTTTGCGGTAATATACTCAGAATTATATACTTCGAGTTAACCCAAAAAAAGAAGAAAATTTTTATTCTTTCGCCTTAAAAAATCAGATACAACCCCTCAAAGCGACTGCGTTCTGCATATTGTCTTTTTCCTTTTTGGATTTTAGACTCCACCGATGAAGAAGAGAAAACCGATGAAGCGGTTCGTTGTTGGTGGCCGCATATGTGGTGAGTCTTATAAGGCTTTCGGGCCACCGAGGGGGGAGGCAGGCCGTTCACGGGGGAGGGGGACGAACGGGGGGGGGGGGGGGGGGGGGGAGGAATGTAAGGACTTACGTGGCGCGTATACACATTCCGTTTGGCAATCGTCCAATTGGCACTATCGACTTTCATATTCGGTGAGCCCCCAATACATACACCGAGAGTATTTCACAGGATTTAACGGAATATTTAGTGCGGGCTTATGGGTTTAACGTTTGGTAGGTGGCTGGCTTAGGGCGCAGGTGCTCACCCATGACAACCAAGTGATTTATCTCCGTACCCCGAGTACCCCACCACAGTCTCCCCGTTTTCAGCCTCATATGTATACGTCGTCGCCCCTAAAGTTGTCACATCCGTTTCTCTCAAAATATTGAATTTTTATAAGGCTACGTAATTCAATCGGGAACCACAATTTTTTTTTTCTATTCACTTCTGTCAACGATTATTGTCCAGATGTCGTTGTTTATTGAGCGATCATTCAACCACGAAGTACGGACGATAATGCCGCCGATAGGTCGGCAGGCGTTGTATTTTTTCTTTCTTTTGTTTTTATAGGAAAGACGGCCGACGCTCGGAGCTGTAATTAACGTCATGCTGAGCTCGGAGTTGGTTTTAATCACGAATGCGTGGGTGGCTGTATTGTCGCGTGGCTGCTGATACGCTTCATCTTTGTACACTTTTCTTTTTTATCTTCTCGATTTTATGGGGAAATATTGGAATAAGGTTGTTTAATAATAATACTTTAATTATGATTAATTTGAATCGAGAGACTTTATTCAAGGCACTGAAAGGTACGTCGTTTTTTAACCATAATTCTCTAACACTGATTCAGTAAGATTGAGTTGAACGTACTTACGCGTAAAGAGCATCTAGATCACGTCTAGTCGCGTATCGTTCTTAGAATAGTAAAGATATTGGTTTTTGCATATTAGACTTTCTCGAATAAACCAAGATAAACCGACAGGAAGTTATTGTGATGCAGAGAAATGTATCGTTAAGGTTTTCTTTGAAATTAAAAACGCGATCAGAAGGATCGATGATGCGATCGATGTGTTCCGCTGTAACTTAGAGCTGAAATTTTGGTTCAATTTGGACGAGTAGTTTTTTTAGTTAAAAAAAAACATAATTCAAAAACGGAATCTATACGGGGGGGATAAAAATTTTCAGGGACACAACTAAGCGGCAATAATATATGTACATATATTATTATTATTATTATTTTATTTCAATAATAATAATAATAAATTTTAACTCGCGAATCGGAAAGTTACTTGGGCGCCTCGTAAAAGGTCACAAATGAAATAAAAATGAATAGCTATAGGCATTACCAGCCATAGGTGCTACTAACCATGGGCACAACTAACTATGGGCACTACCAGTTTCCTTTTGCAATTATACGTTTTGTAAAAATAAGAATCAATAAGATCTATTGAATTTAATGATGATTACGAATGATTGATTAGTGTCTCGGATTGGGTAAGAAAAAAAAATATATCGTGAGGGGGCACCCGGGTTTGAACCGGGGACCTCTCGATCTGCAGTCGAATGCTCTACCACTGAGCTATACCCCCAAGTTGATGATCGCCGACAATCTGCTCATTGATAAACTGCTACGGCTCGTCGCGAGTGCAAAAAAAAAATGTTATCCACAGGTGAGAAAAAGATAACGCGAGGGGGCACTCGGGTTTGAACCGGGGACCTCTCGATCTGCAGTCGAATGCTCTACCACTGAGCTATACCCCCTTTATGGTTATTTCGCAACTCTCACTCCAATACATAAATAACCCGATGAGAAAAATAACTCTATTTCGCGAAAAATGAGAACAAAAGATTCTCTAAATCCAAAATATATATAATTTCAATTATTCAAGTTCGGAGTAAAATTGTGAAATTGTATTGACATTTATTTCCACATAAGCAAAATCGATGAAGGATCGTTAAAAAATTATGCGAATTCCTGCAAAAAGTTTTGTACAAATGTTTTTTATAATTTTTCGTTTTCTGATTCTAATTCGGGTTTATCTCCTATACTTGTTATCAATTACCGCGACGTTATTAATAATACCGTATTGTTATGTAATGTAAGTTATATCTAGTTGTTTGTTTAGTCATGATGAGATAATTTTATTCGAATACACTATTAAGTAATAATTACAACATATATTGGAGTACTTATATGCATTTTTTGATAAAAAAATGTTCAATTTTGGAGGAACTATCGCCGTTGTGCCAAAACACCTTATTTTGAAGATCACTTGCGGCGAACATGATATCTCTGGAGCGGATCATCTGAAATAAAAGAACCAAGAAGATTTTATTAGCATTATACTTAACGCAGTTCATTCATGAAGAGTTCAGCAAAATTTTGATTTTTCAAATAATGTCGATTTTTCCGGAAAGTTCGATTTTTAATATTTCAAAAATTAGGTTTTTGACTAAAAAAGATATAAACTAGACCAAATGGGAATTCTTTGGTTCACCAACTATCTATTATAATTAGAAACAATCCAACAAAAGGATCAAATCGATCGGTTGAATTGCTGTCGAGAAATTGTTCTCACATTTGAAAAAACACGATACCGAGATAATCGCGCCCAATTTTTTAATTCTAGTTCTTTCGAGGATAAAATTAATTCCGTCAGACTTTCATAGAGTCATCCACTCCAAGGCCATAAATGGTCCCGTCTCCGCGTGTAGCAGCTTTCAGAACATCCTCAATAAAAAAAATTCAGATTTTTCCGACCCAAGCAGCAAGATATAGTTTCATCAGATTATAGAAATAATCCCTCAATTAAAATTAAACAAAATAAAAAAAAAGAATCACAAAAATAAAACAATTTTTTAGTCTTCCGAGTGCGAATTGCCGTAGTCGATCGTTCGATAAAACCAATTTGTCGCTGGATGACTGTCAGTGATAAGTGCGAAACGAAAAAAAAAAAAAACCAAAAGAAAAAAGAAAAAAAGCAAAACAGTGAGGTCGTCTGATACGACGCGCACATGACTGGTCATAAGGGTGTATGTTGGAGTACTGGGCGGTTTCGTTCGACGACAGGTAGCGTAATATACTGCGGACCACCTAGTGGCTTCATGACTTCGCCATATGCCAGAGTAAGCGTGACTAAGGCCCACATGGCGAAGCTTCATCCTCAGTACTTTCCACGTTACCCAGTCCTGGGTTCTTCTCTCCATGACCGAGACTCCTGACGTTTCAAAGCTTCCCCCCTCGCGTACGCGTTATAACCCACGTCGCTCATCCACAAAACAACAACGGAAGGAAACTATTGATCACGAGTGGGGTAACGGCGATGTCGTATACGCGCTCCTGCCCGGAACTAGGACGATTGATTTCATCGCACCTGTGCTCAGTTCTTCGAAAATATTTAATCCCGATTGATCGAAAAAATTCGGCTCCGAAAAAAAACGTCGTTGGTTTTTTTTAATGGAAAAAAGACTGCAATTTTTGGATAAACCTCGTTTGTGATATTTCTCTATGATGAATTATTTTATTTCTTTATGGAATCCGTCGAAGTTGTATTTTTCTATTGAAAATCTTATATTATTCTTTATTGACCGTAAAATTTGTTTTCGAAGAGAATCGTTATTGCCTACGAAAAACAATAATAATAATAAATAAAATAAGAAACAAAACTACTTTTTCAGAGTAAAACTCAATTATCATAATTTTCTATGCAGATTCGTATTGTCATCAAAATTTAATTTAAAAATCAAGCTCTCCGATAATTTGTAAAATCATTTAATTTCTCTATTAAATCTGTCGTAGATTTTTTTTCAATTCTTCAAAGTAGAAACAATAAAAGTATATTAGGTTGTATTTTTGTTGTTGAAAATCTTATATCGTCCGTATAATTCGTTTCCGAATAAAATCGTTAATGCCATAAAAAAAAATAAATAGAAGAAACAGAACTATAATTACAGAGTAAAACTCGATCATTATCATTTTTTCTGCAGACCCATATTCACATCAAAATGTAATTTAAAAAATTAAACCACCCAACAATAAAAGGGAAATAATTTCCCTTTCCCATATTAAATATATCAAAAGGTTTTTTCTCAATTCCATACAATAAAATTATACAAAGTTGCATCTCTACCTCAAAAAATTCTTTATTCATGAATAATAAATTGTTAGTTCGATAACTCGAGAGAAAAAAAAATTCGAGTGATATACTTGTAACAATTGGACACGTGAAAATTTTAGGGTCTCGTGGCAGCGGGGATGAGATGTCCGCCCCCTGCCCCCTCGGGTGGAATCACCGTAAAGATGATGCAATTAATCAATGTAAACAGAATACTCCGACGATGCATGGTGGGCCATCACCGACGACGCAGCAAAGGGCCACGGCGAAGGAGGGGAGGGGGAAGCCCCGCAGTTTTTATTGCGTCCAACACTCGAGTCGCTGGCACCCGCCTTCTGTCAATAAATAAATCTCGTCCCGCAGAGAGAAGTCAACCCCCTGCTGATCGACGTACATCCACCGCACCTCTCCAAACTGACACGACGAATGAATTTAGGGTCAAGATACCGAAACGAATCTTCGTAAAAAATTGTTTAATTGCAGTTTTTTCAACCCTTGCAACACATGCCTATTTTTTCAATCAAAAACCACAACCAAAAGGTCAACTCGACCCTGCATGAAATTTGGAAATCCGCCATTTTTAATTGACTCGTGCGATCGGGTAAAAAAATACTCTATTTTAATATACTCCTATTCTAATAAGAATAGGATCATATACTAATAGGTTAATATACACTATTATAATATTTAAATACTATGCTTCAAACATTGGCGAATCAACTGATATTATCAAAAAGTGCGATTGGAATTATTTACATGCATAAAAAAATTCGTGAAACAAAAATTTGTTTGAAAAAACCGTTTGCTTACAAGGAAATGACAGGTTCAAAATGGCCCTGTGTGTGGTGGAAGGGTTTAATAACATTTTTATTCTTCTTTGACCCTCCATTGTCACACTACCAAATAATATTACGGACGTTACACTGGGTGGATTCCACCCAGCTAATTTTCAAAAAACAATTGCGAGCAAACTATCGGTTCGAAGTGGTTAAAAAAATTACAGCACATGCTTTAAACATTCTAGATAACTTACGAAAAGTTTATTCATGAGAAATAAAATGGCAACATGTTAAAAAAAATTTGTAAAGACGTGAAAACGGAAACAAAAACCGCCGGTCGTCGGTTAATCGACGGTTGAATTTCACCCAGTGTGAGGGTAAAGGGTTAATTTAACGTGAATAATTTCTGGGCTGCGGTTCAAGGAACGAAGCAACTGTAGAAATTTGCGGAGCACGCGCGAGTACATCGCACGTGACGATAACGTTCAACGCTCGATGACAAATTTCCGATGGAAATCCGTTTACATTTGGTGTAAGAGAATTTCGTTATTGCGTGAATGTAACATGACATCCGGTTTTGGGTGAAATCACGTGCGCGAATAATGTAGATTGATTCGATGAATTTTGGAAATTGGTGTCACAGCCGGATGAATCGAATGAAATATTCAATTCTAACCGAGGGTGGAGTATTCTGACGTATGCTTGGCTCGGTTACGTTTCGTCACGACTGATATTTCGCTCCGATTGCGAATCGCGATGAAAGGCGGATGCTCGGGTATTCATTGATACGAGCCATTCGAAGCAGAATCGCACTGTTATCGCTGTGTACGCTGATAAGGAGACAAACCCGCTGTATCTACAAACCCATGTAAAAAAGAAACGAAAAAAAAGATCAATCAATTAAATACGCAGTTTATTGTATATTACATCGAAGAATAATAGGTAGAGAAATATTTCGTTACAACCCTTTCATGTGAGGGGGGTCGTCTGTAGACGAACAAGTTTTTTCAGTCTATCAGCGGTTTTTAAGCTCGACGCATGGCTCTTAAAATTCAAGCTGAGATATTCGTGCTATCTTAGAGAAAAAATGACAACAGACCCTCTGCGTATATATTTCTTGACGACTTGAATAAATGATATATCTTTGTATGGGATAATTTAAAAAAATTGCAACAGGTAATACATTTTTAAAAACCCATTCCCGATAGATAGGTGTTAGTGTCTGTCGAAATAAAAAAATTCTCAACGATTTCAATTGGGCCCGTCCGCGCTGGTGCAAAATTATTTTATTCCCTCTGAGACATGAAATACTGAATTAATTATTTGTGACAAAAATAATAAAAACAAGCAGATGTAATTATTAATCAATAAGTAAAGGAAGAAGACTGAAAAACTCGAGCTAAACTAAAACTAAAAACTGTTGTAAAACCGTGAAAATAATAGAAATAAGGGAGAACTCTCTATAGAGACGAATGGAAACATTATAAATAATAGTGATAATAAATATTAATAATAATAATAATAAGGAAATAATAATAATAATAATAATAATAATTATTATTATTATTATTAAATAATAATAATAATAATAATAATAATAATAATAATTATTATTATTATTATTATTATTATAAGGAAATAATGATAATAGTAATAATAAAAATTATTATAATAAGGAAATGATAATAATAATAAGAAAAATAATAATAATAATTTGCGAGGTACAAATTTGGAAAACCAAAAGGAGAATAAATTGTACGAATGTCTTCTTCGATCGCTAAGATCAAATAGAGAGAAATAGAGAAAGAGCGAGAAGGAGAAAGATAGAGAGCGATTGAGAAAGAAGGTTAGAGCGGAAAGCGCGAGCGTGGGCGAATGGTGAGGTGGGAAGCGCGAGAGAAGGGTGAGATAATATGTTGCACGTTGTGTGTCGTATCTATATACACATATGCATCGTCGAAATCGTGCGTAGAACTTGTGGCGGTGTCGGCGATATCCGCGGGAGAGAGAGCGCGCGGGTGGTAGGATCAATATAAGCGATGACACAGCGAGAGCTCATCTTTAAGCCACGCCCAGGTCTGAATCGCGGCCAACCCCATCGCGGGATTCTCACTATTTCGACCAATGAAACCGTGTCATCGATTTTTCCTGTTCTACGTTTTTTTTCAATATTTTTTTTTTTTTTTTTTTTTTTTCATGTCGTCTCTCTCGAAAGTAAATTTCTCGGGGTGCCCGGTGGGTCCCCAGCGAGAGCCGCGCGCGCGTTTCGGATGAACGTGTGGCGTGGGTGGCGAACACGCTCTTGCGGACCTACCGCACCGGCATAACCGGCAATGCGCGTAGAAGGGGATGAATCGATGAGCAGGGCGGGAAAGAGAGTCCTCTCTTGCCAGGGGTTATACCGACCCCCACTCCCAATGTCATATACAAGGAGCACCTATATAAGTTATACATATACATGTTTGTATATATCGGTACATTGTACATGTTATTTATATATATGAGGTATTCCGCGGCAAATCGGTCTGTCAAAACCCTGACCGCGGCCGATTCAGTTTATGATTTTTCGTTGACTTTCATTTAACCCTTGAAACACTCTTGATTTTTTGCAGAATTTTTGGATCACCCTGGAGCTCGTAAAAAATTAAAAACGGCCCGCCAACCAAGTGTGACAGCGTACTTTTTTTAAATTAATGTATATTTAAAATAGCGGCATTTCTCAAAATTATGATATCTTTTTTGTAATTTCAGTAGTTAAAAAAAGGAATCTTTATCGCAACTATTTTTTTTCAACATAAATAATATCAATTTATTAAATTTTTCGAAGAATTTATTATTCATGTTATTGTGGTGGTTGTTATTGTGGTTTCACTCTGATCAATGGAAAAAATTATTATACCAATAATCATAATAATAATTATCATTATAATTATTGGTATAATAATATCATCATAACAACATCATAAAATCATTATAATTATTGTTATAATAATTATAATAATTTTTTCGATCAATGGGAGAGACGTAATACTAAACAACAAAAATTTCTTTCAAAAATTGAGAAAATTGATATTTCAATGTTGAAAAAATAAAATAAAAATAGTTGCAATAAAGATCTCACACTGACACTTCGGCGAACTTCTTCTTTTTAACTACTGAAATCACAAAAACCAAATCATAATTTTAGAAAATGTCGAAGTACGCTCTCACTCTCGATTGGGCGAGAAGGGGGGGGGGCTGTGTTTAATTTTTTTACAAACTCCAGAGTCATCCAAAAAATCTGCAAAAAGTCAAGGCTGTTTTGAGTGTCGAATAAAAGCGAACAAAAAATTATAAACTCAATCAGCAGTGGTCTGGGTTTCCATTAGCCCATTCGCCGTGGAACACCCCATATACATGCGGAGAGCAGTGGAAAAGCCAGAAGCCGGCAAGAACCCACCTCCGCTCGCCCCTCATCGACTGTCCTTTTTTCAATCACAAAATCTACCATCGCGCCGCGCCCCACTGCGTGCTTCTCTCGCTTCTCTTCCATCCCTCTAGCTTACCGCCGCAAACGCGCTTCTTCGCCGCGCCTCCGTCCGCACATTTCATTTATCACAAACCGAGTCTACCGCGCTGACGTTTACGCGCCAAAGACGTTACATCCATGCCCGATAGACCTCGAGCCGTGGCTTTCTTCTTCTCGACATTCTTTTCATCCGGCAATCTCGTCTTCGATTCGCGGGTCATCGGTATCCGAATGTTTGCTTCTCACGATGGTTCTTCGTTTTTATCTATGATTAGGGCGAGATGAAGAATTTACGGATGCGAGAAATGCATAAGAATAAAGGCGTATTCGGTCGGGAAACGGAAATCTAAACAAACTTGATGAAATGAAATAAATTTTTTTTTTATTGATGGAGCGGATTTTTGTAATGAAATTTTGATATCGTTTATCAATCTTGGATGAACAATAGTTCTTTACTTCTGAATTTGCTTATACATTTTATTTACTTCGAATTTTGGTTTCTTGATGAAATGCAATCGATTTTATTACTAATTTATTTATTTTATTTTATTTTTTATTTTTTTTGGTTACTTATTTTTTTAATTTTATTTTTTCTTATTTTTTTCTGATAACAATATTTATTCGACACTCGTTGACAGTAGATGTATTTTATTATTATGTTGACATTATCTATCAATCTCGAATAAACAATATTTCCTAGCTCTTGAATTTGCAAATATATTTTCTTTATTCCGTTATTTTGTTTTTTCGGTTAAATACATTTTTATTCGTCGTGTGAAGCTTTGACGACGCCGACCTAATTTTTTTTTTATTCCTACATTTTTCCCACATGTATATTCAACTCTTGGTGCAAGCGCGAGAGAGTGTAGCTATAAAAATAATTAGGTCGTCGTCGTTGAAGCTTCACACAACAAATAAGTGAAGTAATCGGTCGAAACAATTTCATGATAAATCCATTTTTATTTAATCCAAAAACTATTTCATCTTATTTCTTTTTTATAACAATATTAACTCGACACGCGTTGACAGTAGATGTATTTAATTATTATTTTGATATTATCTATCAATCTCAAATACACGACATCATTAGCTGCCGAAATACCCCATACATTTTGTAACAATATTAATTCTTCTGCCACGATATCGAAATCATTGTCGTGCCTTTCAAGCTTGACGTGCGATAATCTTAGATTTAAAAAAAATGTTTTTGTCAAAGGCAACGAAGCGGAGCGAACTCATCTCACGATTCACGGTCGTCTTTTCCGGATCTCACTCCCAAGTCGCCGTCCTACCCGGAAATCAGACAAGTAGCGAGAGAGAAAATAAAAAACGCAAATAAAAAATTGAACAAAAAAGCTCAACGAATCAATCGCACGAGCCAGAGAAGGGACGGCCGGAAAAAGGCAATGGCGGACATCAGTCGGGCAAATCCACTATCGCCCTGTTAAAACACCGCCCGATACAACATATTACAATCCAGATGTATAACTGAGGTTCGTCATAGCCAATATTCGCTTCAAAGAGAAAAGTTAATTATTTGCACACTCTCGAATTTCTTCGTCGAGAAATTTGCATCGACGATGAGAGCTAATCTCACTGTTTGACTTGATGCAATCGTTATGCTCGATGAATACGCAATGTGTTAAGTTTTCGAGTTCATCGTCTATTCACACAGAGAATTTGTGATTAATCATACGGCTTGTGAATCTCTGATGATTCGAAAATTACCGCGTAGCCTTCGTTTAATAACGAAATATGTGAGAAGATAAGGAAGAAAGCTCATGTAATTGGATGAGCTTTGTGTATTCAATACAGCGCCGAGAGCGATCCCGAAAGATTGTACGCAACCGGTTTCAAGAGTTTATTAAGGGGCTGAGGGAAGCGCGGGAAATACAAAAAAAAATATTCAGTTTTTTTCTCAATCTCACTATTTTTATCTTGTTTTTAATGATGCGAGTTACACGCGTAAGTAATTGTTTCTGCGTTGTATAAATTGAAATGGCCTTGGATAGCACAGCTGGTCCAAGACACTTCCTGTCCTTTCACTGGCGGTCTGGTGATTATTGTTTAGATATTCCAGCAATATGAGCTCTACAATTTGGCTACTTCTTCCTTACAGTCACAAGGCCGAGCACGTCTTCCTTCAGTTTTGTGCACGGTTGACTCAGCTGCTGATTAAGATTGAGGGGTTATATCTAGTCGGTTGCGGGAAAATTACAGGACTTTTAGATTTTTTTTGGCCATGTTAATTATGAATACCCTGTATAGTATCAATAACAACGTATATTGCGGTACTTATATGGTTGTTTTTGTAGAAAATTTTCAATTTCCGGGTAATTGTTGTAGGTGTCCTAAAACACCTTTTTTCGAAGATTACTTGCTGGTGAGCATGATATCCCTGGAACGGCTGACCTGAATAAAAAAAATCATCAAAATGTTGTTAATATAATACTAATCGCAGTCAGTAAACGAAGTGTCCAGCGGGATTCCGATTTTTGAAATAATGTCGATTTTTCCGTACAGTTCGGAAGTTTTCGGAATCAAAATTTCGCTAGATTTCTCGTCGACGAACTGCGCTTAATATTATTATCCCGGAAACCTTTTGGGTTTTTTTAATTTCGAACGAGCCGTTGAAGAGATACCGCAATCACCGCAAATAATCTTTGAAAAAAATGTTTTAGGGCAACACCAATAGTTTCCCCGAAATTAAACATTTTTTCATGAAAAAGAAATCATACAACCTTAACGAATATTGTAATTGATATTGTAAAGTGTATTCTACTAAAATTATGTTAACGTGAGTTTAAAAAACATGAAAATCCCTAAATTTTCCCGTGAACAACTAAACATAACTCCTTAATCCTGCGTTAATCCCACAGATTTTTTCCCATAGACTTTGGCATTATCGCATTTCAAACGAATTCTGTAAATATCGAGGACACATCATATCGATACATCTGTCAGAATCGGTAGCACTCAGTTATGAAAAAAAAAATTGATTGCTTGATTTACGAGCGAATTTTCGTTGCCAGTGAAATGAATATTTACATATTACTGAGCCATGGGTCATGGCACGTACTAATCGATTCTTCTTTTGGTGCAAAATAAAAACTGCATTCCACATTTTCATTGTGGGAATTGTTAAAATAACAATTTTAAAAAGAAACCTAGATCGTTCACGTATAATGTAACGATAGGCTCCGGAGGGATTCGAACCCTCGATCTCCTGTTTACTAGACAGGCGCTTTAACCAACTAAGCCACGGCGCCGGTGATCATCTGACGAAAACTTACCTCTACTAGATCAACCATCTGTTGGACAATCGTATCCTATTTTTTATGCAAATCCTGGATATGTATAAATAAATCGTCGATTTTTGCTAAGTCTCATCTCTTTTTTTTTCTTCGAAACTGTAATATTGAATCACGAGACCGTATAACTAAGGACAAATATATATTCAACAAGTATTTCGACAAATTTTTCAACAAAATGGGAAAAATTCCATCGTTTTAATGTCATATATGTAAATAAATAATTTAGAAAAAAAAAAAAATTATTGGAGGCGCCGGGTATCGATCCCGGTACCTCTCGCATGCTAAGCGAGCGCTCTACCATCTGAGCTACGCCCCCTTCTTGAAGAATAAACAAAAATTATTCCTACTTGAAGCGTCCGTTAAATCTTGGAAATTGTTTTTGGAACCATCATGGAAAATTAACACGGGGAAGCGACATTGGCATCGGTCATTCCTTTGATTTTGCATTTCCAAAAATGTACCAATAAGTCTGTTCCATTCTGAGAAGTTGAGTGATACGAGTGGAAATAGTACAACGTTTTTCTTTCTCGTTTCAATAGTTCCAATAATATGTTTTCCATCATTCTCACCTTGCTTCGTTACTGGTCCCTGTACTTTCCACCATCCTTTGTCTATATTTTCACAAGTACTATTTTCTTGATATTTCAACAAATTGGTTTTGTTAGGGAATATTAAACACAACTTTATTTATAAATTCCTCGTTCAGGCCTATTATGACTTTTTATGCGTCCTTTTTCTTCAGACTTTTCATTTTCTCTTACAGATTACGAGTGAACGATTCTGTGCAGTGTTTGACCCACCTCCGTTTACCCCCTCCATTTTGCGAATTAGTCGACACCAGCGCCAGCTAGCGGTCGGTCAATTCCCTACGCGGTTTTTCGGCAGAATTCTCAAGTACTGTGTTCGATCTCTTTATGGCTATTTTTAACGGGAATAATGTACGTAACTGTTGCACTACTTATCGAATAGCTAAAAACAGTTCGACTATTCTGTTGCCCGTTAAGTCTTGCTGGATGGATATAAAAAAATCGCCGAAATTTTTAAAAACTTGAGAAATTATGGTTCTTGACAAAACCTAAGTCAACCACACGTCAATATCGTCAAATTTGTCTTCAATTATTATTGAAAGTGATGAATCACCATTTCTAAGTGTTAATTTATTATTAGTTTAGCCATCTGTAAGTCTAAGCACGTACGACAGGACCTAGACTTGTACACCCGGGATTCACCTATTTTGTACTTACTTTTTCCCCGATAGTCGACCAGTAGGCCTCTAACGGAGTCTGATTCGAGAAGTATAATTTACCCGGTAATGAGATAGCGTGAAACTCGATCACCATCTCTGATACTCAGCAACAACTAATCAAAAAATGAATTAATTAAATTGATAACTGTAGCAGAATACTGCAACCATAACAATTTATAGAAAGGAATATCCCTGTGAGCTTGACCATGAAAATTGTTACCGTCACGGTCAAGTTTTTCCTCACATTCGCGGCCTACAATTATGTATTTTATTCGCGCGAGACCACTCGGTGCCCCGTAAATCGTTCTCGTACGTAATAATGTCGAAGCAGCATCGTTAAAAAAAAATTTAATTTGCTGCAACGAAACAATAAACAGCACGTGGCGCGTTGTAGATAAATATATGTACGTTATACATTCGTCACTGATGCTGTCTGCTTGCCAATCCAACGGTATAAGATCGGTAATGTTATAAATGTTGAAGATTGAAGAAAAAAAAACCAAAAAAAAAAAGATGGGCTCGTCCGGGATTTGAACCCGGGACCTCTCGCACCCTAAGCGAGAATCATACCCCTAGACCAACGAGCCACGTGACAATGTGATCGTTGGTCGTTCACGGAAACCGGCCGATCGTCGATCGACCGGTCAAAATCTGGGTCATCATTTCTCTCGGACCCAACAAAAAGTGATCGGGCTCGTCCGGGATTTGAACCCGGGACCTCTCGCACCCTAAGCGAGAATCATACCCCTAGACCAACGAGCCACATGGTTTTTATATCATTATCAAGTCACCATAAACCGATATACCATAAGTCAATATGGCGCAGGATCGCCCATGGGTCAACATTTTTTTAAAATCTAAGAAGATCTAGAGAAATGCTTAACATTAGTCTGGTGGAAATAAATGGAGCATCGGATCTGCTTTATTGGAGTACCGATATTTAGTACGATCGATGAAATCGTTAATTCAATTTTATCGAGATTTAAATTTTGTATGCTCAACTCCTGGCCACGTACATTTCCAGACATTTTCTTTAAATATAATTCTGAGGAACTTCTGATGACTTGGAGCAGCTTGGTGTTAAAAGCATTAAAAACTTCTTTTTTTTTTAATCGTCCTATATGAGGAAATAATAATCAGGAGATCAATTGGCTCGTTGGTCTAGGGGTATGATTCTCGCTTCGGGTGCGAGAGGTCCCGGGTTCAAATCCCGGACGAGCCCAAGGAAATTCATAATTTTGTTTTATTATATATTTTTATTTCTTATAGATCGTCTTATTGCGTTTTCAAAGATTTCAAGATTACATGATAATTGATTTTTCGGTTCCGTAGCATTGATCAAATACATTTCAAGACTCCGTTTTGTGATGACCGAAAATAATTATTTATTATACTAATTTTCGGAGTAAAAAATACATTGTATATTCAATAACTAGTTATTGATGATTATTGGAGTTTGAATTTTTTATTCATTTTTTTGGCCAGTGCGGGGCCAAGTGCGATGGGATTAAGCACCGACGTTTGACAAAGATTGACCGAGGCATTGGTTGAAACCTCGACAGTGACTGCGTTACGTTGACCCGTTGGTTCAGCCACAGCTTCCTCGGCGATTCCAATATACGCAGCGGCAAGAAAACTACTTTTTGTGGCTCGGTCGACTCACAAAAAGCGTCCTCGTTGTTACCGACGAACTTGCCACTCGTTGGCTCAACACCTGAACGTTGTCTAAGGTTTCCTCAGTTTTTTTCTTATCCCACTCTCTTTTACATTTTTATTTAATTGCTGATAACGGGAATTTGAATAATAATTACATTTAAGTAATAGATTTTTTTCATTTAGAACTGTATTATGTTCAATTTAACAAATAATCGTTTGATACTTGATTTGGATTAACTTTCATTTATTTCTTACGAATATCAAATGACAAAATAATGATATCAATTTCTATTAATTATTGTTTCTCTACAATTTGAAAATTGAAATATCTTTAATTTATTGGGGAGAAAAAAAAATGAATTGGACATCGGATGCATGTTTGAGCACTTGTCATTTTCACAGTTGTCAATGCAGCGATAGCAGTCGCAACGTGGCAACGCACGAGCGAGCGTTGAAATTTACATTGCGAGATACGTTGGGTCAATACCGAAAGAGGAAGATAATGGTTTCGAGTGTCACGATTCATCCCGATAAAATAATCTCCATATGTGCAGAAATTCTGATTACGATTGTTCAAATCAAAATATGTTTCTTATACATTGAATTTAGATACTATGAGGAGAGAAAAATGCTAACTTTGGTGAAAAAAATCATTTTATCAGTTATCGCTTTAAATAAAGATCATTTTCTCGGTAATCAGTATACAAAAACGTTTTGATGGCAACGCTTAGACCATGATTATCAATTGTTACATTTTTTATTATACTTGACTATACAGCAATATTTATTAAATGTTCGTTATTTAATATCGATTATGATTATTTTCATTCTTGATAATAATAAATTAATCATTATTATTATCGTTATCACTATTATTCATTGATCTTTCGACCTGACTGTACTCATTTTTACATTATTTGTCCATCGATGGCCCAACTATTTTTTTTATTGATGACTGAAGTTCGACCGTTTTATCAAGTCCGAACAATCAAAACAATTATCGTGAATACATACAAATGAAAAATGATGAAAAATAAAAACCGTCATAAGCACGAAATATAAATGGTTGTCACTCAACAGTTGTCAGACGAATCATGAATTCTTCATGAAGATATATCGCTAAAACAATGAAAATTTAGCTACGGCCAAGGTTATTCGCGTCAGCCAGACAATCGAATCGAACGTTGAGTATTTCCCGCGACAATATAATGAATGTTATGTAAGCGATATACCAAGAGCAGGAACCATGCGTCAGACCGTGCGACGAACGAGGAGGCCGGGGAAAGACTTCACACGCCGATTGCCTAGAATTTGAGAAAAGATTTTTCGTGCTTTTTGGAAGAAGCTGGATGGTTCAGACACGATTAATCATAATCCTACCATAACTTATAAATAATTCTACCACTTCGAGTCTTGAAAGTATTGTTTGTTTTTTATAGAATAAAATTGTTGAAGAATTGAAATAAATGTATATTGAAGATGATTGTATCAATATTATCAAAAATCGACACACATACACACATAAGCAAAAACGACACAAATTAATAATGTGCATAAATAAATACAATTGAGTGCTAAACAATATCGGAAGACAAAGCAAAGGGGACTGTTTAAAAAATTATTTTTACATAATAATTTTTGTAACGTAAAAAAATGAACGATTTTTTTTTGTATAATTAATATAAAATTATATAATAAAAAAAATATAATAGAAAGAAAAGAAATATGAGGACGCCCTAGACCTGAGGGCGTAACGTAATGAAGAAGATGAATTAAATAAACAGCTCGTCCGTCGCCAAACCTATCCAACCAAAATATCAAAAATAATATCGACTGGACGATCGAGCTGAGGAATTCGAGGCTTCACAATCGAACCAAGCTTCCGGGTGCGCTCCACGAAACGGTCCCAAATACGAGCTAAACGAAGGCTAAAACGGTATCACAAAGTTTGACACTCGGGCGTGTTTATTGCGGTAGAAAAAAACCGTAGATAAAGACGCGGGGCATTAGAGGAAATATGCAATATCAAGGACAATAGTTGATTCTGATGGTGGTGGCTGCTGGACGCGGCCATCTTGGATCGAACGTACGAAAAAACAATAGTGCGCTCGATACGTCAAGTTGGGACGGGAATATATAAAGGAGAGGGCTGGACAGAAAGAAGTCACAGTATTGATGAGATCTTTAGATCTATCGCTCACGAATAATAGTTTCGTTTATTTTCAAATGTCCGGAAAAAAATAATTATTAAGTGCTTTCGCCATTGTTCGATTTTGGGAAATTATTCTCCAAAAGTGTGCGATAGATTGCAGTTGTTTTTCACATTTTATTGCGGTATGTAACAGTGTACGCTTCTTACTCGTCCCTCACACGCCGCGCATGGTCATTTTGACCCTGTCATTTTTTTTCATGAATTTTTTTATGCATGTAAATAATTTTAATCGCACTTTCAATTAATATCAATCGATTTATTAATGTTCAAAGTATATTTGAGAATTTTTTCGAACCGATCGCAAGGGTCAATTCAAAATGACGGGGCAGTCAAAATTTGTGCAGGGTCAAATTGACCCTGGTTTGGTGTTCGATCGAAATAAAATAGGTGGTGATGTAAGAGTCATCGGATCAATTAATGTTCCATAAAAAAATGTACATGGACTTAAAGGAACAATTATGGCAACAATACTGTGTTTTCTACCAACTGCTCTATTTTTCTTGGGTATTTTTATGCAGATACGTTATCAGTTGCGTAGCTGGTGACTGATAATAACTATTTCGAGCTCCGAAATACAAATTATTCTAAGTTTATTTCAAGCCGGTCGAAGCAATCCACTGAATTCGATTGAATTCACCAAATTCAAACATATTCCAAAATTACTTGCAAATTATTCGACGCGGCTAGGTGCAAAAAAATACCAAAGGAAAATATTTTATGCAATATCTGTCACACTGAGACATTGTACGAAAATATCATCTACACGAATAGTAAGTAAGGGCACGCTTTTAAATGCACTTGCACATCAGAAACGTACTTAGAAAAATTACTTTTATAGGATCGAAGGGACCCCGCCCCTAATACCATAGAGAATCCCCCCCCGCCCGTAAATCCTCCACCGGGGCTTCGCCCCTAGCCGCCACGTGGGGCTCCGCCCTTTGACCCCATCCTCCTTGCGTCATACGCACATAGATAACACACATGTTGTCACATTATTTTGTAGACGCTGACAGCATTCGCAGAACCACATTTTTTCACAAGCTTTCATTTTGTCAATTCTCAGACAATTTTTTTTAACAGACGGTCTGACAGATTACACCACGATGTTTTTTTTTCCTGGTTATCGATGCACCGTCATTTGATCGATCGGACTATTAGCCAAAAAATGACAAATGCATTGATGATAAATTTGATCTGGGAAGACAGAAAAATAACCTCAAGACGTGGCCGCGGTGATAACATTATCAATGCCTGCATGGGTTAGCGACTTGCAACAGTGATCTACCTTCGTAATAATTGTCAGTAACTCTACAAAATTGATTACCGTATGATAAAAAAATGAATAAATAAATAAATAAATAAATGAATACATAAATAAATAAATGAATAAATAAATAAGTAAATGAATAAAAAAATGAATAAATAGATAAATAAATAAATAAATAAGTAAATAAATAAATAAATAAATAAATAAATAAATAAATAAATAAATAAATAAATAAATAAATGAATAAATAAATAAATAAATAAATAAATAGTCTTTCATTACTTTCTTATTTTACTTTCACACGATAACAGAACAAAAAATAAAAGTAAAAATGAAAACACGAAGGAATCAGCATTTTTTTGTCGAAAAAAATAAACAAACAACAATTAAGAAATATAGAAATTAAAAATGTTGCCGTTTGTACGAGTCGTGATCGTTTAAGCGAAGCACAATCTTGTTCCCGGTCACTATATACCGTCCTGCACGCGTCTAAGCGCTGTTCAGCAAGAGATCACCGGGGAACTTGGTCAACCGTAGTCGTTTAATCACTTATTTCTTTTTTTTTGCTGTCGGCAGGTGTGTCGGCGAGTCATTCGGTTATTAAAGTAAATTACCGCTGGGTATAATGCAAGCTATCGGGTCCGTCTCAGTTCGAAACGAAAAATTAATATACCGTTCCGTGGATATCTCTAATTGCAACCGCACTTATAAATCAACGTGAAGTTCCGTTTCTCAATTTTATCTACACATACTCCTTTCCTTCAATCCGAATTATTCGTTCATCAATATTAAGTATTCAATTCTTAAATTCTTGTCAGACACAATTGGATTACAGATACATCAGATTGGATATTATAATACGTCGTAAGACTATTATTTAATGTACCTCGGATTGCAAATGCACTCAAATCAGCGCGAAACCACGTTTCTTTATCTTCTCGTCTACGTCTATTTTCATTTCAATCAAAATCATTCGTGCATCAATATTTAATATTCAATCGTAGAATATTTTTAATAGACAATTGAATCAGAACGGCATCAGATTGGACACCATAATACGTTGGACAAAATGTATTATACGCTCATCTCGAGATAAATTGCAGATAATCATATCTAGTCGCATGAGAGAGCGAGAGCCAAGTTTGGGAGTGTGGAAGGGGCAGTGAGTGAAGAAGAGAACGACTGTGGAGGAATGATGGTTCGTGTTGGATAGCACGCAATGCCCTAGCCCGATATTTTGAATAATTGCGGAGAAAGCAAGTGAAAGTTTTCTCCGGTTCGGATATGTCTTAAATGTTGGTGGAGCCACGATGTTTTCTTAGTCACCGAGTTTCGTCTCGTTGTGGAAAGTCGTGAGATCACGGATCGGAATAATACGCAAAAAAATATATCAGCGTTTGATTTAAATCATCTGAAAAATAAGAAAATCAATTAATTCGTTTTCATGATTTCACCGTTATTTAGTATTCGTCATTGGGATTCGGCGTTGAATTGCAATTGCGAGGGAAACGATCGGAAGGAAGATTCTTTCGACGATTAGTTCCAAATTTTAATTTGTAATGTGTCACAGATATCAGTGACGAGTGATTGAGTGATTCAGTGACGAGACTGTTGTGGAACAAAAAAAAACGACAACAACAGAAATTTACGGTCGATCTTTTGGTAAGCTCGAGGGTTGAGATGGAGGGCAAAGAGTTTGCGGAGTTTGGAAAAGCGACGATCGATTACATCGTCGACTTGAACGATGGTCTGCGCGAGCGAAACGTTTTACCGAGCGTCGAGCCGGGATATCTGAGCAAGCTCGTGCCGGAAGAGGCTCCGCAAAAAGCGGAATCCTGGCAGGAGGTGTTCAAGGATGTCGAGAGGGTTATAATGCCTGGGGTAAGTTGTAGCACTATTCTAAGACTTTGATCTGGACATTTTTTTTTTTTTCGAATTCGAATAATGGATTTACAATGCAAGTTTAAGTGGAAAGCGTCATACCAGTTGATTTTTAGGAAAATATATATTGACCGAAAGTACTTTAAGTAATAAAAAGAGATAAATACTACATACAGAGGAAATAAATGGAAAACACACAAATTTTTTTTTTCATGTATCATTGATATATATGAGGTATTCTTCGGGAAATCGACCAGTTTTGGAACTTAAATTTTTTTATTGACCGAAAATGTTTTTTCGTTATTGGACCCAACAGAAAGAGCTCTCTGAATTTTTTTCATAATTTTTCTGGTGATCTGTTGTCCTGGAAAGATTTTTTTTCAATTGATTTTTTTTTCGAACGCGCATAAGATTGTGAAAAATTAACTTAAGGAGATGGTTTTTCTTTCAAAGTTTATGTTTTTTATTAATTATCTTGTAACAGTCGCGGGGAAATTCTTCATCAACATTTTATGTGTTATTTTTCAATTTATGTAAAAAAAATTTCGATTTGAAGACGATTGCTATTTTTCATTTTTTTTTTTAATTTTTAGAAAAAAGTTAAACTAATAAAAAAAATTATGGCACAGGTCACTTCATAGGATTATTTTTTCTTTTTCTATACGCTACGTAATTGAACATTTGTTTGAATTTCGTAATTCATATAAAAATGATATTTTAGTTGATTCCAAATCATTCCCTGAATTTCAATTGTTATCTATTTAGTAATTATTTAGTAGTATATATATTTAAAAAAAAAATTATTTTCATTTTTCAAAATATTTTATTTATTTTTATACGTTTTAGAAAATATATAAATACCTACATTTAAAAAAATTCAAAGTCAATATATGTAGAAATAAAAAAATGGTTTTTCTCCAAAAATCACGATCAGGTGACGCACTGGAACTCACCGCATTTTCACGCGTACTATCCAACTGGAAATTCGTATCCGGCTTTGGTGGGCGAGCTGATGGGATCGGCGATAGGATCGGTTGGATTTTCGTGGATCGCCTCGCCCGCTTGCACGGAGCTCGAAGTCGTGACGATGAATTGGCTCGGCAAGATGATAGGATTGCCCGAAGAATTTTTAAATTGCAGCGAAGGACCCGGAGGTGGTGTAATACAGGTGAACACAATTCCACGATCGACAAGATTTTTGTCGACGCAATAGTACATTGTGTATCGAAGGCGGAAAGTAGGCGATTCCGCCGAGTGTGAAGTTGCCACATGAGGGGAAATCGCCTTCCGCCCGTGGTGCAGACCGTACTTTTTGTCCTACCCTTATTAAAAACAAAGGATTCCAGGGGGTCGAAGCCCCCTCGACTGGACCAAATGCAACTTTTGATTTTTCATCAACAAGAAGGGAAGCAAACATAGCATTTTTTATTTTCTCGGAAAATTTATTTTTATTTTTATTTATTTTTTTTCTCTTCTGAAATAAAATGGAAGGATTTTTGACACCGGTGACGTAAATTAAAATTACAATTATACACTTGGATCTTTTCCGCCCGGCAGTAGCGGGCGGAAAAGAACTTTACCGCCCGCTGGCGTAGTGCGCTGGAAATGGCCACTTTTCGCCGGTAGTACATGCGCGAAACGGCGCGTTTTCGACGAGGGTCGGACAAAAAAATAATATCATTCGCCGAATTTCGGGATCGTCTGGGATTTGAACTCGGGATCTCTCGCACCCGAAGCGAGAATCATACCCCTAGACCAACGAGCCGGCTCTCTCGATCGTCGAACCGTCCGAACCGATTGTCGAAGAAAAAAAAAAATGTCATACCAATTAAAATTCATTAATTCCAGGGTTCCGCGAGCGAGTCGACGTTCGTCGGTCTGCTAGCGGCTAAGGAACGCACGACGAGACGCATCAAGAAGTTGCATCCTGAAATGGACGAGGGCACCATTAAATCAAAACTCGTCGCTTACACTTCCGGTAACTCGACTCGACAAAACAAACCCAAGCCAAAATGCTTCGTTATCGATTCAGATCCATCTCGATTTGATAATCATTTATTTTTATACGATAATATTTTTAATGAGATGATTTTTTAGAAACTAGTAGTGCCTATGGTTAGCAGTGCCTATGGTTAGCAATGCCTATAGCTATTCATTTTTATTTTGTGTGTGACCTTTTACGCGCCGCACAAATAATTTTACGAATCGGGAGCTCAAATTTATTATAACCATTATTAATATCAAATAATAATGATAATAATATATGGGTGTATATATTATTGCGGCTTGGTTGCTCCCTTGCAAATTGAACCAAAATCTAATCAGCTCTGAGTTACAGCGGGACACATCGATTCCATCATCGATCATTCGGATCGCTTTATCAGTATTAGAGAAAACGTTAACAAAAAAATTTGATCACACGCGTACATACGCTGACACAAAGACACAAGTATTTTGCTCAAAATAGGCTCGAATGAGCCCCGACGACTTTGAAACGTGAACATCTGCGAAAATATCGATTTTCGGGATCATTACACAATAACTTCTCTTTAAAATCGAGAAGTTAAACAACGAGTTATCGGTTGATCAATCATCAGACTGTTCTATAACAATTGTCTCATCGATGCGTTGTCAGATCAGTCAAATTCTTCGGTGGAGAAAGCCGGATTATTGGGTTCCATGCCTATGAGATTATTGCCAGCGGACGAGAAGTGCAGTCTTCGAGGAGCGACGTTGCTCGAGGCTATCAGAAAGGACGAACATGACGGTCTTATTCCTTGTTACGTAGTCGCTACTCTCGGAACTACGGGTACCTGCGCGTTCGATAATTTGACGGAGCTCGGACCGATATGCCGCGACAATAATTTGTGGCTGCACGTTGATGCTGCATACGCAGGTAATAGTTATAAGCAACGACTAATTAAAATCGAATAAAAATAACATTAGAAGAAAATTTTTTTTAACGAAAAAAGAACAATGAAAAAAATGTACATATGAAATTGTACGTTCGCTCAATGACTCTGAGCGTCTGTGTTATTATGTCGCACTTAACAATAGTTATCTTCCGGAACGACAGGCGCAGCCTTCGTCTGTCCTGAATATCGTTACCTGATGACTGGCGTGGAACACGCGGATTCATACAATTTCAATCCTCACAAGTGGCTGCTCGTTAACTTTGATTGTTCCGCGCTATGGTCAGTCTTATGGACTTATGGAAACGTATGAATATTGTGAGTAACTGTTATTTGAAACTGTGACGATGATATTGTTGCGTTTGATGCAGGGTGAAAGATTCGCGGTGGCTCATAGACGCCTTCAACGTCGATCGGATTTATTTGGCACATGATAAACAAGGACTCGCACCGGATTACAGGGTAATTTTGTCGAAATATATTTTTTAACTCTGCGTTATTTCTTTGAAATGTTGAAGTCATCGTTACTACAACTTTCCAACATTTATTACTGATTTTTATTAGTAGCATTATACAAATATATACGGCTGAAGTCAATACAAATTGTTACGAAGTAATGTTAATGGTGTTTGCAATTTTCTCCGCGAAATCAGAAATGTCGTGGTTACGGTATTCCTGGATGGCTATAAAAATCACAAAAGTCCTTGATATTTAAAGAATAATAGTTTATTACAGGATAATAATTAAATAATTATTTCGATATTGTTCACTACATGATATCGTATTTATAAATTTATTAGTCTAACACTGTCATTTGTGGGAAAACAGCTTCTGCGGACGTGATTGGTTGAACAACGAATGGAACTGAATCGCCGTAAATTCTGGAAAAAATGTATCATTAAGATTGAGGATCAACAGATCGATTATGCTTAGTTTCAAATAAATCAATTGACCATTTGTCGAAAAATCAATCAAAGTAATGAGGATTATCGCCTGAAACAGTTGAAACAATTGTAAAGTCACTGACAAACCGTCAGTCAACCACACGCCAATATCGTCGACTTTGACTTCAGTTATTATTAAAAGCAGTCAATTAATATTTCTAATCGATAATTCATCATTAGTTTAGCTATTTGTACGACTAAAGATGTATGGCATGATCTTAAAAATCCGCGATCAACCCATTCTGGACTAACTTTTTGCCCGACGGTCCGTCGAGTAAGAAGATAAACACAGCGGGCGCGTAATTCAAAACCGAGCCTCGGCAGCGCGTGCCCGAGAATTCAACGACGCGATTGGTTGCGGTATGCACTCGCGCCGCCTTGCCCGAAGGCTTCGGCCAATCGTGATTCCGAATTTTCCCGCGCCTTCGTTTAAAACTGAATATTTTAAATTAACGCTCGCCGTTCAGTCGTTAATAAAATGTTACATTCGTCGTCCTTCTCATACAGCATTGGCAAATTCCGTTGGGTCGTCGATTCCGTGCTTTGAAATTATGGTTCGTACTACGATTGTACGGAGTCGAAGGATTGCAGCAGCACATCCGACATTCCATACAACTTGCTAAAAACTTTGAGACACTTGTGCTTAAAGACGACAGGTTCGAGACCGTCACGGAAGCATCGATGGCATTGGTGTGCTTCAGAATGAAGGTTTGCAATAGTTTTGTACGATTTTTTTTCACTCTACTTCTCGATAAAAAATTCATTGTTTTTTTCGTTCTCATTTTTTTTTCAGGGTGATAACAGCCTAACCCGTCAACTCGTCGATCGGTTAATGGCTCGCAAGCGAATTTACGTAATCGTTGCGACATTCGGCGAAAAATTGATCATTCGTTTCGTAGTATGCAGTCGATTTTGCCAACAAGACGACATCGAGTATGCTTGGAATGAAATAACCAGTCAGGCTACTGAAATTCTTCAATCTTACCAAGATCCGTGCGAGGTCATCAACGATCCGACCTGCCAAAAAGTCACGGACCAGGCGGTGAAGACCGCAGGTGCCATCGCGGCGAGAATACAGGGTCTTAAAATCGAAGAGAACAAATTTGATTCCCAAACGATATCTTAAAAATTATTAATCATGCGACTGTAGGCCCACAACTAGCCGTACTCTCGTAGACCATGACATTACTATTTTTACAAAAATGTTAGGTTATTGCAGTAGCTTTATTTTTCTCTTGTAGTATTCCATGTAAGCTTTGTATTATTACGTCATAAAAATCATTTAATCGCAACTATCGTAGAATATTGTTATTATTATTGTTATTTTGTAACAAGCGTTATATAAGGTATAGTCGTTGGAATAATTTACTGCCGAGTCTATCTTCCTGGTACTCAATTTCCTAAGGAAAAAGCTAGTTCTTTTCTGGCGTAGATTTAAAAGAATACTCATCGATTTTTATACACAAAATTTTCATCGATTATTATTGAAGTGAACGCATTGACGCATCATTTTAACCTTCATGGATGAGCTCCGCCATCTACCGGCACTGTGTAGTATAAGCGAAACGTGATACTCTGTGTGCGCGGTCATACCGAAAGAAAACCTGCCTTGTTCATCAGTCGGTATTTAGGAGCTGCATTGTTGATACAAAGATGAGTAGGTATTCTCATCTCTAATTCCCTATCCATCTCTGGTTGATACCAGCAGAGATGAGTAGGGAGATTGAGACAGAGCCATTTTGGCCTGTCCCTTCTGTTCCCTATTCGGGAATGATCCAAACTTCCACCCGTCCAAACTTCCACTGTCAGAACTTCCTCTCGTCCGATGTTCCACCAGGTGACTGGCGGTCTAGTCCGACCTTACTGACTCAGCTCTACTAGGTACCCACTGTAAGTAACCGGGGAGAGCTCTGCATGCGACCGATCAGTGAGTCTCAACCTTTGGCTCCTAATCCGAGTTTTAATTACAGAATGAAGAGCCGAAAGCTTACATGATTTCGAAAACGTTTTGGAAGTCTCCAGTTTTTAAATTCATATCAGAGCCCAGTGGTTTTAATAACATGTGAGCTTTGGGCTCTTTATTAGGTATTAGAAACTCGGATGAGGAGCCAAAGGTGAAGACCCACTGATTACAAGGGGTACCTGGTACAGCTGAGTTGGTAAGGTCGGACTAGATGGCGCGCCAATCACCGGGTGAAAGATCTGACGAGAGGAAGTTCTGACAGTGGAAGTTTGGACTGGTGGAAGTTTGGACCATCCCAATCTCTTTACTCATCTCTGGTGCAGAGCTCAGCCCGGTAAGCTACCGTGTAGACCTAGTACAGCTTTGTCGGTAGGGATGGGCTAGGTGGCGCGCTAGTCGAGCCACGAAAGACTCGTGGTTCGGGAGGCTCTAGGTGACTCTAGATCAGGGATATGCAGCTCCGCGAGTTATCATTCCAAGGTGGAACGGGAGTGCGAAAAATTCATTCATTTTCAACGTTTGCAGGTGCCGAATTCTTCATTTTTCTTTCACACTCCTTAAAACCGTGTAAGAATTATAATTTTCGAGAAAAAAAATTCCCTCCGATAATGGAACGTCGTAACCAATCGTAAAGAGTACTTTGGCGTTTTTCACTATTCGAAAAAATGAATACTTCAATTTGAAGCACGCCTCAAGGCCTTGTATACGCGAAAAATTTCAAAACTTTTTACTTTTTTTAAATTTTTGATTCCATTAGCCTGAACGGTTAGAAATATTTCAAACTTTACAGAATTAAAAAATTTCAAAAATTCGTAAGATAAGGTAAAATTGCAGTTAGAATAGATACCGCGCGGCGCGCTCGACCGCCAACTTGAAAACCATTTTTCCACGATTCACTTTTTTGACGCTTGTGAGGTTCCTCACTTTCAAACAAAGGTTCAGATCGCGTCGAAACGTTTACAACATATTTTTAGTATCATCACCTATCGTGTGAATCACAGAAACGAAAATTTAAATAACACAAAAAAGATATAAAAAATAAAATACCGATAGACAATTGAGTAAAAAAATTTTAAGTTTCGTATTTTTATTATAATAATTTTAAAAAATAATATTGTTGGTTCACACTGAAGATACATTCATTATGAAATTATAAATATGTTCTTTTTTTTTCAGCACCCACATCAATGCCGAGAACTTTTACCATCAACGCGCGCGCAAAAAAAATACGTTGCTTTATTATGTAATATCTCCGGCATTTGTTGATATTTTTGATTTTTTTAGATATTCTTAACCATGTGCATAAATTATTCGTAAAAAAATGTCGTCAATATATGCATCATTTTTCTTTAACCGCGTCTGGAAAAGTACCTTCGAAAATCAGTGAAATCGCGTATATCAGGCCTTAAAGTAATAAGGAGTAACGCCTGAAACAATTGAAACAGTTGTACAATCATTGACAAAACATCAGTCAACCAACATTTCTAAGTGTTAATTCATTATGAATTTAGCTATTTGTAAGGCTAAACATGTACGACATGATCTAAACTCGTAAATCCACGATTCACCAATTTTGGACTAACTATTTGCCCGACGATCCATCCACTAAGACCTTAAGTCTCGATGCCAGACGTTTACAAAAATCGTATAAACTTTTCGAGCTTGCGTTCGACATCGATTATCAATTCGATTCAGTAATGCGCGAATGCAATTGGAAAACGATCCACCGCCACATCGACAATAGAAAGTCGACGAGGTTGGAGGTCCTTTGTCAATTTTGACAGATTATCATAGCAACGTCGAGCAACAAGAATATTTGTCATGAAAATTCGTTAGTACGAGGCAATGAGGATTACCGATAAATTTGGGAGTTGAGAAATAATTATTCTCGATGAGATGCCCTTCGGGAGCTGTCGGATTCCGGGATGGGGACTACAACGTTGTCTCATGAGGTCGGTGCCGTCATCATCATCGCGATCGATCGATAATCACATAACCAAACACGAATCACGCGTGCTTTAGAATTTCCGGACAAGCCATTCGCCGTCTATTTTCAACGGACAAGAGAGGAGGAGGAAGTTGCAGCGGGGGTGGGAAATCCGGTGGAGCTGGTGACGCCGTTGGAGCACCGTCGTCATGCACGAGGGTAGCGAAATTGGAATCTTGCCAATTGGATCCATGCATGTTGGATCCGTGCAAGGTCGAACCGACGATCGTGATTATCGGAGCGGGAATGGCCGGTCTGTCTGCTGCCCATCGTTTGGTACAATGCGGATTGCAAAATTTCACGATACTCGAGGCAACGGACAGGTAGAAATTCCGCGGTTATGATTGAGGGGATCAGTCAATATAACAAAGTGGAATGTCAATGTATTTTTGCGAATTGTTTTACGAGGGAAGTGATGTAGGAACTTTCTGAAATATTATGTTGTTATTCCCGCGTTTTTTGTATATTATTTTTTACCCGCTATCTCTGATTTGTTGAGTAAGGTATATGTATGCATTCGCAAGTCCTTTTCATATTTTTGAAACTGAAATGAGAAGGGAAACATGGAAATTTTTTAAATGAAAGTTCCAGGAGGCAAAAAAAATCATTTTTGACTCATTCTTTCTGCTCTATTTCGCCTTTCGTCGCGATCAAAAAGTTAAGGAAGCAGCTCGCGACATTTGTGACGTGCGTGGAAGAGATGCTATAGTTCCGAGGACCGCTCAAGATTGGTTTGTAACGAAGTTGAAATTTCAAATGAATTTTTTTGCCTCCTGGAACTCCCATTTTAATAGCTTGAATATTAATGAAAATTAATTAATTCGAAAAATTGGAGCAGATAGGCTTGTAGAGCAAGTAAAGAACTTGCGAAGCTATAAACTTTACCTAACAAATCGCAAAATTACGGGGAAAAAACAAAATACAAAAAATGCGGGAATTTATTACACGACCTAATATTTACCACAGTTTGAAGATATAACTCCGAAAAAAATCATTAATAATAATTTTCTCTGCCCCTCCCCCACCTCCGCCCTCGGGAGTTCGTACTGCCAAAAAATGTACACGTTGGGAGAAATTTTTAGTTAAAAAGATAACAAAAACATTTTTACAGCCCGCTATTTTGCTATTTTATTGATTTATATGGGACCAGTACTGACAACTAGATGAGAACATTTTTTTTCCCCAATGCCAACTTATATCAACGGGGATGGTGGTGAAGGGATAGACAAAATTATTATTGATGAATTTCATCATCTTGTACTTATATAACCAAATTGTGATAAACATTTCAGAAACGTTCGATGATAATTTTCTCAAAAAAAAATTCCCAAAAATATCTTCACTTTTCAGCTTGTTACGATGACTTGCGCCCTTAATGACGAATTTTAATGGATTTTAATTACGAAAGATTTCTAGAGAAACATGATTTTCAGGCCAGGCGGTAGAATCCACTCGTGCTGGCTAGGCGATGTCGTTGCCGAGATGGGAGCCACGTGGATCGAGGGTGGTTGCGTGGCAAATCCCGTATACACCCTCGCGGCTCAAGAAGGGCTGTTGAAAGGCCCGCTCGTCAGACGCGAACCGAGCAAAGGTCTTTTCTGCACGAGCGACGGGCGGGCTATCGATCTACCGGTCAGCATCACCGCTTATCATACGTTTCGTCAGATCGAGCAACAAGCCGCGACCCTCTTTACCCTCGGTTGCGGTCGTGCTCACGGTTCTCTTCTCAATTTTATGGGCGTGAGAATTCAACAAGAGTTGCACAATTTTCCCGAGGATCAACGGTACAACCAATATTTTCTTAAGATATTCATTATTTCCAAAGTTCTTTGCTTGAGAATCAAAAATTTTATTCAGCAATGATAACAATTAATTATCCTTGGCGATAATTGATGGTTAAATCGAAATCATCGAAGTAAAATCCAGCAAACAACATTTTTGTAAAATTGACAAATATGATCAACATATACGATTGCGGATTATAATTTCGAAAGGAAGTTATACAAAAATCAAATACCTTAGAATTAACGCAATATATTTGTCATCGGAGAAAGGATCATCATCGGAGAACTTGTCGTCCTCACAAAATGAATGACGAATTTGAATCCATTGATTAAGTAAAATTAATATTCTCCGTAAAATTAACAAATTCGATCGACATTGCAGATTATTATTTCGACCGAAAGTCATAAAAAATCAAGAACTACAAAATCAAATTAATATATTGATCATCTTCGAAGATTTTTGTTCTATAATTTAAAAAAAAATCACTCAAGACTGACGGAAAATCAGAACAATGTCTAATCCATAAATTAAAAATTAAATAAAAATCCATCAATGAAAAGCAACCGACATTTTTCAAACATTTACAAACCCGATCAACAGCGCAGATTATTATTTTGACTGAAAGTCGTACAAAAACTCTCCCAAAATTATTATCAAATTACCGCAAAAAAAATTCCTTCTGCAAAATCAATTTCCCAAACGAATTCTTCGATCTCGTAGTTACGACGCAGCCCGAGTCATGTACGGTCTGTGCAATTGCGTTCGTTGTCGTTGCGGCGAAGATCTCTCAATGGTGTCGGCCGATCAATTCGGCAGTTATATCGAAATACCGGGTGGTAACGTACGCGTGCCATTGGGTTACGTCGGTGTGCTCGCTCCGTTGCTTCGCGATCTTCCGAGTTGCTCATTGCGATACTGCAAGCCCGTGAGCTGCGTGAGATGGGGTGCGGTTAACGAATCGTGTCCTCGAGCCGTCGTCAAATGCTGCGACGGCGAAGAGTTTCCGGCGGACTACGTAATCGTCAGCGTTTCGCTCGGCGTGCTCAAGCATCAGCACGACAAACTCTTCTGTCCCGCGTTGCCGGCCGAAAAAGCCGAGGCTATCTGCAAACTCGGCAATGGATTCGTCAACAAAATCTTTCTCGAATACGCCAGACCGTTTTGGGTATGGCGCGAGGGTGATATTCGCCTTGCTTGGTCGCCGGATGAACTTTCCGACAGATCTGATTGGCTCAAAGGCAATTTTATTTATTATTTATTATTTATTATTTATTATTTATTATTTATTATTTATTATTTATTATTTATTATTTATTATTTATTATTTATTATTTATTATTTATTATTTATTATTTATTATTTATTATTTATTATTTATTATTTATTATTTATTATTTATTATTTATTATTTATTATTTATTATTTATTATTTATTATTTATTATTTATTATTTATTATTTATTATTTATTATTTATTATTTATTATTTATTATTTATTATTTATTATTTATTATTTATTATTTATTATTTATTATTTATTATTTATTATTTATTATTTATTATTTATTATTTATTATTTATTATTTATTATTTATTATTTATTATTTATTATTTATTATTTATTATTTATTATTTATTATTTATTATTTATTATTTATTATTTATTATTTATTATTTATTATTTATTATTTATTATTTATTATTTATTATTTATTATTTATTATTTATTATTTATTATTTATTATTTATTATTTATTATTTATTATTTATTATTTATTATTTATTATTTATTATTTATTATTTATTATTTATTATTTATTATTTATTATTTATTATTTATTATTTATTATTTATTATTTATTATTTATTATTTATTATTTATTATTTATTATTTATTATTTATTATTTATTATTTATTATTTATTATTTATTATTTATTATTTATTATTTATTATTTATTATTTATTATTTATTATTTATTATTTATTATTTATTATTTATTATTTATTATTTATTATTTATTATTTATTATTTATTATTCATTATTCATTATCTGCACAGGTGTGTCGTGCATAGAAGAATTGCCGGGGTCGCAGCACGTGCTGTGCGCTTGGATATGCGGCCGCGAGGCAGCCGACATGGAATTATGCTCCGACGAAGAAGTCGTCGAATCTATAACTAAGCTGCTACGAAAATTCACCGGTGATCCGACATTGCCGTATCCGTCGAATCTTCTTCGGAGCAAGTGGTGCATGGATCAGTACTTTGCCGGTTCTTACAGTTACATGGCGATGGACAGTACGGTCGGTCATCAGTGCGATTTGGCGAGTCCCCTGCCAGGTTTGATTTTTAATTTTTTAATCATTCGCTCTCATTATGATGTCATTGAAAAAATTAACGTAATCGTAAAAATCTTGATTTATAATTTAGTAATAGTAATAATAATAAATTAAATATAATAATAATAATTATTAATATAATAATAAGATAATAATAATAATAATACATTGAATATAATTATTGTAATTATAATAATAATAATTATTATCATTATAATAGTTACAATTATATTATTATCATTATTATTATATAATAATGATATAAATAATAATAATGATACCATAATGACATAAAAAATAATTATTATTGAGGAATTATTATTATTATTATGGTAATAATAAATTAAGATTCCCAAAATAATGTAAATTTTTTCGTTACATGATTGTTATTATTATTATTTGGCAGGATCGTGCGATCCGGTAGCACCGATTTTGTTATTCGCCGGCGAAGCTACGATACCGGGTCATTTCAGCACCGTTCACGGTGCAAGACTCAGCGGTATCCGCGAGGCCGAGAGGATAATCCATTTAACAAAACGTTTCGGTGGGCCACCGAAAAGCGAGCCCGACAATAATCCGTGCAAGCCCTGTCCCGCCTCGTAAAATACAATTTTTTTGTATCGTCTTCGATTTTTATAATTCGGGAGTTTCGATAAATAATAATATTTTCCCAAAAAACGGTTGAATTATTTTATTTTCTCACTTCCGCAACTTTGATTATTTATATTTAGTCGGAGGATAATCTTGATACGATGATCGAGATGATCCCGGACAATGGAAGATGCAACAACAATTTATTCTCATAATATAGAACAGACGATATCGATATTTGTACCGTTTGGGCGATGTCAGATTGTTTCTTTCTTTGCTTTTTGGATCACAGTGACAAATTGTGGAATATTATTTAAACAAAAAAACGGATAATTTGGTCCGAAGCGTTGACTCCTGGAAAAATTCTCATTCAGGAGACAGCGATTACAGTAAAATAGATAGTATGTTTTTTTTTTGGTCCCTTCGATCGTGATCGAGGTGTAACTACATTATACAGCGGCCCTACGAGCTTTATTGTCCTGACTGCAGCAAAGAGTGAGTATATTGCGAAAACAGATCTCATCGACACAAATGCAACGATAGATAAATAAATAATACGCTACGCAAACAGTAGGAGCATGAAAATTCTCGGTAGCGAATTTTTTCTTCGCCACAATTTTTTTTTTTTTTTTACGTAGTGGATTTTGATATTATACCACTATTGTTACACACATATACACATTTATATACATTTTAAATCTACGGCGTATTTTCAGCGACAAGCATACGAAACATTCAGAATGCGAATTACGTTGTCGCGATTATTTGTAACGAAGCTAAGTTTCGTACTTCTGGCATTTACGAAACATCATTAATTTTGGGGCAATTAAAATACACGCGGGGGAACATTTGATTGCTCGATCTACTTGCAAAATATAACGACAGTTGTGAGAAAAAATAATCATCGGCAAATCCGACGATTTTTGTTGAATCGAATCTGCCAAAATTATAATATTCCGTAATCGGCAAATTTTTGCATTAAGAAAATAATTTTTTACAGAAATAATAAAAAAAAAAAAAAAAAACTAATAACTTATGAATTCTTTATGGAAATCCTCGTGTACTTGATTATCCAAAGAATGTGGCAAAGCTTATATAAACTCCAAGCTGCCAAAATTATTATAATACTTCGCGATTGATATATTTTTTCATTATCAAAATGATTTATGACAGAATTAATAATAGAAAAAATTAGTGAAAAAAATTTATAATTTAGATTGAATATGGAAAACCTCGTGAAGCTGATTATGTCGTCAATGTAGCAAAGCTTACAGATGAAAGTCGAAGTAACTCGTTTTGCGACATGCGATACGAAGGTATAGCTGACGACGATGGCGGGAAATATTCGAGAGCCAAGCGCGTTATCTCAAGACTGATTGCAAGTTGCCGGGGCAATTGCCCTGCAACCGCGGGTTATTTGAGCCCGCCATCACTTGGGAATAGATTGTTCTTCGAGAAGCTGATCGGCGCGGAGTTTGATCTCTCGCCAAGAGTTCAGAATATCCTTGCTCTCGCTGAATCGTGAGCAAATAGCTACGCGAAGGAAGTACATGTCGTCGATCTTCGAAGGAACCAGATGAATTATTCCCGCTCCGTTTATCTTCTTCAACAGAGCTTCGTTGACGTCGTTCGAAGCCTGTAAATTAAATAATTTTTTCTTGAATAAATAAATAAGTAAATAAATGGGCAGATAGATAGATAGATAGATAAATAGATGGATTGATAGATAGATAGATAGATATATAGATAGATAGATAGATAAATAGACGAATAGATAGGTAAATCAATTAATCAATTAATCTATCAATGAATTGATAGGAAGATAGATCGATAAATAGATAAATCAATAAACAAGGGAATCAACAAATAAATAAGTTCTCGATGAGAAATGTTATAAAAATATAAATCTTCGATCTAGAAACAAACTTAAAAAATCGTATACCCGCAGGTAGCTGATAATTCACCTTAAGTCGGAAGCAAACCAATCCGAGAATAACTTCAGCAACGACTTCGAACCTCGAATCGCTTTTCACGAAAGCCTCAAACTCGTGAGCTTGAGACACGTGGGATCTTATGTAATTCTGGAGATTCTCGACGCCATACAATCGCAGAACGAACCACAGTTTGAGGGCCCGGAATCGACGTCCCAGAGGTATTTGCCAGTGCTGTAAAAATCATCATCGATTCATAATTTCATCAAAATTTTTTTTTAAATGTTTAAAAAGCAAAAATGCTATATTTTTGTTTGATATATTCGTGGATGAAGTCAATCAACAATTGAATGTGGGTGAGAATGGAATAACCTACACGATAATCAGGCGCGGAACCTTGCATGTCGTGTTTGAGATACAGAGGATCGACGTTGAAAGCGTTGATAACATAGGTCGGATCTTTCAGCCACATGGCCGAGCAATCAAAATTCACGAGCATCCACTTGTGAGGATTGAAGTTGAATGAGTCCGCTCTCTCAATGCCATTCATCAAGTAACGAAATTCCGGGCATATGAAAGCCGAACCCGCGTAAGCCGCGTCCACGTGGAGCCAAACGCCTTCGCGATTGGCCACCGGGCCCATTTCGTCCAGTCGGTCGAAAGCGCACGAGCAAGTTGTGCCCAATGTGGCGACAGCCTATTGTTCGGATCAAATTATCGGATAATTCATTTAATTGCTCAACATTTGGTCGATAACTGAGTCGACATTACAATGTGATGCGATGGAAACTCACGTAAAAGGGTATGAGGCCCTTTTCCCGATCTTCGCGGATAGCTTCGGCCAGTGTGTCACCTCGAAGTTTGTACTTGGAGTCGACCTGCAGCAGCCTGAATTTGACGCCACCCAGGAGACCAGCACGTTCCACCGAACTGTGGGCTTGACCTTGAAATTGATTGATTCGTTAATTTTTGGGAAAACCTTTCCAACTATTTTACGGTACGGTTTTATAGTTCAATTATTTTACAATCAAAGAATGACAAACTACCAACGAAGACAAACAAGTAATTTACTATTCAACTGCTATTTTTCAAAATATTTATTTATTCGTTTATTTATTTCTTTATTTATTCATTTATTTATGTATTTATTTATTTATTTATTTATTCATTTGTTTATTTATTTATTTATTTATTTATTTATTTATTTATTTATTTATTCATATATATTCATTTATTTATTTATTTATTTATTCATTTATTCATATATTTATTTATTCTTTATCTATTCATTCGCTTTTGCTGACGATATTAATTTCCTTGTGTAGGATCGGTCAAATAAATCTATATCGATCGTTGCTGAACATACCGTCCACTCAATCTGTGTCCTCATT